>VZSZ01000456.1:1279796-1504868 GCA_013398815.1 Ibidorhyncha struthersii | reverse complement strand
CCCGCTCCCCCCCCCCCCCCCCGGGGCTCCCGCTGCCTCCGCGACCCCCGGGGTTCCCGCTGCCCGAGCGGCACACGGCGGCTCCGGGGGGCGGGGCAGCTCCACGGGGCCGGAGCGCCCCTATAAAAGGCCGGGGAGGGCCGCCGGCGGACCCGGGGTCCCTGCAGGAGCGAGTTGTGGCGGTACCGTAAAACGCGGGTGCGGCGGCGCTGACATCCAGCAGGCAGATGCGGTGCCTCGCCGCGAAACCGAAGAGGCGGCCATCGCTGCTGGTGTCGCTGCAGCGGCTGCTGTACCAGTTGGGCGAGGCGGGCAGCACCCGCACCGCCGCCATCGCCCCGGGCCGCTCCGCTCCGCGCCGCCTCACGCTCCCCGCCAGGCCGCCGCGGGCGCTGCCGCCAAGCGCCGCGCACGCCGTCGCAAACCGTCGCAAACTAAGCCTATCACTGCGCGTGTGCTGAGTGCGCCCGCCGTCAAGCGAAGCGGGGAAGATGGCGGCGCGGTGGGCAATTAACGCGGGTAAGTTGGAGGGGACTGAGCGGAGCGCTGTTTTGGGGAGGTCTCTCCTGCTTTTTCCTTGCTCACCGTGTTGCTTTCTTGCAGGTAGTGCCTGGGCGTGCAGTCTTCTCCGCTGGGTGCGGCCGGAGAGGTGAGTCAGTCCTGGAGTAGGCCCGTGCCTCCGGCGCCCTCGGCAGCCGGGCTTGGGCCGCCTCGCTCGAGTGTTCCTCGGGGCTGGAGGCTCCCTGGGTCATTGGCTCGGTCTTCTCGCTGGCTTCTTGCCCTGCCCCGCCCCGGAGCTGTGGGAAACAGGTCGCTCTGTGTCTCTGTAGTTTCTTTCTATGTACTTCGAGATTGTAGCAGAATGGAGGTGTCTCTCTTTCCCTCCCGACCGCTTTCTATCGTGCACCCAGATTACCTCCGACTTCATGGTGCAGGTCACAGTAACATAGTACCTGTTGCTCCCCTCTGCACTCTCCTCAGTCGTTGCTTTTGTAGTTGCAACTATAGTTGCTGGTCTTTCCCCCGTGCCTGGAGGAATGTCAAAGTTGTGCTGAGGGAGTGTTGGTCACTGCTGACTGTACCCCTGACTTCAGAAAAAAGGCTGATGTGGATTCTTAGAGTGCAGATCTTTGGTCTCTGCTAGAGCCTGTGTAGGTGAACTGCAGAGACCTGTATCACTGAAGGAAGAAGAAATAAGCTTGTGTTGCCTGTGCTTTGCCTGCTGTCTTGCAGTTGAACAGTTACATGCTAACTGTTTGTTTTACTCCGTTCTAGTCTGTATGTCTCCCAGTTGCTGCTTGTGCATGATTCTTTTTAGAAAGGTGCTCAGCTGTTCTCTTGCCTGTTCCCCTTGCTTGCCCGTATATAACAGACTTTTGTTTGTGGCTTGTCACTGCTGTCTTCTGCTTGCTATGTGTTCGTGTCCTCTTTCTTCTCCTAAAGGTATGATAAATAGAGTTGCTCTTCACATGAGGTTGGATTACCTTATGATAGAGGGAATGTAAGATTCCTGAGTTTGTCAAATGTATTTATGTGTTCTGTTAATACCAGGAAGACAATCCTTAATTCATTACTGCTTAAGTTGTTAAATTGCAAAATATTCATGTGCTTGTCAAATATCTTCATGTATTAATTGGTGATGTTATGTCTGATATTGATGAATTGCATTGTGTGAAACTTTTAAATATTAAGCAAATAAACCACTTTTGGTAAATATCTGAAAAAATATTCCATAACATTTAAATTTGTGTCTTATGCTACCCCCTACTGATAGAATGTGAAAACTTAGTGTACAATGCCCTCTTGAAACTATATCAATGTGTTCTGTTTGCCAGTCATTTTTAAAATGCTTTGCATGGTTTGGCTACCCCCACACAAAGCCATTCAAGCCTTAGTAAAACTTGCAAGATCTGGTCTTGAACTCGTCTGTTTCTTGTAGTTACAAGCGGCTGCCCACTACTGCGCTATCTAGTCAGCAGGGGGCAAAACGTAGCTTGTTTTTTCTGAAGCTGGGGTGAGCAAACTGACTGAAAAACTAGAGTGTTTTGCTATCAGCTGCTATTGACTTGATTGCATTTTGAAAGTAGTTTGGAATAGCTTTGCTTTCAAATTTCAGAATGTTTATAAACTTCTAATACTTTGATACTAAGTCCCTTGGAAAACCAGATTTTTTTACTGCTAAAAATGTTGTTAAAAAGTTAAATAAGTATTGGCTAGTCTTGGAGAAGATTTAAATTGTGTGAGTAATGAACCCTACATAAGAACAAAGAGGTGGCTGTGTCTTTGTGTGATGATGCGGGAACGCTTAATGAGGATTCTCATGCTATACCAGTATGGCTTATGGTTTGTGGTTTGTTTTGGGAAGCCTGAGGCTTCTTGTTGAATTAAAAACCCCTTTCAATATAAACTGTAGAGGACTTGAACAGTTTTATTTTGTGAGTGGTCAAATGTGTTGGTTTTCTTTATCAAGCCAGGTAAGTTCATAGTTTTCCAGATGAACTGCACAGCAACAAAGAACTCGTTTTCAGCAGCAAAGATTGTGGTCTTGTCTTGCAGGTGGCTGGCATCTGGTAGCCTTTTTCCTCTGTCATGCATCCACACAAGCACATCTCTGCAGAAATTTGGGAAGTGGGAGAAAAAGAACTGGATTGTTTATCCTCCGCAGTTGCCTGGAGAACCTCGCAGACCAGCTGTAAGGATACACCTGTGAATTTCCTTACCAGTTTATGTTTAGCAACTTCTGAAGAGTTTGTCACTGTCTCTGTGATTCCACAAAGCAGTAGTTTGATAGCTTATTCATTTGTTAGTTAAGATTTTAGTCAGTTTGGCATTTCTATGTTGTAAAAGGTAACATCACTTTGAATGTTTTTCCACTTCAAAATTATATTGGAGCTTCAAGTTGCTTGCAGCTGGTCATCTACCTAATGTGTGATGCAAACTGTAAACAAAGGCACCACCCTGTCTTTGTGGAAGTCTCTGAACTACGAGGAGGTAGAAGTTACCAAGGATTTATCAGTATGTGCTTCTGTTTATACTGACAGTAAATAACTAGAGAAGAACATTGTTACCTCTGTGCACAAAGATATAGTGGAACTGGTGGTGCCTGTTTTGATGTAGATACAATACAGTGCATACTCTTCTCGTTTCTTAATTTCCCTGTGTTATAGGTTCTCTGAGGTCTGATAATGCGTTGCCTCTTCCTATGGCCTCCCCTTAATAAAACTATTCAGAGATTGTTTTCTGTCATAGTGGTTGCTTTAGATGTTTCATATGGACTGAGAAGTTCTACAGTTAGGTGGGAAGAGATGTGTGAGTCATATGTGGCATACGATGGCAGGAAGTTTTTTCCTTAGGAAACCATTTCATACTGTGCAGTAGGGTTGTTTCTTCAGTCTGTTGCATAGTAACTTGTGTTTTACTAAACCAGAAGCTGAAGCAAAGAATCTAAAATCCTTTTGTTATCTGTGTGCTCGGTGTAGGGCCTTCTGCTGTCTGTTCAAGACAACTTTTGGAAAAGTCACCCTAAGTAACATGGTCAGGTTTTCAAATGCAGTTGTAACAGATAAGTTTTTGATAACAGCAGGTTCGTGCCTATTTCTCCCTGTCCCCTCTTACTGATCACTTTACAACTGGGAAGTACAGTTAAATTAAGGCGCTTGCTTCTGTTCACATTTAAATTGAGCATGAAAGCTAAATGTTGTGTATTTGGTCACTGAAGGGACTAAGCAGTGCTACTTTCTCTACACCGCAGCCTGGGAGAATTTTAGGTGAATTCTTCAATATTTCCTCACTCTCAAGAACTGGTATTTTGGAATTCCATTTTTGTAATTACTCTTCACTAGAGATTAATGTGTTGTGGCCTCTGTCAGGCATACTGCTCAGCAAAGTATTTGCATTTGAATAGGGTTTTTTTGGATGTGTGCTTTTGTGGACTATGAATACTTATTGCTTCTGTGAACATTATGGCGTAGGACATAGAAATACATGCTGTGTACTGTGCTGACTAATGCAATGTATGTGAAAATGCAGTTACTGACCAACATGCTTATTAAATCAGTTTTGTATCTGTTCATAAAGAATGCCATCTTTTTCAAATTTGAATTGATGATAAATTTTACTAGCTAGTTTTGGTCCCTGTTGGTACAGTAATAATGTTAAATAGGTCTTTGGAGACAGCTCTTCACGCCCATCAAACTTGAAACCCTCTTCACTTCTGAAGAGCTAATTAAGTTCATTTTGGCAATATTGTTTAGTTGCTATCCCAGTAAGTTGACTTGACAGCAGAGTAATGTTTTTAATGCTAAATGGGCATGCCAGTCTTAGACTGGCTCAAAAGGTGGGGAGGAGGAAAGGAAAATATGATGAAAAATCTTCTGGTTATCCTTTGCAGGGACTTCTGTTTATAAACTAATTCTCATAAGGTTATATTAAATTTTTTTTTACGCTAGCTACGTTTTTTAATGCTTTCAGTTTCAAATGTCAAAGGTATGCCTGATTTGGTATGTTCGTGGTATAGTAGGGGGAGTCATTTTATTCTGAGTAAGAGAATAGATCGTGGAACTCCATGCTTGTTTTCACAGCAAAATTACTGATCCTTTAACTTTTCTTTGCACCTAGGAAATATATCACTGTCGGAGGGAGATAAAATATAGCAAAGATAAGATGTGGTATCTAGCAAAACTGGTAAGCAAAAAGCACTTTGTACTATATTTGTTAGAATGCAGAATTCAATTGCTGTATTTGCCTTAACAGCTTAATTCAATCACAGTCTAATCAGCATCTTCATAATGGAGTCCTGGGGAAGAGCATGCACCTGTGCAGGCAAACAGTGGTTTGTAGTTTGGTTTAGCTGCTTTATCCTCGTACGCTCTCAAATGTATGCCCAGGATCATACACAGATTATGCACTGTGGAAGAATTTTTGTGTTGGTTTCTGCCTAGTAGTAGATGGCAAGGGGAACTTGGAATGATAGTAATGGGCTGTTCTTCTCTTTAAAAAAAAAAAAAATTGCATGTTTTATCAAGATTGACTCAATATTTACCTCAGAAGTTCTGTATGTAAGATATTACATTAAAGAAATGGCAATTAAGGAAGTAAGTCTTTTGATTTGCTCTTTATAATGGCAAAATAATTTAAATACTGTCTTCTGAATAAGAGAAGGGAAATATTTGTAATTGCAGAAGTTAACTTTAACACTTTGATTGCAGATAAAAGGAATGTCCATTGATCAGGCTCTTGCTCAGTTGGAATTTAGTGATAAAAAGGGAGCGAAGGTGATCAAAGAGGTATGTAGTAGTAGTATTCTTTAACACTCCTAGTTTCAAGAAAACTTTAAAATAAATACCTATCACCAGAAGTTTGGAGATGTTTCTATTTCTGTGTTTTTCTGTGTTTCTAAGCCTGTTGGGAGCACATTCAAACAACATATTTTTGTAGTAATGTAGCGACTTATGAATATGCAGAGGTTGCTTGTCATTACACACTAAAACAGGCAACACAATGAATTACATATGGATGTCCTCTCTAACAATGCTCAGTGCTGAGTTCATGGTAAATACTGCAGAATCCTTGTCACTAGCAGCCGCTATGTCTATGTGCTTTGGTTCTTAAAATTGTAAGAGATAAAGGATATCATCAGGGAAAGGACTGAGTTCTATAAAGGCATGAAAGCTTTTCATACATGGTAGTTGTTAGGAGTCTCAAATTACTTATTTCTTAGCTGTAGCATTGATTTCTGGCTTAATGACAAAGCACTACCCTGTATTAGCTGAAAATATTGAATGGCCTAAGTTCATTTTGCCCACCTTAGTCTGGTGTCTAATTAGACAAAGGTCCATGGATGGATGGCTGACAAATGCTGGTGGTAACTGTCTTTTCCACTCCCTTTCCTCTCAAAAAATGTAATAAAGTTGTCCTGAAGCTTTTTCAGTCTGTATGCAAAGAACATACTTATGTAAAAGGTGTTTGTCTTCTAACAATTTTGATCTCTGTAGAACAGTTTTTCTGTAACTGACTTAAACTTGCAATTTCTTCCACGTTATCTAGAGATAAGAAATAGCATTGCTTAAATTCCTACTCAGTATTTCCATTTCTCTTCCTTTTGTTACAGGTTCTGTTAGAAGCTCAGGAAATGGCAGTAAGAAATCACAATGTGGAATTCAAATCAAATTTACATATAGGTACATTTTTTTTCTTATTTTAGTGGAGAAAAATGTCATCCTACCCTATGGAAAAAGTTTTAACCTTAAGGTTTTGTTGCTTCAAATCAGCAGGAGTGATTAGGGGATAGTTTCTAGTAAATTTCTTTACCAAAACATGATAGGCATGTTCTTTCAACTTGCAGCAGAACTAAAGTTAGTGTGGTGGTTGAGTCTTCAACCATCGGTTTGTTATAGTTGGTGACTGACCAGTAGTGTTCTTGAATCTGGTGGATGCATTGTTTTCAAGATGCATTCATCTTAAAGTGGAATTTCTGCTCCCTGTGTGAACAGAAAGTCCTGAGGAGGAGGGTACTTGACATGATTATGAAAGACCAGACAACAAGAAGCAAACTGTTATTACTTTTTACTGTGGCCAGTGAACACAGGTGCTGGAAGCTTTGTCTGTGGCTAGTACTACTAGCTTTGCAGGATCGGAATCCAAACTTCTGTTAGAAACAGTATAAAAGTAAATGAATATTGACAGTAGACTTCTTTAAAAGGCTTTGTTATAGACTATTACAGGATAAGCTTGTAATAACTAAAGCACTTTCTTGCTTAGAGAAATGTTTACTTGTAGGTGTTTTTAGGCCCAAAGAAAAAAAATCCCATTTTGTCAAATATGGTATAAATGTTATTAAGCTGACCTCATAACTTTAAAGTAACCTGGATTGTAGAGCAGATTTGATTAGAATTCTTTGGAGCCTTCCAGGCCTCTGCCAGAAGAAGGTTTATCTGCTAGTGCAGGACTGGATGTGTAGATAATGAAAATACCTATGATGAATGCAATAAAGGGAGAAAGGAGGGAAAATGAAGTCTGTAAGACTTCTACAAGAATTCGTGAGACAAGCTACTAAAAAGAAATGGAATTACTAGATCATATAGCTCTTCTGAAGATGGTATTAAGTGCTCAGTGTAGCTTCCTTTGGATTTGTCCTTTACTATGTATTTATCGTTGTATGCTTTCTAACTTCACCTTTTTGGTGCTTCTGAAGAGTGTTAATTCAACTCACAGGTTCCTCTATAGCAGTAATCTGCTAAATGTAGTAGAAGAAAGATGGAGGAGCGAATCATGAATAGAATTAACTTTTCATATGCAGTGATGAAAAATACACTGGCAAGAGTGTTTCAGTTGCAGATGTGTAGTAGTTTATTCTTGACTGAATAGTCTTCTTTCCCTCCCCGCCTCTTTCCTTCAGCTGAGTCAATGACGGGCAGAGGCCGCTATGTGAAGCGGATTCGTTACCATGGCAAAGGCATGTTTGGCATCATGAAAATCGTCAGGTGCCATTACTTTGTGAAGTTGGTGGAAGGTCCTCCTCCTCCTCCAGAGCCACCAAGGACTGGTTTTGACCAAGCAAAAGAATATGTACAGCAGCTGCGAAGTAGAACTCTTGTTAATACACTGTGAAACTTTTGTGACTGTATAGGTATTTCTTGTTTGATGATGTAATTATATAAAAGAATAATTAAAAGAATGTTTTACTTTGGTGCTGCTGGAGCTGGATGATGCAAGAATGATCATAGGCTTTTTTCTTATTTGTCAAGCCATAGGTACAGAAAAATCTTGGAAAAGGAGCAATAGATGTTACTTTTGAGTTACTTGGACCACAGCATTCAATCTCTACCCTGGACTATCAAATCTAGAACATACAGTGCTGTTAAAAAGCTTGTAAGGAACTGTGGTTGTCTTCAAACTCATACAGCTGTCTCTGTTATGTATTGTTTGGTCTTTTATTGTAAAAATGTATGCTTGACAGTCACGTTGCAAGATCAAGACTTGGACTAAAATTACTGAAATTTGACATCTTAAAGTAGCTACAACTGTGGAACAAAACAAGTAAAGGTAATAGTTGAGTCATCGGGCATCAATTTATGGTTTCTTTGTCTGGGCTGTAATGCTCTTGCCTTACAGCCTCTGTTGTGCATCTTAGGCATTGTGTGTGGGAGTGGGGAACAAAAAAAACCCAACACTTAAAGTTCAGGTTTGAACAGAGTCAGTAGGTGGCAATGTTTAGTTTGTCAGAGAGGGAAGCAGCAGTGAAAACTTAGAGCCTGTTGAAACTCCGTTGATTCTGACCATGGCATTAATAGTCTGATATGTGCATGGAGTTTAGGCTCTGTGGAAACTCAGTATGGGTAACAGGCACAATATGGAGAAAAGCTTGTCTTGGTGAAGAGTGGACTAATTATTCTGTACTGTCTGGAAACAAATTGCTTTTGTAATGTTGAGGCAAGTAAAATGCTCCATGGATTTAATATGGAATGGCTTGTTGCGTATACAAATCAGGCTTTCAGTTCCCTGAAAACAATTCCTTTTTTCTTATTACTTCTTTGAAGAGAAAAAGACTGAGGTCAGTAGGAGGAATCTCATTTCACCCAGTCAAGTTTTCAAGTCAGATGGCCAGAGATCATGAACATCAGCATAAAAAGAGAATGAGTAGTTGCTTGTTTATGCAAATGTCTGATATTTAGACCTTCCTTTTCCACTCTGGGAACATTAGAATGGGAGACAGAGTGCTTAGGTCATTTGGATCTTTTTACCACACCAGCTAGTGGTAGCCTTTTATATGTGTTTGTATTGATCAGTACTTGAATGATGGCAAAGGGACGGTTCCTATAAGGAAACAAATTATCTTTGTTGTATTAATGAAAGTGGCATACAGTTGTTTCTTTTGGTTACCAAAGAAAGGGCCTCATGATGTTAGAGTGTTAGGGGATTGTGAAGTTACACAAGAAGTACGTGCCTAGCTCAGTACCATTGATGGGTGCTTATTTGCACTCATTTTTTCTGCAGTGCACTTACAAATGCATTACTTGCTTTAAAGCTGTGATTTAATAACTTTTGTCTGAAAGGCATGTTCGAGGTGTGTTTGAAGAGCTGTTTCTGATGTACTATGATAAACAGCTGTGCTTTGCTCTACCAGCTGCTGTTAAACTCTTCTGTCATAATGAATCTCTCTCAAGTTGTAGCAAACTTGAATGACTTAATCTTTTGGGGGGTCAGTGATCTGGGAGAAGACTATGGAATTGCAAAATAAGCCATGCTTAATAAGCACATGTCATCTAAGCATGTAAAACCTGGCTTCTAGATATTTTATTCCAGTACCTGTTTCTCCTGCATGCTGTACATTTTACTTTGGATCCCTTCTGGACCTCCAGACAAGGTTGTATCCTTACAGATATCGCTGCTCTAGTTATGAATCTGCAGGTGGGGAGAGAAGTGAGAATGTGACTGATGTCTGTTCCAGCTTTTTTTATGATGCAGCAGGTGGCCCTGACACTCCTTTAAACAAACAGACCTGGGCTTTTAAGATTTTTCAGTCAAAAAGCAAGGTTGTTGCTTGTCATTATTTTCTTTGTCAAAACAATAAGTGGGAGGACACTCTTTTTGATGTGCTTTTCAGCATTCCTCTTTTCTGCCTTCTTGAAGATGCGTAACCCATAGTGGATCCTTACGGTATTGGCTAAGGAAGCTCCATAGCTGTGGCTGTAATGGTGCAATGATGGGAGATTTGGTGAGATGAGGGGCTTGAACTGGCTCGATCCCTGCCTTTTAGTGGTGGGACGGTAAGAGTGTCTGACGTGGTTTGTGTGATAGGTGCATCAGAACATTGGTATGGGAACCTGCCTGAGGTGTTTAAAAATTCAGTAAGATCTAGTGATTTGTACTGTCAAGTTCTATGTAGAAATAAAACTTGAGGTTTTTGATTCTACTGTGCTTTCTTTGTAATTAGTATATCTACACCTCAGTTGGATATTTTGATATGGATTCAGACAGAAAATTCCATGCTAACTGCAACAGGTCTTTAGCGGAAGAACATAATTTATTACTGTGACCTCCAATAAAAGAACATTCTTAAATGATCTGTCACCAGAAGGGAGGGGAAGAGGCACCTATGCCTCTACTTGATGCTAATTTTATTAGTAACATCTGGGGGCACTGTAAACTCACCACTTGTGTATTTATGTGCTGATGTTACAGAAACTGGAGAAGAAGCAAGTACGCACGAAGGTGTAGTAAGGCTTCAGGGAAATCTGAAGAGAGCAGAGCTGTGAGCTGTGCTCAGCAATGTGAGATTTAATTGAGGAAAACTTAAAAACCTGCTGTTGGGTTTGGATACTTTAAAATGTTTATGACCAGTCAGAAAGTCAAAGTACTTTTGTCAGACAGCCTGATGTCTTTTTGGATGTGTTGTGTGGTGTTTTTTTTTTTGTCGTCTTAAAACTCTTGGGCAGTTATTAAGGAGATGGTTCATCAAAGGCAGAGTAAGGAAAGACTCATGAATATAGTTATGAAGTGATCATCAGCCTCTTTAAAAACATAGTTGATAAATGTGTGATAGACAGTGACTGGACAGTTAGGGACCTCTGATTCTGGTCAGATCTGTACTGGAAACTGCTGTTATAAAGTGGACTGCATTAGGGCTTGGGGTGTACCTGGGCACAGACTGGCATGTTCTGCCCAGTGCTTCAGCTGTGCTGCTGTACCTGGCATGAACGTGACTAGACCAAGGTCATGCAGTGCAATTCTTCTGATTACCCCGTTTGCACAAATGGGAGGTGTGTGACAGTATGGCCGCCTCCTCATTGCAGAGGTGCTTGGGAAACCCTTCAGTCACTGGAGTGAAGGAAGAATAGGAATCATTGTTTGCTTTCTGCCAGTCCCTACGTAAATCCACTGCTGGGATGTTGGAAAGCCATTTCCAAACAGAATTCTCCTTTAAGTAGAAATAAGGTTACTCCTAATATTGTCAATGAACCATAGAAACAAAGTGTGACACACTTCACCATATGAGCTATAGTCCTGCTGAAAATGTCCCTGTTTCTAACATTTCAAAGAGCAAGCCTTTATTGCTGAATGACATCTGTCCAGCTGTACTTCAGCCATGTAATTTAAAATAATTACTAATTATACAAAATAGGAGACTGTAATAGCCATAGTAATCACAAGTTACTGTTTGCTGGAGCCTTACCTAGGGAGAATAACTTGAGGGGAAAGTTTCAGGAACTGACTTTTGAGTACATAGACTGAAGTAAGGAACAAGATGCCTCTTGGGAGTAGTCAGCAAATGCAGAGCTAATTTTGTATTTGCTCTCTAACATCAACATGCTCTTCTTGTTTCAAGGAAGTTATACACTAATACAGAGGGTAGGCTGCCATTGAGAAGGAGCCAAGGACAGTGTAACTTCATGTTGGGCAAATTAGGCATCCACCTCTGAGTATTAGCTGAGGAAATGAATCTGAAAGTCTATGTAATACACTTGAACAGAGCGTTCTTGAAACTAAAGACAACATGTGTGGCAGATAATCTGAATAACTGCTGCATCTGTGGGTGCTACTTCTGTGTATTGCACAGTAGTACAGCCATCAAGTTTTGTGTGGTAGAAGGAATTTGTCATGTGAACCTAGATTCACTCCCTTTTTCTTTTCCTCCAAAAATAATGAAATGGAAGCTTAACCATATTTGTATTCATACGATATCTTTATTTTAAATTAGCTTGGAGTTGGAACCATCATCAACACTGCATCGTCACCTGTTTCTGTCTAACGATATTGTTAATCCAGCCACCTCTTTGGTAGCCTGTGCTACTCTCCGTGTGAAAACTTCTTGCAAAGCTCAGCCTGAGCCTCCCAAGCTGTAATCTGTTATCCTTTATTCTGTTGCCTGGTGCTACTGAGAAGTGGTTGACTATATCACATTGTAACTCTCCTGTTGCTGTCAGATCACCCTGCTAGCCACCTTTTTGGCAGGATGAACCAGCCCGGTTTCAATCTCTCCTGGTAAGTCTAGTTCTCTAGCCCTTGTGCTGTACTCTTTCTGGTTTCCCCATCTCCGTTGCAGTGGGGGGACCTAAAACCAGACTTAGTTTTCCAGGTGCAGCTTTGCTGGCACTGACGAGAGGGAAATAACTTCCCTTGGTCTGCTTGCCATGCTTTTAACAAAGTCAAGCATGCAGTTTGCTGAATCTGTGATGAGAGCATGTTGTTGGCTCGCATTCAGCTTGATGTTCGTGCAACTCTCGGGTCCTTTTTAGGTCACAGTAAGTACCTGTGGCACCTGTGTTCCAGCTCTCATCGCTTTTCTGTATACACTAGTGAGGACTCCTTTACCACCAGGAAATTGTTCTGTGATAATAATTTTCTTTCTTAATAGAAAAATTGCAAAACAGTTTTCTGGCTTCTGTTATTAATCAAACTCTTAGGCTAGCTAAGAGTGGAGTAAAAGCATTTGTACGTGTTATTGTGGTAAACTCCATCAATGTATGTAGCAAATAAGTGGTGAAACGTGTCTATATCTCTGCTACTGATTATCTCCTTCAGAGTAAGACAAACATAGGTCCTTACTGTATGCTGGCCATGTAAAATAAAACCTTAATTAAATGAAAAAGGAGCGGACTGTGAGGTGGACTGCACTGGACCGTTAAAGGATTGCTGTTCAAAACCAGCTCTTCTAGATGCCCCTGATTCCTTGCCTTCTTTTTTCCCCACTTAAAATTCCCAATAGTGCATTAAGATGAACTCACTAGTTAGTAAATTTTCTCCTGTGTAGTTTACAAGCTCAAGGTTATGGGCCAGAACAAGTAGTGTCATGCTATAAATCAGGTGTAATGGAACAGCCTGAGAGAGCGCACAGAAGTTCTACGTCCCCTCACACAGTGTGCATCCTGAAACTCTGAAGGTAGAGTTGGCACAAACCCAGAAACCCCCACAAATGGCTGATTAAATCATTAATAATGAGCCTCGTTCCACTACCCTCTCTCTGCTGGAGTTTGAATTCCCTGAATCATTCCAGTACAGCAAGGTGTCCTGGAAAACTCTTAAAAGGGCTGCAAATTGAAAAAGACAAGTCTTTGCCAGAAGGGGGACGTAGCTGAACCCCGCTGTGGTGCAGAATGGAGGTGGGACACCTGCCTTGTGGTCGTTCTCCTTCCAGCAACTAAATGTCTTTTGTCAATGTACTGTATCGTAACTTGCATGGCTTTAGCTTTCGGCTATTCCTTATGGTTCTGGTTCTCTCCACTGGCTTAAAAAGTCCTTTTCTATTTCTTTCAGACCTGAAATATGTTACTAGTTCAGTGATTCTGAACACTGGACTGTCTAAAGAAGAACCTGCCTGCGCAGGCAGGGGAAGGCAGTGCTGGGTTTGCAGCCAGGGTCCTCCCAGCAGGACTGTGCTCGGGTTTTTACTCGGGTTAGTATTGAGGCTGAAGGCTGCCGGAATAGGTTCGTATTCTGTCAGCTCTGACACAGGCAGAAGTAACCTGCGATGGTCTGTGCTGTGACAGATGTGCCCTGAGTTGGAGCCTGTAACATGGTTCTTGCGAGAAAAAGACAAGCTGGAGATACCAAACCTTTAGCTGGAAAGGTTGTCACCAGGGATGACTTCTACATAGAGCTTACATGATAGTAGTGGAAGAACTATGATATAATAGTAATGCGTATGCTCTAGCTATGTTTTGTCTGCCCTGTCTGTGTCAGTTGGGAAGCCACCCAAGATCCCTGTTGGTAGCAACCTCTTCTGAGTAACACTGTTGCTAAGTTTCATCCTGAGTGTGCCCAGGTAAATGTAGAAATGTGCTTGCAGACAGTTGAATAAGGGAAGACAAATGGCACCTTCTTGACTGAGACATACCTGGAGAAATTTGAGTGTGAAACAACTGGAACTGTGTTGCCCTTAGAAGGGGAAGATGATTTCCAAAGTCAGTGAAGGATAGGGACAAAATGATGTGCTGACTGGTGTCAAGAATGAGGGTCAGAAGTCTGGTGCAGTTAACACCTCTCACCTACGAAAGTTGGTGAAAATTTCTGTCCAAGATCAAGGCAATACCAACTAAACTATTGCCTAAGTAACTAGAAATGTCGGGGTCTGTCTCTAGTATGTTGCATTTTGAAGCAGAGATTCCCACCTGTTCTAATCAAGTCTTAAGATGTTTCAAAGATACTCTTCATTTTTCTTTTGCTTTTATTATCTGCCTCTTTTGTGGGCCAATGCTTCCTACTTTTGTGGGCATGGATGCTTGGAAAGCAATTATTGTTCATTTTCTCTCTCTGTTCTGATGCTGGATGTGCCTGTCTTTTTGGAGGCTTTCGGAGTCTGTGCTGGGAAAGCATTTCTCTTCCTAGTGTTGAGAGATTTGTATTTTTAATGGGTATTTGTTTTATCTATCACATGCTAGATTTATTTACTTGATAATCTTAATCTCTTATGTCCTGATCTAGCACATGGGGATTTTATTCGTTTAACAGTTTGGCTTTTGGATCAGATAGCCCTTAGAGGTAAATCCTGCAGTGTGCTGGGCGTGCTCAACTGAGAGCAGCAGTAACTTGCAGGGAGCCTGCAGCAGCTTTCAGGATTGTGCTCTTAGAAGCTTTTTTTACATATAAAGTATATGAATAAGTTACTGTGTGGTGCATGTCTTTCCTTCCTAGACTATATCCTTCTTTAATGTGACTTCTGTCTGATAAGTGAGACTTCTCCAAGAAATTTCTGCAATGACTGCCTGTGCTCACTTGACCCCTTTTGGGTCTCTTATGAGTTCTTTTCTATGTCCATCTTCTTTGATATGAAACAAAGGCATCCTTCCTTCTTCAAGGTGTGCTTTGCTGAAGTTAGTTCGAAAATGAGGGGGAAAAGCAAACAAAAATACTTTCTTGAAGTGACACTTCTACCCCACTCCAGCACAGTACAATAAACTCAGTACCATTGTCCTTGAATGTAAGACATGAACAGTTCTTTCTCTCTGCAGCAGGAAAAAACAACAGGTCTTTTTCTTGTTCTCTGACACAGAAGCTTCCAACTTATTACTACTTTTTTAAAAAAAATACTTAATTCAGATCCTCCATCAGACAGCATAGTATCTTCATTTCTTAAAAGCAGGTTTGAGATGTGATGTTTGTTCCTGTTATGGTTTGAGAAACCCATAACAATTTACTGTCGTTTAGGCAATCATTATATCACCCGATGACCCCTCCCCACCCGGGAAGGGGAATCAGGGAAAACCCAAGGAAACCTGGGGGTTGAAATATAAACAGATTTAATAGAATAAGATTAGATAATTAACATTAGTAGCACTAAAGAACCAATATTGATCCTGACACCAATACAGAATATGCAAAGATTATACTTAGCCCATTCTACCCGTAGGAAGCTGTGTATTCCCAGCAGTGGACAGTAACTGTTGGACACCGTGAGTGCTGCGGCTTTGGGAGGAAGGGAAGAGCTCAGGGGTCTGGCACTGGGACAAGAAGTTCTCAGGATGGCAGCCATCAAGGGAGAGAGCAAACTTTGCACCAAACTTTTGAATTTATATTGAATGTGATGTTCATGGTATGAAATAATCTTGTTGGCCAGCTTGGATCAAGTGCCTGGGTCTCGCTCCTCCTCATCCCTGCACCTGGAGAGCTCAAAAGCACCGAGACCTTGAGACCCACATACCATAGCTGGCTACAAAGTAAATATTTTCACAAATTCAGATGCTAGAGTCTTCTAAAAGCGCAGTTTTCCCAAGTGCTAGAAGAGAAAGTAGTCCTGTGTCGCTCAAACCAGGACAGTTCCTGATAGGAATAATGGGGGCCAAAATTCTAGGTTTCAGAAAGAGGCTAGTAATACATTTTCCTGATATGGTACCTGGGACAGCAGGGGAGTAGGGGTGGTGACCCAGGGGTGCATCTCGTACCTGCAAGGTGAAAGGCAACAGCAGCCTCAGCGGTAGACTTGGCACAGCTGGGACTTTGGCAAGCCAACACATCCATGGCACTGACAGTGTAAACATTTTGTGGCAACTGTGCAAAGCAGGCAGCCAATTATTTTGCTAATGATGCTTCTCAGTGCTCTCCTCCTCCTTCACCTGCCCTAGAGAGGAAAACTTTCTCCACTGTACTCTATCCTCTTGGATAATGGCATAAATGGATTCTTTCTGTAAAAATGCAGTGCTAATGCTGCAGTCATCTGTGCTGTGTGAGACTCAGCTGTGTAATTCTGTTCATCCTCTTAAGTTCCCTCCTTTTCCAGACTTTATTTGTAAATGCTGTCTGTGACTGTGCTAACTGTAGCAGGGAAAGTCTGAGAACTTGCATCTCCGCTGACTCCTCCGAGCTGTTCAACTGCTTCCTGCTAACCAAAGTGATGGGAGAGTTAATGCTTCCAGAGCATTTCTAAAATTCTCCTCCTGATGAGGCTCTCAGTGAGGACTCCGCATAACTGGGTGGTGACCTTCTGCTGACTTGTTTGCACAGCTGGTCCAGGTGGACTCCAGTAGTTTCAACTGAGGAACATAAAAAAACAGTTTGTGTGCCCATTAAATTCTCAGAGTAGTGAGGCCCGTGGAGAAGTTGAGGGCTATAGCAGTGTATATATGCAAACACAAAGAAAGAAAATGTTAGGCGCAATCTGTGGGTGTGTCAGGAATAGAGCAGCAATTTTTCCTGCTTGAAGGTATGTTCTTGATGCAGTGAGATGAGAGTTAGTCGTTGTGCTTTAAACAGGAGTAGCATGGCAGGAATCCCACTTAAAAAGCTGGTTTTGGTTTTGGAAGCCCAGGGTTCATCTCCATTTAGTGAATCTTGTAGGTTAAAGCTGAGTGTTTAAGTTGTACTAAGTTAACTTAGCCAGTTTCTCGATAGCAGATGCCTACTGGAAATGATTCCCAGCTTCCTTAGCAGTCCTGTAGTATTGTCTTCTTAACAGGGTCTTGGACAATTTCTGGGCAGTATGACCATGGCATCACTCTGACCTTAATTCTGATAAATACAATGGTAAATGCAAACTGAGCTCCGTCCTGCTGGTACTAGATTGCTACCAGCCTCTGAGCTACCCAGATTAAAGCTAGCTGGAGTGTTCAGGAGTGAAAAGGTAACAACTTCAGATACTGTCCTCCATCAGTTTTAAAAGGAGAGGTGTATAGCTTCCTAATTGAAGACTATCCTCTACCTCACCACTGTTGTCAGCTGTGGAATCCAATACAGCACTTTCATCTAGTGACAGTGATGAAGTGGTTATTAAATGCAATAGAAATCATCCAGGCCCCTTTTGATTAAAAGCTTCACTCTTATCTCTGGCTTTCTATGTTCCTGGAAAAGAGCTCGGCAGAAATACAGAACTAGGGAGAGAAATACTCCCCTACTTTTTTTGGTTTGGGGGGGCACAGGGCTTTCAAGCATACAGAAGTAGGTATTTGCATCTAAAGCAAAGGGTTGTTACATTATCATCTGAATCTTAATATTGAGAGGTTGGTAGACCTCTCCTCCCCAGCTTGGGCACAGAGCATTTAAGCAATGATCCAAGTGGATTAAACTGCAGAAATGTCATCTTTTGGGTACTCATCATGGAATAAAGCACCAAACATTTGAGAAATAACCATTGCTTTGCATATAACACATGCATGGAAAGAGCACGAAAAAATGTCAGCACCCTTCTATTAGCCAGCTCTTTTGAATATAAACATAAAATATTAATTTAAATCAACTGAAAGGCATTAAAAACGTGATGTTCTCTTTGCCCCAGAAGTACTGTGCTGATAAGAAACAAATTAAAAATGCAGAGTTTTCAAATAGCAAAAATGCTGCATATTTTAAATGAAGTTGGTCTTTTTATGTGTAGCGTTTTGGACTAAAAAAAATAAATGCACATAAAAATGATTACTGTAAATGGTGAAGACATCAAAGTTTGGCATCAAAGTTAAATGAAAGTGCTTGGAACTCTGTTTGATCTGTACATAAATAAGCTTAAAAAGAAGCCAGGGCTTTTTTACACAGCTGGAACTGGGTAGCCAGTTCAAATTCCCCTGCATCCCAGGGATTCCCAAACTAGGTTAGAACTCAACATGGTCATTTTTTTGTTTGTTTTTTTTTGTTTGTTTGTTTGTTTGTTTGTTTGTTTTTTGCATTTGCCCGGCAAGCTTCTATGCCAATGCACCAGGGAAAATGAGTTGGCAGAAGACACAAGTCACAGGCTCTTATAAAATGCTTTTGAGTTCATAGGGCGAGTAGACAAACTCTAGGGTACTGAAATAAAACCCTCTTTCCTCTTCTAGTTTTGAAAAGAGGACTATCAAAATGAAGGTAGATTGTTGAGTTCTTAACCTTGTTGACGCCAAGGCTTGTATAGTTAACTATAGTCATCTTGGTTGTGTTTCACCACCGAACATCCATTCCTGGGTTGGCAAGGACGTGTGAATTAGGAACATGGGTCAGAGCTCTGTTAATTTATATCAGCTAAGGATCTACCACAGAACTGAGCCACACTAATGTTCAGTTCATTTCAGTTCGCTCTTAGAAAAAAAAAATCACAAACAGAGATGTGGAATCTGTAAGAAAAAATGGGACTGACTCCTTTAGTGCCTTTCACCAAAACACCTCACTGTGCTTTACAGTGATTAACTCTTACAGGAATTGGCGTGGTGCAGAGGAGTTGCTCTGTGCTCTGGGAGCTCTTCTGGTATAGTGTGAATGTAAGACCTTTATCTACAGAGAGCCAAGCTTCGGCTCATTTAGTTTGAGAGCTGGAAGTTGTAAGCAACTAGAAGAAAGACTTCAAAGAAAACCACCTTGGCTCCTGGGACTTCTGTTTAGTTGCCCGAACCTTTTGGGATCAACAGACTTTCAACACGTAAGGGTGCATGACAGTCAGTAAAACCACTCTTTCAAAACCACTACAAATTTACCCTGTTTTGTTTGGCCTCTAATCACAGACCTTTTGCCAGTAACCTAAGCTGGAGCTGTGTATGCCTCTGTAGTCCAAAGGAAGATGTTCTGTTTTGAAGAGCAACTTGAAAGGCCATACTTCACCTGACACAGAGAACATGCTGCTGCTTCACCCTGGTCTCTGTTCGTAGCCCTGGAGTTAAATGTACGCCCTCCCTGGGAAGGCAGACTATCTCAGAGGAGGCACATCCGAGCCTGTGCCTTTGGAGATGATGACTTCAAGGCCTCTTCTGGGACTGCTGTATGAGGTCACTGCAGGCAGTCAGCAAGGCAAGTCTCAGTGGAGGACCTGTCTCCAAAAATTCACCCACAGCCTCAGGGTGTGTGTCTCTGACTTATAAAGGTATTATTTTTCCCTGCTGAGAAAGTAAAAATTGTCCTCCCCCCATGTTGTCTTCTGTTAAATGGTTCCACAATACACATCCCCCAAAACAATTCATTATCTTGCTAAGGTGGGCTTTCTTTTTCTTCCTGGGAAATTTCCCCTGTCAAGTGCTACAAGGAGAAACCTAAAGTCTCTGGATCGCTTTTCCATTTTCTTTCTGTGAGCCGGAGTGCAGGAAAGATGCTCTTTATGAATACAGCAATTTTTAAAGTAAGAGAAATAATAAAAAGCCTCCCCTGGAATGAAAGCCCAGCCCGCGTCCTCCCAGAGGGGGGTGGCAGCTGAGGTGGCACACTGCAGTTTGGCACTGTGGTCTGCCCTTTGGGCAACATGCTGCCTTTAGGCGGTGAGCCCAGATTTCCTTGGAGCCCCATGGGAGGATGGCTGTGCTTGCTGGGGTGGGGGTGGGGGGATGTGGTCAACCCCCCTGTTGCAGCGTGATGCTGAGGCCACTGGGTTTACCTTCTGCGGAGGTTTAAGTCAGCTTTTCAACCTGCTTTCCTGGCTTTTGCAGCTGTGTTTATTGTAGTTGCCAGTTCGCAATGTCTGGTTTATTTTAGTTTTGTACAGGCTACTGTATTCTCCATTGCTTCCATGTAGCACTAAGGTGAACTTCTTGGGGCCTGCAGAGCATCCCAAGGGAGGGCTGGAGGAAGGAGGCTGCAGAAACGGACAGCATTGGCATGTCGCTGTGCTCAAAGTAAAATCAGTCTCGGTGCAGAAGTGGGTAGCAGTCTATCAGGGCATGGCAAGCTGCTTTTCAGGTATGAAATTAGCTCAGAAATTCACATGGTTCCGCTTTGTGGACAAGAGGAAAAACCAGGAGGACTCAATGTTATCGCCTACATCTCCCTTACCTGGGAGAGCTTCTCTGCAAATGCAATAAAACTCTTTTCCTATGAATGCAAGAGAGCTCTTGAAATAATCTCATTTCAATCCCTCTTGTTATTTTTAATGGATTCCAGGATGAGCTGGTTGCTATGTATAGCTTTTTTAACATAGAAATTTGAGTTTGAACCCAGCTGAATATTCAGTCCAATTAAAAGCAAAATCTCTGCTAAAACAAAGGCAAAGGGAACAGTGGGGAAGGCTTTCATGCAAATGAATGAAACAACAAAAACAGGAGGGCTGAATGTTTGTTATTCATACATATTCTTAGAGGTAATTATTGTGATTTCATTCCTAAAAACTGCCCGCTTTAAGAAGAAATGATTGTATTCTAATAAGTACTTGTTTATTAAACTTGCAGTAACTGAAGTTGAATATGAATTATTAAAATGTCTGTGAGGTGCAGGGCTGTTTTTATTTTCCAGTTGTCTGTGAAAAATAAAAACAACAGAAGAACATGCAGCAAAGCAGGAGAGGCAAAATGTAAGGCAAGAACTGGCCCTGGATCCATGGTCCCAGTCCATCCTGGTCCCAGCTGGCCATGGGACGCGATTCCCAAAGTCTACCAGCAAAGCCAGAGCTCTGAACCCCCATCACCAGCCCCTACCCTGGGGTCTGGGGAAGGGTCTGCACTGCCCGAGGAAGGAATCTGACAGTTTACTGCTCTCATCAACTTGTATAAGACTGAAGCATATTTTTCTTTTGAGAAATAAGGGAAAATTTGGGGGGGAATGGGAATGCCAGGAGGGCAAAAGTAGCAGCGGGTGGGTTGCAGCACATTATAAAGAGGAAAGAAGGAAAAGGGGATGGTCTGTGAGGACAGGTAGCATCTGTCTATTTACAAAGGACATGGTCTCCCCTGCAATTTCCAAGAACTGAAAGGGTTTCAGCAGGGAAGTTAGAGCAAGGGAAGCCTCGAGAATTCAATAGTCTTGTAAGAGGTTAATGGCTTAGCCCTTAAAACGTAACGGAAAATGCGAGGAGGTTTATGTGATGGCTTTGACATATTCTGGCAATAATGCAATGAGAATATCTTTCCTCCATTTGCTCTAAGCCTTTGACTTTACTCTGTCACTATGGGAAACTCACCATACATAAGAGAGAAGAGAAGAGAGGATGTGAATGTCTGTTGCAAAGTATTTGTGTTTTTCTCTAGCACAGTTTACTACAGAAAGGAAGTTCGTGGCTTTGCACCCTGTTTGTATATCTCCCGGACTTCTCAGCAGTGTCAGGACCTGTCGACCAAGTTTGACAGATGAAGACAAGTGTGGGAGAGAATGAAGTTTCTAGAAAATCAGTGGCAGGTAGAGCAGAGATCCTACAAGCACCTAAAAAAGAAAAGCTGTGATGACCTCCAGAAAAGAGACTTTGTCATGGTCCTACTCCAGGAAAAGTTTCAACTGGAGTTCACATCTTCCTAAAGCATGAAGTCCATCAGTCACTTGACACAGCCAGTAGAAAATGAGACTACATTTTTCCTTTTTGTGCTACTGTGGGTGAATTCTGGAGAACTATCGAACCTCAGTGTCCTGAACAGGCGATCCAGCTGTGCTTAAAATCAGTTCTCGTTTGAACAGCGCCTGTGCAATTGTAGTCTTTATTTTCCCCCTGATTCCTGGGTGTTTGCTGTGTGGTTGTACAGTTTTGTCTAAGAGAAATGTAAGTCGAATGATTCTTCTTGAAGCCCGGCAACCTTCTGGGTGACAGAACACAGGTACAGTCATACTCATATTCTTGATTGCTGCTTATTTGCATGAGGTGCTGTAGGCATATGTGCCTTTTTAGCTGTGTTCCCTGCTGTGTAGTCCTGCTTCTGTCAGAGTCTCCCAGTAGAAAAACATGCTTTGGCCCAGTGACGTCTGCATGTTACTGTTTTCTTCATGGTGCTCATATTCTTAACATTTATAATTCAGACATCTTCAGAAAGAAGTGACAGTTTCTCTTCTACAAAATAAAGAGCAAAATGACTTGTGTTAATTATTCCTTCTCGCTTACTTGCTTACCAGGTCATATATTACTCCGAGGCTTTTAGTGCCTTGGGCCAAAAAGGGTCATTACAGCAAGCAGCCTAATGACCTGACCAAAAAAATATAAGTGAGAGGGAATGAGTCCTTCTCTGCTGAGCTCCCTGTAGTCATTAATGGATGCCTTGGGAATTCTACAAAGCAACAGCTCAGAAAACAAACAGAATTGTTCAGTGTTGGGTATCACTCTCGTGACATGTATGCTATTACAAAGATTTACAGCTGGACTAATTTGATCTGGGTTTTTCTCTTTCCCCCATTGACTCACATTTTGGAAGGCAGTCAGACCCTGAGAGTTGGGTTTTGCATAATTGAAGCACCAGAACATATTAAGTGGAACGACTAATGGGGATGAAGATTTTCCCTTCCTTCCAGACTGGGTTATCAATTATGAATTAGCAGCAATCTAAGATCAAAGGGGTTCCATTTTTGCAGCTGAATTTGAGGATTTGGGAACTGAACAGATGAAATGCAGTTAATGACTCATTTCAGGAAGGCAGAGACAGGAGACAACTGGCAGGGGTGGAGTTAAGTGTTTGCTTTAATATGTTTCTGAACATGCATGTACATTCTCAAATGTAAAACTGGACGCTGAGATGAAGATACTCATATAAAATGATGCTGTTAGTTCCCCTTGTGGGGCATGGCAGATGGGAATCTGATCTGTAGCATTTTTCTTAATGCTGTATATGACCTAGTTATTGAGACATACTATAGAAACGTGTTAGGGTTACCGTGTATTTGTTACACAAAAGGCTGTTTTGCATTAATACAACAAGTTCCATTGCTGTGGAGAAAATACATCTCTCCAGCAAGGACAGTTCAACGCATGCTTCAAACAAAAAATTGTGAGGGTTTTAATTTCTAAGTGGCTACAGCCTAGTGGAGGGACATTCAAAAGAGCAGTCCAAGGCAGGACTGAGCTACACAGTCCCCGAAGCAGAAAACAATAAAGCAGTTTATGATTCAAGATAGTAGCTGGTGCCACAAAGATCTCAGAAGCCTTAGGGAAAACATAGAATTCTGCTGTGATTTCTGCAAGAAAAGCGCATCAACGCTGGACAGAGCAGACAGGCACATCAAGCGCCTATTGTTTAAAAGCCTTTTCGCTTTGAAATACTCTGGTTCTGGGTAAGCGGGACCCTGGTCAAACCAGGTGAAGAGTGTTTGTGATGAGGGGTGGAGAGCTTCTCCCCACAGGTGCCCCACAGTGTGGAGGTAACGAGCTCCGTGGGGGTGGGAAGCCGCGCAGGTGAGGCTGTGGTTACCTGCTGGGGCTGGTGGGGAGAAGACACGAGTCGTGGTGCTTTCCTGCTGCTAGAGAAGAGGGATTTCTTAACCCTGATGTTGGAAGGCAGCAGGAGCCTGCAAAGAAGCTTCCCAAGGAGCCCTGGCACAAGTGAGTGACTGGTGTAATAACACCCCTGAGTTCATAGAGGAAAATATCCTGGGGCGTGAGACAGGCTGGGTGGGAGGAGGAGGCTGGGGTGGGCTGCCGCTGGGCTCTGGGACCAGCCCTGGAGAGGTGAAGCCCCTGTGGTTCCTCAGCCTCCCTGTTTGTTCTAGCACGGGGACCGGCTGTCTGCTCTCGCTTCAGAATACACTAGAAAAAGTCAATTATCTTGTATGCTTTTAAGTAAAATATTTTTTTGGCCTCAAAGTCATCATTTTTAATAGGATGTTAGATAAATTTCATGGTACGTATTACTTATTTTGTTTGGGTAATGCCTCCTAAGTAGGATTTTAGATTAATTTAATTTTAATTGTTTCTTATTTTGTTTGGATAATGCCTTATAGTAAGACTTTTCAAATTAATGTGAACCTATTACTAAATTATAATGGAGCAATTATGAAAATAATGAATTTATTATCACAACTGCTGTTAGAATAAGTAGGAAGGGGATTCTAATGACCTGACTTGCCTTTGCTGATACATCAGAAGAAAATGTGGTTTGGAGTATTAAATCTCATATTCAAGCAGTTTAATACTTGGGGAGGAACTTTCAGAACTTCACACTTACCTGAAACGTGAAATGAATATTTACTTTGGAACAAACCCCCTCCTTCTCTAACCAGGCTGAATGTAGAGGCCAAGTTAATAAACCCTTTTGCATTGAGAACTCCAGACTTTTTTGAGGATCTCTAATGGAAAACGCTTCCCCGCCTCCCCAGTTGTGACTTTCATTTGAGCAAGCTCTGACTTTGGGAAGGTGTGTCCTGATGCTCTGAGCTGCACTAGGTCTTATTTTTGTTTCTGTCTGTAACGATGAGCACCTGGAGATGAGAGTATCTCCCTCTACAAAACAGCAAGGCATCTGTCTAGATCAGTAGTTTAAATGATTCTTTTTCATTCTCTGTGTCAGTGGTCTGCATTTGTTCACATTGCTCATGTTTCTCCAAGGGCTTCTCTACTTTCTGATACTAATTTTATTCAGATATTTGGTAATTTGTAAATCTTTGTGAGAGACAATAGAAGGCATGACTTAGGCATGGTCTTTTAGAGAAACAACCTAAACCAATTATTACAAGGAAAATACTCAGCCCTTCTTTAAAAGTCCAGGCTAGATTTGTCCTTGATGGCTCTATCTTCAGACCACGGTGCAAAGTTTCTTTCTTTAAAGGATCTTCTTGTAGCAGCAGAGCTGTTGCTTAAGAAGTTGCTACTTTCTCTGGAGAGGGGTACTGACTGAAAAGGGAGACAGCGATGTTTGTGTTACTGATTTGTTATCTGATGGTTTAAGTCTGCTCCAGAAATGGGCGGCTTTGCCCTCGTGCCTCTGCTGTGTACGCGGTTCAGCCCTTTGGGTCCAGCTAGGTAGAGGAGGGTGTGGAGGTGGGGAGTCTGTAACTCAAGGGGTCTTGTTGGAGAAGAAGGGGAAGAGCTCTCTGTTTTCAGGAGAGTTCTCAGGAACCTGCCAGGGCTCGTTGCTTTGAGTATGGTGGGCTGGAAGGGGAGCATCTCGCCCCTTTGGAAGAAGGATCCGTCTAACGCAGGCAAGTAAGTCGTATGGTCACCTTCGAGCCCATCTCAAAGGCTGCTGGTTGTTTTCCTCCTGGCAGTACTGTAATCCTTAATGCTTTTGTAAAGGGTCCTCTTCAGTGTTTTTTGGATTTTGACCCTAGGCGCAGGCTCCTGCGCCGCTGTCCTCTGGAGCCAGCCGGGGCTGGAGGTAGAGGGATGCTGTTCTTCATGGGGCCTGATCCAGGGGCTTCTGGAGGTGAAAATGTGTCCTTGCAAAGCACGAGCAAAGCTGTTGCACTTGGTGGGCTGCAGAGTTGGGGGCTGGTCTGGGGAGTTAAAACCCGTTCCTTATCTTTGCCATCTCTGTATGGCCCTGTGTCCTCTGGGCTCTTTCCTTGCGCTGCCAGAACATGGCAGCAATTTCCTTCCCAGGAGCGTGTCAGCAGTGTGAGTGAGTAGGTCCTATCCCCTCTGTTTGCTGTTTGTTTTATTTGGTGTGTTGTTAACCTTTACTCAGTGCACTTATTTACTTCAGGTTTTAATAGTGTGATAAGGTCACAACAAATTTAGTGGGAGGCATTTTAAGCACTTACAGCAATAAATCACAGTGTACATCACCCTTGTGTGGTTTATCCCAAACCAGAGAAATCCAATTTGGTCCATAATATGAAGGCCGAATAAAGCCAGGTATCATAGTGAGAAAGCTTTGACGTATGGCTCTGAAAGAACCTGCACACTTCTCCTCTATAAATTAACAGCTATTTTGCAGAGCTGACAAGTAGCTGATATTCTTGGAACCGGTCCTGTTTGCGGCTTCACCCCCGCCCCCTTCCATTCCAGCCTCTTGATCTTTCCCTTTAGAAAATCCAAAGAGAAGAAAAAGCAGTCTGTTCTCTAATGTGGGTTTTAAAACACTGGTGGTATGGACACATCTCACAAGTGCAATGAACTTGCTGGTAGTGCGTGAAACCGTAAAACCTCAGGGACTCATCTCTGCAGGAATATGTTTTTATCTATTCCTTTATACACTGATATATATATATATTTTTTTTTCTTAGACAAGACAGCCTTTGCGGGTAGGATCAAACCAGCCTGCAGGTCATCCTAAGAGTGGCAATGTCCTAGTGACCAGAAATGAATAGCAGCGAGCTCTGTTGAAGGGCTGTAGATAAAGCACAAGGGAATGTGTCATGGGCCACTAAACTGCGCCGGCCGGGAGATGGGCTTGATAACCCGGCATATATATCCCACTTTAATTCCTGTTGGTTTATGGCCCCTGCAGTATCCCAGGAGCCCTGCCGGTCGTCTGACCTTACCCCTGCCTTCAGTCCAGCCAAATTGAAAGGGTGTTTGAGGGAGGAGGGACGAGGGGCAGGAAGGGATTAGTTGCAGGCAGTAGTGTCGGACTTCTGAACTCTCTAAATGACCCAAAAGCAGATTGATTTTGCTGATGTGTAAAGCCTAGCAGCCACCTGGGTTTTAAGCTAACATTAAAAATTAAATGCCAGTTTCCATGTTATTAAAGGTGGAATAAAAAATGTGGCGCTTTACCACATTCAGAGCAAGAAAAAGATGGAGACTTTGTAGAGCTCAGCAATGCCACGACTGTGAAGTGCAAAAACAGTGTGAGGGGGAGGAAGGCTGACCGTCTCCTCGGGTTTCTCCTTCATCTGGGCAGTGAGAGAAGAAAAAACACACTCTCCGTGTGAGAGAGAGTGCTGTGATGTCTGCCAAACTTGCCAGAGAGCAGTGTCTGGCTGGGCTGTGAGAGCCGCACACCTGATGGATGCTGGAACACAGCCTCCATAAACTCAGGCAGGTTGGGTTTTGCCCGGCACAGGCGCCTCTCGCTTGGTGTCAAATAATCTCTGTGAGAGCAACTCCCTCAACAATAGATTAAAAAGCAGTAAGAGCTCCTCAAAATCTGGATACAATCTTGTTTAGGTAAAAAAAACCCTTGTTGTTATGGAAGGACTGGATGAATTTCTTGGGGGCTGTGGGCGAGGCAGGTTTCCCTCTCGCCATGGAGGTGGTCTGGGTACATGTAACCATCGCTGGTTCTGCCAATTTAATTTTGAGTCCTTGGCTGATGTCTTTCTGAAGACTGCAGCTCCTAGAAATGTGTGATTTGTTTGGGTTTTTTTTAAATGCACGAGCCTCCTACCTTCATCTGCATACATGGATCATGAACATCTGACCTGTCTGCATTGGGCTGGGAGGAAAGCCAAACATAATTTTTTTTTGGTCATCAAGCCCTAGGACTTTTTATCCAAGTACATGCGCTCTTGGCACAGTGGGGCTGAGTGTACTAAAGGGGTGAACAGCTGACGCACCGGACCTGCGTAACCTGATTGGGGTGCCTACGATAGAACACGAAAGCAGCCAGTCCCTGCGGTGAAACGTGGGGAACAGGAGGCACAGAGGTTTAATGGAGCTGCAACCTGCAGTAAGTGCAAACTCTATAGCTGTCACTGGCAAAGAACAGATGGGAGCAACAGAGTCACTGGGAAAAGGGGCACTTGCCTTTAAACGGGGTCTGCACCTCCACCCAAAGCACTGGGCACCACCGGTGAGCGTTCTGCCACACGCTGAAACCTGCAGCTCTGGAGCATTTCGCATGTGGAATAGCCTTTGTTGGTTTTCAATGCCTAACTATTCTGATCATCCTCTTTTAATTTTTTGCTGACTAACTACATCCGTAACTTCTTTGGTCTAGTAAAAATCTGCTTAATGCACAGCCATGTTGTAAAGCCAAGCCACACTTCCAACATGCCTAATCCTAAAAGAAGCATTTGTTCAAAAAAGATCCATTTCCCTAGGAAATGTGCTTTGATTTGCTAAACTGAAAATGTATTCATTTAACTAAGCCATTCATGTGACAGGTCACTATTTCACCCTTTTCGTGCAGTAAAAGTTTATTCTTTTAATAGGTTTATTGCTTTTCGGTTATTCGTTTCCAAAGGACTCACTTGAGTGCTGCAGCTCTGATCTGGAGTACAGAAAATTAATTCTTTTTATGGTAGTCTGTTCCTTTCACAAGTCCTCATTTTAAGTGCAGCTCAACTGTATTACAAATAACAGTATGTGGTCCTAGAGGGAGTACCGAGCCTCTAATTTAATGTTGTACTAGAGGCCTTATAATGTCAGCGCTGCCAAATCGAGCTTTTCTCTTTCGAGCCCTCCTCTGCGTCCCAAGGGCAGTCGCGAGATACCAGGCTGACTGCTATCGACGTGTATGGATGTTGCTGGGGGTGTGTGTTCATTCTTCTGGTTTTGGATTTTCTGATCCTGAGCCTCATTAATAGAAATGAATGTCCAGGATGAAGACTTATCTCAAGACTCTGTAATAAATAGGAAAGCACTGTGTGCAAAAATTACTTTGCTGCCAGGCTTTCATGGTGAGGTACTCTGCTGCGAAGGCACCAGAACCCATGGAGATATCCTGAACTCCCTCCGCTGATGTGCACGTGGTCCCCGGCAGACCATGGCAGGCTTCACCTGGTGCCTCAGGCGAGGACTCTTGAGTTTCCAAGACCAGACTTGGGGCATGGTGCCGTGCGTGCCATTCCGTTTGCATCTATTCCTCTGGTGCTTTGAGAGAGTTTAAGGGATAAGACCTTACAAATCTTGGTCTGGTACCTGCAGAATAGATTTAAATGGGAATGATAGTCTTATCAGTTATAATAGAAAATGACCCACTTGAGTGGTTTTAACCACTCAACATTTCACAGTGGCACCAGAATTCACCATTTCATTCATCTCTAGGATGAATCAAAGCTGTGGAGAGTTCCTTTTTTGCCTCTTCTTTTTTTTTTGCAAACTATTCCACCTTCACTTCCTAACTTCCTCCTCCTCCTCTGGCTAATTCTGGGTAGGTTTCCTCCCTGTTGTTGACAGAAGGTGACCTAGATCTGGTGCATCTTTCCTAGAGGAAGCAGCTGAGCTGATTCTACTTGTTCTCCATGCTGAGCAGAACCGAACCACTTTGCCCTTGAGAGTAGATCCCAAGCTCCGAGATGCATCTTTACTGTTGTGTTTCATGCCTTACGGACTCAACTGCCCGTCGGGATTTCTTGTGGGCTGTGGGGATGAGATGATACGCTCCACCTCGCTTCAGCATGCTGACAAGGCACTAACCATTAAATGCTGACTGGATTAATTTCATTTCGCTTGTGTCATGTTGGTATTTCATGTCCTGTTGGCATCTCATCCCGTGTGAAATCAGAGCCCCTGTTTATTTTGTAGGACTAGATTCTGCGGGTACCTACGGTGAGCAGTGGTTTGGCCTGCAGGAAAAAACGATCTGGGTAGCCAAGACAGAGGGCAAGAAACAAAAATATGTGCCCTTTTCTGTAGGGAATTTAAGGCAGAGAGAGAAGAGAAGGAGTTTTCCCCTTGCTAGAAGTGCTAGCAATGGCTTTGTGGCCATGCTGGACACTGGTGGCACTGCAGGAAGCGAGCGTGATGCTCCTGGGTGGAGTCTGTGACTCTTCCCTTGGCTGGGGGAAGAGGAAATTGAATTTAATTGTCTGAACAGCACAGGCTTACTTTTGAAACAACTATTTATTACTATTTACTCTGGTACTATTTCTGCACTGTCAGCACTGAAGTTCCCAGACTGTTGACGCAGGATTCGAATGCCCTGTTCCTGCATGCGGGGCTGGTGAGCTCCGATGGGAGCACGTGGAACGGGAGGCGATGCTCAGTGAAAGAGGAAAATGGCACAATTTCAGAGTGTCATTTGTAATTACGCTTGTAATCGTTACCTTGCTTTGAAAGACTTTGTGAAAGTGTGGACATATGGATTCCCTCAGCGTTCAGTTGTTTTCAAGAGGCATATTGTGAGTGGGTGGGTTGGATAGAAATAAGGCAACCAGAATTCTCCCCAATGGTGAATCACTTTTGGTTCTCCCATTAACAGAAGGTCTCCTTTTCAACGTGACTTTATTAATTGGGCCCTTTATCATTTCTTACATCACGGGGGAAAGTGAACACATATCAGCAACTGTGTGTGGCCCTGGCTACAAAAGAAACAGACAGCTAGCATCTGCAAAATTGAGCACTTTCCATCAAAAATTAATTAAATTAGCCCAGATTCCGTAAGTAATACAACTAGATCTCCCTGGTACCTCCCAAGAGAAGCACGTTCTAAGTCAAGTGCACCCAGAGACCATATTTGGAAACGAGGCAATTATTAGTTTAATACAGTCATCAAATTAATTTTACAGAAGCAGAAAATGCCAACTGCTGGAGGAGGTGGCAGTGGTGTGTAGCACACAGCCTGCTCTGGCTCCAGCGGGACCGTGGTGGAGGCAGTGAGAGGACAGACAGACCAACTACGCTGTCTGACCACTGGCGGTGTCCAGACCACCCTTAGCTAGAAGCAGCTCGTTAGTCTGTTCTCTCCATGCATTTCTAGATGAGGGTTTTTATTCTGCCCTCAGCACAACAGCATCGAAGAGGCATAATGGAAGGGCAGCTTCCTCAGCTGCCACAGCTGCTGTGTCGCATGAGCTCCGGAGAGCACGGGGAGGTTAAGACCGGGAACTGGCCAGGGCTCCTAGACAGCAACTTGCTCATCAGCCACTGAAGAGAAGTAGTCGTGACACAGAAATTAGAATCCGATAGTAGATAGTTTGACTACAGCCCTAAGCACCACCATGAAATGCATTAAGTGACCTGTCACATGCGGTTTGTTGTTTTGTTCATCCTCTGCCCTGGAGACAACTGTGTGCACAAGGAGTTATTTGTAGTGGAAGGAATTTTTGAAATAACCATACACCCTTCTGTCTGCTGGAGAAAGCAGGCTGAGATGTGGAGATGGTTGCAGCAGAGAGTGTAGTGATGGTCCTTTAATCACGGAAAAGCGGTTTTACTTCATGGGCTCTGACCAGTTCCCGAGAAGACGCTGTCTTCTGTGCCTAGCACAACAAAATAAACATGCTTTCCATAAAGCCTGTTGGCTGTTGCACCAAAACCAATGTGACTGCTGATGTAGTTACAGATGGTGCAGGCTTTGTCTTTAACCACTTGCTTGCCAGAACTCTCGGAAAAGCCATACATGTGTGAGGTGTACTTGTTTGCTTGTTTTTAAAAGTTTGCTCACTCTAAAACTCAAATATGACTCCAAAACACAATCATGGATACTTCATTGACCCAAGTAGGGTATCTGTCTTTCTGCAAAACAGTGACAGTCTGACAGGTGCAAAAAGTACCCGTATAGTTAAAAGATATTCTCTAATTATTTAAAATAAATGTAAATATTTTAGCCCACAAATTACTAGAATAAGGGAAGGCCATGCTCCCTGCAATGGTCAAACTTACTCTAATGCTGAGAGGTTTTTCTTCCAGCTGAAGTATCCTTGGGTTTACCAATTATTTTGTTAGAGAACCTGTACAGTCATCCTTGGGANCCAGCTTTTTCTGCATCTCACTCTTTTATAGGCATCAGAACTGGGTTTAAATATTTCCATTTCAGTATCTGTGTCAACTGCGCTGCCTTCCTGAGAAGATGCCTTTTCTAGGCTCTTTGGGAGTGCTCATGTTTCCTGGCATCAGTGGATGTGCTTGTTCAATTTATACTCATCTTATCCTAATCTTGATTGATTTCTTGGGTCCCTTTACCTGCTGATGGACTCTCTCTATTTGATGCCTAAATTTTTCACAGTTGCTTTCCAGAAGGCATTTTGTTTTCTGCCTAGCACTTGCAGCTATATTTTAGCATCAATGTTAGATTCAAGTACTAGTTATATTCTGTTTCAAACTGCCCAGTGTTGATTTTTATCTCCACCCTCCCTCCCCCCATCCCCAAGCGATTGCTTTGACTGATTTTCACTCTCCTTATATTGATACCTCTATGCGGGTTTCTCTGTATGGTATGGTTGGTGCGTTACCTTCTTGAAATGCTTTCTGCTGTGATGGTGTTTCTTGTTATCTGGGCTCCGAGGATTAGACATACATATGCGTAGCCCTACCTGATTTGCTATTTTTGCTGGGCTGTTCACCTTGTTTGTAGCTGCTTGGAGGAGCGGCACAGTAACTGTCATCAGCCAACTCTAGGACTTGCAGGTGTCTCTTGGACTGCTGTAGGGTTCTGCTGCACCTCTCAGAGTTCCCTTTCCTTCTCCTGTCTCTGAGAGCGCTGGTAAGCAATGTAGGTCCAAGCAGAAAATCTGTGTCTGGCCATTCCCTCTTACGATGTACTTCATATCCGAACACTTAGGTATGCTTTGGGGCGGGGAAGAAACCCTCAACCTCTTCATGTTAATGGGAGGTTTTGTGCAATACACTGACCATTACAGGATAATTATTTAATAAGCAGCTGGAATTCTCCTTTATTGCAGGGAATCTTATGCAGCATGCAAGTCCTCAAAGTTGGGTGTAATTGGGTGACTCTAGGTTTTGCATTAGTTTTCTGTCTGGGATGGATTATACTTTTTATGTGATGAAAATATCTGTGCTAATAAACAACGCTAACTGAATCCGTTTTCCCTGCCATTTGACAGTTGAGGGGTTTCTTTTTGCTGGTACACATGGATACTTCAGGCAAAGTAACTTGAGATCTTGGGCTGAAGGACAAAAATAACCTTCTCTTGTTCTGAATATTTTTCATTGATTAAAGGAAAAGAAACCTAACACGATAAGCTTTCTTGCACATTAGAGAGTCTTAGATCCAGGCCTGTAGTCAGAGATGTGATACCATGAGCTTAGTGAGTTGGATAACCTTTGCTGCCCAGCACCTTGGTCCAGGCTTGAAGTGAAATAAGACAGGAGAGAGCACTGGAAGTAAATGTTCAGTGCTCTGTGTGGGGAGTTTAGCCATCCACATGATTGCCATTAAAGGTAATGATGGTTGTGAATCTGCATTCTCATGCATCAGGTTGCACAATTACCTCTTTGGTATTATTAGAGCATCTCCTGAGGTTCCCTCTTCACTTTTTGCCATCAGCCAGAGCACCTGCCTCTCCTCCAGAGCCTCCCTGGGATCCACTTCAGGTCTCATTATCTGGGGTATTTCATAACCATTTACCTTACGCAGAAGATCTAAATAAAAAACAGAAGGGGTTAATAAAAACTAACTATAAACCAGTTTCTTTTTTTCGTACCCAGTGCACAAAGCAAGGCCCTGTCAGGTTAACTCGCATCCTCTGTGTGGGTCCTATGTGACCACTTCTGTATCTGCAGGAACAGTTTCTACTGCCAATTTAGTCACCCGTGTACAATTTGGTAACAGCAGCAGCAGGAACTGCTGGGGACCGCCAGGTTCTCCACCCAGGGGCTTAATCCATGTGTCTGAGGTGACAAGTGGTGTCCATCAATTGAAGCGGGGGCTGCATCAGGGCATCCCTAGTGAAAGGTGGCCCTGCCCACAGCAGAGGGGTTGGACTAGATGATCTTCATAGGTTCCCTCCAACCCAAAACATTCTGTGATATCCAGCACTGTCCAGAACTCCCACTCTTGTAGCAGTCAGTGGCTTTGCTGTGAAGTGGTCAGTTGCCTCCGGGCGGAGATGAGCTGGGGAGTTCCTGGACCACACAGGGCAGTGATGAGCAAGTGCACACGGACAGTTATGTCACTGTTGCTGCTTGAATTCCTTGCTTAAATCCCAATTGTTACTTAAATGCCACAGAACTTGCCACAGTCCCCAAGTTAGGTTCTGGTTTTCATGTCTGTTCAGAAAGCGTAAGGAGCGTGTGGTGTGTCTACCCGGGAGGTTACAGCACCTGGCAGAAACCCCTTTGCGTGCCTTAAAGGCTGTAAAATAACGTGGTGCACTGCTCTTGCCTGACACTTCGGTTCAGCATGGTTTCTTTTCTGGGTGAATTAACCTGTGTTGAACTTGATCATCTGCAACTAGACAGTTTCAGGTCTTCACCAAGGATCTCTGTTAAAATTCATCGTTCGTTCATACCAGTAGTTACTGCATCCACATAAGATTAACTGGTGGTTCTTGTTAATCACTTAACCATGAGTGGGTAAGCCTTGTGCAGGGGAAGTTGCTGAGTTGAATACGGATGGCAGAAGATGAATCCTCCCTGCTTCCTTGCGTTGCCCATCAGACCTGAAAGTCACTTGCTTTCTTCTTCAGTGAATTTTAATACAATGGTGCCTGCACAGCCTCTGATCAAAGGAGTATTGTCATGGTGCTGTGGTGAGAGAAATCATAGGAAACATATTCTGTGGCTTCACCTAAGTTTTTCTTTATTGTTGTTTTTCCCTTTTGCTGATTGTTTTCCGTTACCCAGCACCAATGTGATGAGGTGTGGCGCTGTAATGCTGCTAAGGATGTTCTGAGCTTGTTGGTCTCACTGGGAAATATCAGTGTTGCATGAAAAGTCACCTGGCATAGAAGAGCTAAGGTAACCCGTGGACCCATCAATGGCTGTAGGGCTTGGTGATGCGTTGCATTCCCACAGTTGAGCAGGGAGCCGAGGAGTCAGCACATAAATCGCCCTTGAGAAATCACCCGGTAAAGCAAAGCTTAAGTCAGCCTTATTTTTGTTTCAACTTGTTGGTCAGACTCGGCATGACCACCACAGTAAGATAATCTGACCCTTCTAGGTGTGCTTGAACGGCGCTGAAAATCACGTGTTTGTGCTGAATCCAGAGCTTGGACCACAGGCATGATCTGGTTTAGCCTTTGAATTTCTGATGTGGTACAGGTACAGGTCCTTCAGTTTGGCTCCAGATGTGACGAGAGAGAGCCTGTCTATAGGAAACTATGGCAGTGGGAAGGGACTCCTGCTTTTGGGATGTCCAGGCCAGCTTCATGCTGGCTACGCTCCGCTTCACAGCACTGGGGCTAAATCATCTTTGGTGTAACCTGCGAAGTCTGTTGGTGGTGTGCCATGAAGGGATCTGACCCCAGCTGCAGTTTTCTTGCCCACTTAAGCATGTTTACTTGGCTTTGCCAAAAAGATGGTGTGTGAAAATTGCTTTTATTACCAGAAAAAGAAGTTTGCAATAAAACCTGTCTCCTTGGGTGCACTAATTCTATTTTACGAAGAAAGAACATATTGTTTTAATTAATCATATGAAAGCAAAATTAGCATGATTATGTGAAAGGTGCTGTAAATCATTCTGATCCACATCATTGAACAAAGAGCACTTAGTTATTCCAGAGTTGTTAAAGATTTTATCTACCCAAGTGAAAATTCAATTAGCACAAACCAGTCTCATATAAAACTAAGGATTCTGACTGCTGGAAAAACTTTGTGTGTGAATACTACCTTGTGCCAGTTTGATAAATTGCTGTAATTAACTGTATCCCACGCAAGCTAAACAAAATTTACAGAAATGTTGTTGTACAAAAGAGGAATATCTTCCCTCTCATTCTTAGGTAGAAATTTGAATAGTCTCTATAATATTGTTCTGAACATCCTATTCTACATCAAGGTAAAAAAAATACTGCCAAGAAATGCAGACAGCTCTGAAACTCATTGTTTTGTATTGTTTTTTTCCTTTTTTTTTTTTCTCTCCTGCTGCATTAGAAACAGGCACTGCACTTAACATGTTTCAATTAAGCAACTTGAATTCAATTAGTTAACCTGAGACATTAGTAGCGATAGACAAACTAAAAAAGAAATGAGATTACTTAGAAAAAGAGCTGTGTTCCTATTCCTGGTCGAGCAGGGAGATTTGTAGAAAGGTTAAAGAAAGGGGGAGAAACGGTGGGTCTGGCACGTTATGTCAGAATACGTCATCTTAATGGAAAAATAACTATACAAATAGATGGGTTTGTTCCTGAAGCATGTCTTTCCTCACCTGTTAATTATATTTGTCAGGTTTTGACTGAATTCTCCTCCTGTAAGGGAAAACCGCTGTCAGTGCCCGCAGGGTCAGGCTTGTGACTGGTACGTGTGTACGGTGACATTGATACAGCTCTCTGCTGTGAGGCTGGTTCCTGTGTTACTCTCATCCTGTGCTGCTCTTCGTTTGTCTTGCAAAACACCTTATTAAGTAACTAGTAGCGGCCTGTTCTAGTGAGAGTAGTCAATTAGCGTTGAAGTGGTAGTTTTAATTGTTCTAATATTCCAGGGAGGGTTCTCTTACTTCTGTGCAGATGAGGTGAGGCAGAATATGCAGTGGCCCATAGCCAGATGTAACTGTAACCGCGTTTGGGGAAGACTATCATTATTATCCCCAAAGATTCTACCCTGGGCAAACCCCAAAGCTATTGCAGAATAGTCTACCGTGTGTGGACTGGACCATGTGTCCCAAGGAAGGCGGCCGTTCAGGGTCCTGAGTGTGATTGCTACTTGTTCTTGCTGCAAATGTGATCGTTCAAGATGTGATCAGGCAGTGTCTGGTGTCCTTTTTTCATCTTGTCTTGGGCAGTCTTTCCCTTCAGAGAAACGTGAAAAACCATGATAAAACTGCGCAATCTGAAGGAAGAAAGGGGGAATGAAACCCTCACCTTTCTTTGGATGCTTGGGTGTGAAATGTGTCCCCTCTCTTGTTTCAGTGGTTTGCTTTGGTTGGATCTCTTTGGTGGTTTTAACTTTCTTTCAAAGTTAACTTAACTGTCCAAACTTGGATCTGGAGATAGCTCTGTTTGCCAAAAGTGACTCATTCTAAGGGTCTTGGCCGATGCAGCAGTGCCACACCAGACTGTCTGACTTACGGCGTCGCTCTCACTTTTTGGAGTGAAAACAAAAAACTGAATGCAAGTAAGCCTTGAATTGTAAAATGTACTGATGTGTGTCCCTGGACTCCTAACCCGGCAACTAAACCTTATGGCAGGTCTTGGCATGTACGTTAACCAAAAGAGTAAGCTTTCTGGATGAGATCCCTGTGCTCTGTACCCATTGTACTGATCCCCCACCCCCAATTTGATTCAGAGGGGGGAAAAAAAACCCTTCCGAGCTGCAGAATTGCTGGTACTGTTCTCTGTAGCACCTGAAAGTGTCTCGGGCATCTCCCAAACATGTAATGACCTGGTCTGATTCTACCTCTATTAGGGCTGAAGCACTGGAAGCCCTGGGCTCAGATCCTCAGCTGGAATAAATGAGCATTGCTCTGATGACAGTCGATCTCTGCCAGCCCGCCTTGGCTGGGGAGCCGCCTTCTGGTTTTTAAGGGAAAACGTGGGCAAATGTAACTGGCAGCAAATAGGATACAAATGGCTGTAGATTTAGGCAAGGCAAGTGAAAGCGTGGCAGGGGGCGAGGGGGGGAGGACGACAGCAAACACAAAGCAGCTGTCACTGCAGTTTAGATTATTTAAGTGGAAACACTTACCCAGAGCCTGAGTGAAAGATCTGTCTGCGTGGCTAAAGTTACATTTAAGCTTGTTCCCTCGGAGGTGAACAGGGAGGGAATTCCTTTTTCTGCTTTAAAAAAAATAATCCCCAAACCCCCCAAATCCCCAGAAACGAGCAAACCTCCATGCTGGCAAGGAGGTCGTTGGGATGTAACTGCTGCACCCCCTGTACAACCCCCCTGACCCACAGCAGCTCTGCAGCTCTTTCCGGAGCAAATTGCTGTTTCTCAGCAGTTCGCTTTCCCTGCCAGTTTAATTTCAAGTCTGTTGGATTTCAGGCTTCCTCCTTTTAATCCCCACTTATTTCTTTAAACAGAAATGGTCAACCATTTTGGGACGAGGTGGATTAGTGGCAGCGTTGTGTGTGTGTTGGCAGCGAACGATGTCTCTGTGCGGGAAAACCCGCAGCGTGTTTCCCCCCTCCCCGTGCCAGATTAGCTCCGCCGATCCCTGCTGAGTGAGGAAATGGGTCACTGCTAATATTGTTTAATTTTGTTTCTCTGAGATGGGCTGTGGCTGCCTTAGGTCCATGTAGCTCGGCTATATTGAGTTTGGCACTCGTAAGCATCTGTGCCTTTCAATAGCAGGATGATAGGGGTGATGCTTTTACAGAGCTAAAGTGAGTTAGTCGTGGGGTTTTTTACCCTTTTCAGATGTCAGCCTGCATTCCTTGTGAAGACAAAAGTTCATTTTATCCGAGTGAGACTTGGGTTGAGAATCTAATCTGTTCTCCTTTTGCTTCTTACTTAAAGCCCAACGTGGTACCTTACGAAATAGGCAATTCTGCAACCACCTGCGTTACCCATCCCAGGCTTAGGGCAAAGGTTTGGGTAATAGTTTTGTTAATTGCCTCTGTAATGAAGTCTGTTCCCTTTGCTGAGTGTTCTCAGACACTACCTCTCTAAATAAGAAGAGGTAGGACTAGCAATTCGCTGGCTTTTGTGCGGACGAGGCACACAAAATACATCCTTGGAAACAGAAAGGACACGGCAAGAAGTCCTGTTACTTTTTTGCTCCGGCTCAAGGCTTTGCAAGTAAACTACTGAAAATACTGTTCTGACAAACATCTGTGTGTGCTCCTGGGCATTCACACACACGTGTGTGGGTAGTGGCGAGTGCCCAGCGTGTGTTCCCTCCACGGCTGGTCGCTGGTTTGCCAGGGGACAAGCAGCTTGCTGCTGTGACCGAGTCACTCCCGCGGCGCTGGTGGTCAAGGTCTGGGTGCTTGTGCTCAGACCTGGGCTCAAGCTGCTCTGCCAGCCTGCGCGGGCGGCTCTCCTCCTGCTTTATTGAAAAGCAATGCCAAAGCGTGCCATGGCTGCCCTCCTCATCTTTTGCACTGATTTAGAAGTCAATTACGTATTGAGTAGTTTATTCATCCTTTCCTTTTTGTACCCCCCTTATGCTTTCTTGGTCTGTTTTCTGAAGAAACATTAACTCGTGTAATTTTACTGGCTGTCAAGCCATGGTGGAGTTTATTTGGCTAGTCACTTTTTGTTTTGCAAAATTAATTAGATAAGGATAGACTTAAGTGGCTGGGGAAGTCAGCAATGAAACATTACGTTCTCATTAGCCGGAATAATACAGTTGCTCTGCTGTAATCTGCAGAATCACTTCAGAGTCAACGAGACGGACGCGAGTGAGAGGAGAGGAAGTTTTGCAGTGACCGCTTGCCAAGGGCGGGTGGTGATGGGATGGTCACTTGTCATCAATATACCTTCTTTGGAAAGGGCATCCTTCTTGGTCAGAGCTACAGAGCGTGACTGAGAGGCTGTTCCTAGCTTTCAGGAGCAGAGTCAGCATTTTTGGTACATTTCCATGGCACTTGTCTGTCTTCCCCCTCCCACCGCTAAAGGGTTCCCTTCCCCACCCTGTCACTGCAGACTTCCCACCAGGGAAGGCAAAAATTGTTACTTCCTTTACAAGAAAGAAGAACAGAGGGAAAAGGAAAAGGAAAAGGTAATAGAGAAAAATCAAATGGGACAGAAGAACAAACCACAGTCTACATAGCAAAGTGGGACTGGAACTGTCCCTGTGTTCAGGTCGGTGTGTTCAGGCATGAGTGATTTTGAGCACTTTGATCTGCTTTGTTGTCATTAAGAAATGCTATCATGATAAAAATAATAAGGCTTTCTGTTGGGATGAGTAAAGAGCCCAATTTTATATTAGAGTAAGGTAGGATTTTGGTGTTGTGATAGGTTTAATAGCCTAAAAAACAGGTTCAGAGCACCCCACTGCTGCCCATTTAATTCATACCTCCATGTGGAAATGGCTGTTGTGGACACTAAATGGAAATCTTATATCTGGGAAGATGGAGCTCTGCTTCTGCAGAGGGGATGAGCTGTCGTGAATGCCAAGCGGCAGCCTGCAAGCGGAAAGGTGATCGAATTCCTTGAAGACAAACAGCTGGAGCTGTACTGACATACAGCTGGGGGCACAGATCTGGGGGTGGATGAGTCCCTTCTATAAATAATTGCTGAGGAATACAGCATACGGGATGCAAAGGACAGAAAACAATGCCAAGGACAAAAATGCACAACTAGGGAATACTCTGAGAGAGTGGAATGAATCATATAGTGAAAAACAAACCCGAACAAGGAAAGGTTCTGGGGTTACAGCGAATAATGATGCACCTCTCCTGTGGAGCGCCTCACATGAAAGGCACTTGGTGAAAGTGGTTTATAAGCTGTACACTGGATTGAATTCCCACTGAGACCCATGGAATTGCTCCCATTTATTTTTTTTTAATGAGCTAATTTGGGCCTCATGGGCCACGTTTTGATCCCTTGTGCTTTGTGGATGTTTTCTTATTCTACTGGGCAAATATATCAATTGGTTTTAGTTGGACTGTTTGAGCACTAAGACTGTGTTAATTGTGAGTTAGGACATTCCTGTTGTTATCCTGTTATTGTAAACCGTCACGGGATCAAGGACCTCTCTGCCTACCAGTTTTAAAAAGGATTCTGTTACCAACACAGATAACGTCCCCGTGCAACGCTGGGTAGGGCTGTAGCTGGGGGAACAAGACTTTAAGCAGAGATGGAGAGCTGAGAAAATTGGACCTATTTGCAAATATGTGAAGAACTCAGCAGCTGTTTTTAGCTGAGAAATCAACACTGGCAGGGAATACTTCTCAAAGCAAGATTCCCCAGCCTTTTGCTTAAAAGCAGCATAAGGAATTCACCCAGATTAATGTTACTTAAGTGATGCACCTAATTCTTTTATCTGCTAATGATACCAAGCAATTAACTTGTCAAATGTTTGTAGCTGACTTCAAAAATATTTATATTTTTTAGCCCTGAAACAGAGAAGACCATTTTGCCCTCATCTCCTGCAAAATGCCAGACGTTGAGCTGACGGTAGTAGGAATCTGAGGCAGCAGAATGCTGTCAGCAGAGACCATGCAGGGGTCAGGTTTGGACCCTCATCTCCAAATTGCTGCTCGATCTTTAACTCTTCCAGGTTGTTGGGTTTTTTCCCCCCAGACCTTCTGGTTAGGGTAGTACCAGGACACTGACACCTCTTTGGGTTTTCCTTCTAAATTACTAACCCAAACTATCTATGTTTATTTTAAAGTTTATTGTGACCATGTGCCACATAATTGCAGATTTGAGTGTAAATCAGGGAAAGGCACCTGGGGCTTGAGTTTTATTGTCAATAAATAATTGGGAGAATCTGGGAGCTGCAGCGTGGTGAGGAGTATCTGTGCACCAAAGGGGTAGGATGCTGAAAGTGCAGTGAAGCAAGAGAGTGGAGAAAAAATAACTAATTAATGCTTATTGAATAAAAGTATTTTGCTCTTGGTCTGTGGAAATTAGATTGAGAAAGAATTAGATTTAGAAGAGACTTGAGCAAGCTGATTCAGTGACACGGGTTTTGGTGTAGCGCTGTGGCTGGATTTGTTTGCAGAAGCACAGATACCAAGGTCATGTCTCTGAACTACACACGTTTTTGATGGGAATAAAAATGAAAGACATTCCTGGTGTCTTTGAACTGGTATCAAAAAAAGAACTAGAGGTCACAAAGTGACAGTGAAGGAATGGATGCACCTGAAATACTTGTGACAAAAATTTCTTCTGCTGGGCAGAGCTTGGTACTGCACAAGAAATCAGTTGTATAAAAATACCCTGCAAGAAAACGCTCAAAGGGAGTAGAATGGGTTCGTATTAGAAAACAGTGCTCCAGCGTTTAAATTAAATCTTGCCTTGTTTGGAGTGACGGCTGAGCTGGTGCCTCAAAGGTTGGTTGTGGAAAGCAGCAGCAGCTGTGTCACTGGAAGACACCAAAAGGGGACATGGGACCAGAGAGGTTCCCTCCATAGCGTCGGTAGGGGAAGGATGCTCCTCTCGCATGCAGCTGGTATAGACAGTAGTGGTGAGTTGGTGGGTGAGGTGAGAGAGGCAACGGGAGGTATGCAAGAAGTTTAGTGCTGTTTTCTGTCTTCCCCCTGCTCTTTTGCAGCTTGTCCTGGAGTTTTCAGCCTTGCAGTCATCTTGGGTCCCTGCAGTACAGCTGCTTTGTACGCCAGCACCCCTGGCTGGAAGCATGTTCCAGCTGTATGAGGAAGGACAAGGGTTCCCAGCACAGGGGTGTTGCTGAGGACGTGCTTCCTAGCAGGGCTCCTTCCAGCACGTAGCCTGTCTGCAGCGGGGGGGCCTGGAGCAAAGTCTCCTGGAGATAAAGGTACTTCGAGGAGGGTGTATGAGGTGGGGAAGACTGAGCCATGTGTCTTGAAACAGTTTATAGATGTTAAGTATCTAAAATGCCCAACATTTTTTCCCTAATCCAAGCAGCAGCAGGACCCCTGCTGAGACCACTGGCTGTTTCATCCATCTGGCTCTGGCTCTTCTCTTCCCAAGTGCTAAGGGTCAGCTGAAGCAGAGCCCCTCTGAACTTAGTTGAGCTTCAGGAAAAAAATTGCATTGACTGTGGGTCTGTTGTTGGTCTATTCACACTTCCTGACCTTTCCTGGCCGCTTCCTCACACATCCCTGTTATACCTTCCTCCTGTCTGTGATTCTGTCCGCGTTATCCATCCACCTAGGAGGAGTGCCGTTAGAAAGGGCTGTCACTCTTGGTGATTGACAAAAGGAAGGGCAATTGTCCTTTTGTCTATCAGTGTGATAAGCAAATCCAGTGCCGGTCATTTGCATGCAGAGAGGACCGTTTCATTAAGAATTTCATTAAGATGGTAATGTTTAATGTTTCCTGGAAAAAATGAGGTTTTGGGTTGTTCAATTATATAATTAAAGTCAGAGAATTAGGGAAGATTGCAAGCTGCTTGCATAATGTGGGCAAGTTTAATGGTAAAACTTGTAAATAAGTTCAAAGGAAATGAGCTAACTTTATGTTACTTGCCTTGGATGGAGTTTGTCCCCTGCAAGGGTGAGGGATACGGAGGAGGGCGGACGGGGAGTTAACAGGCTTTGACAGAGGAATGTATTAGCAGACTGATCTCATTTTTTCTCCGAGTTTGAGCAACGGGAGACAGGTGAACCCGGTAGAACGCAGAAAGCGCTGCTAGCCAGGCGGGCTCAGCCAGCCTGCTGTGTGAGCCATGCCCGCGGGCGCGCTGGAAATCCTGCCTTGCGGAGGCTGAGATTTAAGAACATTTCTTCCACTTTATTTAGCACAGCACCGGGTTACAATGCCACTGGCGTAGTATTTTGCAAACTTACGTTAATTTGTTCCCTGTGATGCTGTATCTCCGCTCCCACCACGAGTGGGGTTGAAATACTGCACATGCGTTGCGCTGGAGCTGTCTGCCTGCCGCGTGTGTTTGTGCGTGCAAGGCAGCAGCATCCAATGCTGACCTGCGTGAAGGCCAAGAGCAGGTGTCTAACCAGGCTTGTAAGGTGGTCAAGGTATGTGAGATGTGTACACACACATATGTATGTATAGATGTACGTATCTACATACATGTACGTGTGTGTGTATCTAAGAAGAACAAATTCAAACACTGTAGCATTAACTCCTTAAGCTAACAGAATATGCCCTATTTACTCTGCTATAGAATACGTTTCCTTCCTTAGGGCAGTAGGAATGGTTTGAGAGGGATCCTGTCCTCTGTAGGGGACAAAGTTTCAAAGATATCTGTGCCCCATCCACACGGTTTCCATTGCAGCAGACTGAAGTCCTTCTGTCTCCCCAGTATGCCCAAATTCTACCTGCTAGGAGGGGCTCTCTTGATCACACCCTGGGTTTCCCAGAACACGAGAGGAGCTGAACCTGCAGTTCGTTAGCACCCAGATGGCTCATTAGACTCCCTGACTCCTGTCCTGCACCAACACTGGTTATGGTTCAAGTGGGGCATCTGACAGGGAGCTGCTGTGCTCCTGTCTGCTGAGGGTTACCAGCTCCATGTGGTTACTCTGGAAGCTCTCTGAATCTTTTCATAGCATCCTTTAAATGACAGTCCTGAAAAGGGACATAAAAAAGGGAATTTATTAGGGAGAATTCCCAGCAGAAGCTCAAGCAGTTTAACACCTTAAAAAGAAAATGGTGACCTGACAATGCTGCAACAATAAGTCATGTATTATGTGCTTCTCTTTTTAGTGCTTTATATAGCTTATTTTAAGGAGATGACCATTTTTGATGCACCATTATTCTTTATAAGGAAGATCTATATTTGAGTGAGAATAACAACTGTTTCTCCCCCCCCCCAGTGTTCCAGTTCAGTTCATTATGGGCTTTTATTTTGTTTAATTTGTGACTTTTGAAAGCTGGCCAGCATATTAATAATTTCATATGGAAAATCACTTATATGGATTAACTTATTCAATACTCTTTCCCTCATTCAGCTTGTGAAAGATTCACAGATCTCCTTAAATTTCTTAAATCCCATCATTTTTTCCCTTTGATGTATATATTTTGCAGGCACACTTTGGGTCGTGGAGTGGTTTGGAGCATTTTATTTGGAGTATGTGGTGATGCTACATTTTTGGACGTGAGATCAGGTTATGTACTGGCTGGTGGTAGCAGCCTGGTCTTGGCGGCAGGGTCCCTTTAGCCCCCTAGTAAACTTATGCCTCAATATCTATTCCCTGTTCTTGCAGGTTAACACTTGATATTTTTTTTTTTTTTCCTTCCCCCCCATTTCTGTACATTCAGCAAATCTTTTCAGCACATTGACAAGAATGATGCATAGGTCTTTCATTATTATTTATCTGTAATGTATTATGAGTCAATGAATCACATATTTGCCTTCTGCCTGATAAATACCTGACTGCAGGGAGAAATATACCCAGTCATTAGTAGTCAAAGAATGGTAATTCCTATGAGTTTACTTCTGGGTCAATAAAAATGTGTCTAGGCATTATGCTGGACAAAAGGGGATTACTGGGTTATTGAATGGGAGGTGAGTGATTATCGATTGAAGTATTTGTGTTTTGATACAGCTTTGAATAAAAACATACCATGCATGTTGTCACTTGCCAAATTTTTGGGTCATCTCTGTGATAATAGAAATACTCCCTTTGTGTTGCCCGTTAATAGTGATGATGTTCACCAGTTAAGATTTGTAATGCAGACTTGATTTTTGTTGGTCAGCTCTGCGTTCTTCCCCATGAAATTGTGCGAATACTGGGATTCGTGAGATCCAAAATGTGCCATATGGATTTGCCCATGACCTGTGGGACCAGCAAAGGCCAGCCCTTGCCCTACAGCTCAGTCTGGCAATCACACAGTGATCTGGAGCAGCTCTCTGCTTTAGCACCACTCTTCGTTTAGCATTTCCATATTTACTGTCATCATAGTGTTGAGAAGAGCAGGAATGTATTTTGCTTCCCAAATTCCCTGAAGGAATTGGCTCTCTTACCGCAAAGTAGTTGAGAATGCTGCATAGATGGGGAAGATTGATGAGCAGTAAGTAAAATATTTAAACACATATGTAAGTCAAGCTTTGCATGGTATCCGTTTATCATCTTGAGTGAATTTCATTTCCAAGCTGAGTTCAGACTTTTAAAGGAGAAAACAAGAGCTTTTGCTCTTGCTACTGCAGCTTTAGAGAACTTCAAGTAGCAGCAGCCACTGCAAAATTAGTCTATCTCTGGATCTTTATTGAACTGTTAGTGGTTGCAAAGGCTTGGCTGCTGCTGATGGCGAGAGGGACACAATCAGACATTTCAAGAGTGTAATTACTCTGGTGTGGAGGCAACAAAGTTGTTCCAAGGTCATGTTGTCACATCAGAGCAGGCTGTTTCCTGCATCTCGTTTTTATGCCCACACACAAAGAGACACTTTTCTGGCTGATATTTATAGATAAGTCCTACAGTCATTTTAATTATGCACAACATACTGATGCCTGCCTCACTGATCATAATTGCAGCTCTGACCTGTTTTATTTTGTGATTTAGATGCTTTCTCTTAAGCGTTGCTCTGGGGTATGATTTACAGTGGCAGGTACTGGAAGTGAGGAGACAGCCGTTGATAACGCAGCTTCAGCTGGAGGAGGCTGAAACGTGCTGTGGGCTGTCACTGAAGGGCTCCTACATGTTCTTGAGGAAAGTGTCACCAGCAACAGCTGGGAGGGGACAGACCAGGACCTGCCTGTCCCATCCTGCCCAGATGACTTGTCTTGTCCCTCCTCTCCAACTTCATTTCCCCTCCTAGCACTTCTCAGCGTGAAAAGTCTACAGCCAAAACCTTCACTCTCTGTCTGTTCCTTCTGAAAAAGATGTTTTTTTCTGATCTGAGTGACTGGTCATGCAAAGGCAGGTCCAAGAGCAATGTGAACGCTCTTCCATAGGCAGCCTTCTGCATCATGGTGTCCAAGAAAAGCATTCTAGCACTACTGCTGTGTCCCTTCTATTTGTCGCATTAAAGATTCACTAACCAGAGAAATCCATTTCTTGTAAAACAAGGAAATGTGGGAACATGGCATCTCGCGAGCAGCAGTGCTGCCAGCCTGCACATCACAGCAGAAGAACCCCCAGGGAATGTCTGGGAAGACTTAATTTTTTAAATCCCTTGTCATGTTGTTATGCCACTTGTTCACGTTACCAGCAGAGGTGTCAGAAGACATGTCCTGTGGCCTTCTGCAGTGCTTGGCAACAGAGCATTTGTCACCTAATGCTTTTAAGTGGTCATCCAGGGCAGGAAAGGCATGAGCATTTGGGAGAGAAGATGACCTGTTTCTATCTTTCAGAGGTCTTCCTCAGATGGAAGCTTTGCTAGAAGAGATTTCTGCTGATGTAAGAAAGCTGGGAGACAACAGGCCCTTTGGAGAGTTGCTCTTCCATGGAGTGCTGTCCGCAGAGCCCTGTTTCGGTTACTTTAGCTCTGTTAACAGGTCAGGGCTTGCATCTGCTCTTTCTCAGCAAGCAAGTCTTGCTGTGTTCAAATCCACTATAACCAGAACATCAGGACGTGGCCTGTCTGCACACAGACTCTGGTGGTTCTCATGAGCTAAGTCTGGAATCCAGAACCCTAAAAATCAGTAATCCTGTGTCCTGGGGTTACAAATAAAGCTGTTCCAGCTGCAGCAAGGGCTTGTATTCCACAGTGTGAAAGGATGCTCATGCCTAAGTCAGTGAAGTGCACTAGCCTCCCCCTTGTCAATGGGCAGATACAGAGCAGAGGCTGGTCCCTGTCTGAACTGGGAGCAATTCAGTTCTTGCTATGCGTTTTTAAAAAAAAAACTAATTTAACATTTCCTCTGAATTCTTCGCTTCAGCAAAAAACACCTGGTGGTGGTAAGGTAGACTGGAGAACCAGCTCCACAGATAACAAAAAGAAATGTAATGAGGAGGTGATGAGAAAGGTGGCTCATTGTTTGCTTTGGTTCTCCCCTGGTGTTTATTTGACTGTATTCCTCTCCATGGCTATAGTCTGTTTGGTACAGCTTTCTCTGATATTTTAAGGAAACATGACATGGCATAACTCCTGTAGGAGAAGTGATGTTGAATAACGTAACACTTTAATGGCTGTGGAAGTGTTCAGCATGGGGCACCTAACAGCCTATTGGAATGGGCTATGGCTTTTCTCACCTTCAGGTTAATAGTTTGTATTGCACTTAGCTGCTCTGAAACAGGTTTAATGCCACGTGCTGAATATAGTTTGGAGGAGAAGCTGTAGTAAGAGAAGAAATGTTGAGATGTATTTCAGTTTGGTTGTTTTTTTGTTTGATTGGTTTGTGTTTTTTTTTTTTGTATTTTTTTTCCTACCTGGAAAGTAGGAAAGTGTTAGCCTTATTCCGTGGCATTCCCAGGCTACTTCTGCTATTATTTTAGCAGGAGCCGAAACAAAAATTCACTTAGTCTCAGCGTATTTCAGCAACGTATCTTTGTCCTAGGTTCACTGCGCTGGCATGAGAGAGATGGGAGCAGCCAGTCACTCCACACTGGCCTGAGATGTGGAATTCATTTTATTTAAGCTATTGACTTGCTGCTATTGTCCCTTGTTGTATGAGAATAAACAGTATGGGAATCCTCTGTGTTCCCTCACCTTCTCCTGTTGCATCACATCATCTGCTTCCATTTTGGCCTGCCACAAAGCTTGTCAGAAGCTGTGATCCTGTACAGGGACTTCAGAGAGGTTCTTTAAGAAGAAAAGAAGGAAAAAAAGGAAAAAAGCTCTGCCCACTAACATGCTGAATAGTGACAATTTAACTTACAGTAACAGAAGGGTGACTTCAAGTGTGGTTGTCCTCTTCAAGTGTCCGCAGTAAGAGAGAAAAATACCTGGAGTCCAAAGCAAACAAGTAGCAACCTTGGACTGGGGCTTCCTCTGCCTCTCTCGAAACTGCACACTACAGCGATGACCTTATGCTGTTGTTTCATCCAAGCAGAGGGTTTGGCCTCCACGTGGGTTTGCAGACCCGTCTGCTCCTCGACCTGGTTCTTAACAAGGAGCCAGATGGTCATCTTAGCAGTGGCTGTCCCTGCTCTTGATGGGCGAGGGTGTAAAATAAACCCAATCTGCACCACCCCAGCTGCTTTCCTCCTTTTTCTTGGGCTCTTTCCCCACTGAGGCGAGTAGTCTGTGATTTCCAAAAGCAAGCGCCTCACTTGGTCTGTCTCGGACCAAACTGTGTCCCAAGTGGCAGGTCCTTAAAGCAGATGTGACAACTACAGTAGGGCACGTCACCCAGCTGGTGCTGTCAGGACCCGGTGTGACAGTCACGGCGCATTGCGGGCCTGGCAATAGGCAGAAGAGCCCCTGAGAACTTCTCAGCACAAAACCAGCTTATGAATGATTGATCATCAGTGCATGAGCACCGCACGAAGCACTCACGCCAGCTTGACTGAATTTGGTATCTGCCGTTCACCCTGACCGACGCCGCTGGGAGATAAGTGCTGCTCACTGACCTGAAGGGGACTATTACCGGTTGACTTTGCAGGAGGGGGTTGCAGGGTCTTGCCTGTTTCAGAGTTTAAACCTACCCCTTGGAGTGTGGTGTGACTGCACCATGTCTGGGCAGATCTCATTTGAACCGTGCCAAGGAGGCGCAGGCTCTGCCTCTCCATCCTTGGTGATGGGAACTCATTTCAGATGGGTTCTCTGCCGGGTGCTCATACCACCTCTGGAACACTGCTGGTAAAAATACCTGTGTGCGGAATCAAACTCTATTAAATGGATTATGTAGGCAGTGACTGATAATCTGTCTTGAAGAGTTAAAGCCTGAAAGGTGGGGTTTTTTGTTTCTAATTTGGTATCCAATGTGTCCCTGCTACCTTGCTCGAGTCCAATGGGAGTTATGGAGAAGTTAAGAGGCAAAGGGATTTAGGCACTTGGCTGATCTTGTGTAAGAAACCCTTAACTGCCCTCTGGCTTTGGTCCTTACAACCTCGAAGTGCTTCAAGGTGTCAGCATACAACATCTGTCCCTCTGCATAACGGAAAGAAGTCTGAGTTTAGATAGATGTCTCGTGGTATCAGGTGCAGGTATGAAATGGGATAGTGAGAGTGCGATGAAATCTTGGGCCGTTTCCTTTGCTATCTTGTGCACCTGGGAGGATGCTTTATTTTGATGTGTGTGCTCCCTGCTTTTACCAAAGAGCATTTCTCCTTCATTCTTAATATTTGGTATTCGCAGCTCACGTGAGGTTGGCAGGAGACAAGCAGAAAGCAACCGCTGAACTCTGGTGCTCTCTTGCAGTTCGAGCGTGGCAGACCCGCGCTGTATGAAGCGATGTTCTCCTGCCATGGGCTCAGGGTCAGTCCTGATTCAAATTCGCATGGGCCCCAGGTTTTGTAAGCAGAAAGCTTTCTGGGATAACCTGTCTCCACGGCCCTTGTTGCAGCTTCTGTGCTGGGATATAGTTTTGAAATCACCAAAACGCTGCCTGTTTGCATATCATTAAACACTGGGGGCTCTGTCAGTCTTTTTAATTCCAGAATACAGCGATATGCTGACAGTAAAGAGTTAGGAGAGTGGTAATGACATGAGCAGGACAAATATGGGAGTCTGTTAGGGGTTGTATATGCACAGAGGAGCCTTCTCCAGCCAGCAGAAATTGCACGGCTCACCTTCCCCTTCCCATCTGGCAGTAATGCACCATCAGCTGAAAGCCAAGAGCTCTTCATTGATTATTACACGCTGTCATTAGCCAGCACGTGCTGAAAGGAGGCATTGAAGTAGAGAGTGAAAATCTGGCTTTCGACTCCTGGGAGTGATTTTCCAGGAAGGTTGAAAGCAAACTTGTGACAGTCAACAAACTGGGAAATTCCTGATGTGTCACACATCACTGCCAGCCCGTGCAGCAGCTCGGGATGACCTGATGCAGAAATACGACCCGTTAGCAGACCTCATATATTGTCAATATTCTCGTGGATGGGTCCGGGTGTAAAACTAGCCATGCAAGACAGCAGACTGCAAGCCTGGCACCTTGAGAAAGTTCATCTTCCAGAAGTGCCCAGGAAGGAGCGATGTGACTTTGAACGTGCTGCCATTAAGGTGCAGCAACTGGTGGCTGAAAAGCAGCTTGGGCAGTGGTGATGTGGTAATTGCCAGCTCAAAAGGAGGAGGCGAGCGTGTAGACAGGCAGAGGAACAGTACCATTTTTTTGTTTTGTTTTGTTTGCAGAAACGTGAGCTATGCACCAGTTAGATGAATCCTTTCAGTGGTGGTGCCAGGGTTTTTAGCTTCACCCCTATGCTCTCCAAGCCAGGTCCTCGGGTGGTGGGAGCGGCGGTTGCTGAGGCTGTCACCGCTGCTTGCTGTTCATTGCCTGAAGCTGCCTTATTGCACTGTAATCGGCAAGGAAACGTGCCAGTATGGGCAGGTGTTAGAGCCGCTTACTAATTTTTATCAGACGATAAATGTTTTCATTTATTCTTTGTCGCAGAAGAAGACTTGGTTACTCTTTGGGAAAATTGAACAGAGATAATAGGTTTCCGCTAATGCTCCTCTTCTATCTTGCTTACTCAGAGCCGGTCCCATCTCTACAATGGGGAGACCAGCTTGTCTGTTGAACATATCACTGCCAAGGCAAACTGTGGAAATCTAATGATATTACATATTGCTCTCAAAGATGGAGAAAACATTTGTAATACTCTGGCTTATCACTAAGCTGCCCAGTCATGAAAGAAGTGGCAAGCTGATGCATTCAAATAATAGTATAAAAATAACAGAGGAGGAGAAAAATGTTTTAAGAAATCTCTGCTTGGTGCTAACTTTTCCTATCAAAGAGACCAATGCTTTGGCTAGGTCAGTACGATTGTAATGGCATCTCTGAGATGAGATTTGATGTGATATTTGTGGAGGTATTGTTTGGCAAGTTTATTGTGCTTTTTCCCTACCGACCTCCTTCCCTGTTCCATAGTTACACTGAAAAAATAATAATTGAGAGTGGGTATAATACCTAAGTTTTTATTCATAGTGCCTATCCACTGGTGAGATTTAGTAACAATTATCCTCCTTCCAAAGTAGAGGACTGCATAGCAAGAGATTAGATTGGTTTCATGACTTTGCAGCCAACTTTCTTTCTAACCTTGGGTGAACCTTTTGATCACAATTATGTCCCAGTGCACCAATGTTATTAAATTTAATAATATTTAATAATATAATTTAAAACAAACATTGTGGTTTAAATGAGTACTCTGACACAAGCCTGCCCTTTTTTTTTTGTTTGTTTGTTTGTTTTTATTCAGAAGATCTCAGCTCGGAGCTTTCATTGACCTTGGTGGCAGTTGACCTTTCTGTTTTGAGCTATTGGGTTACTTCATGCCACCTTTCTTGATTGTTTGAACCAAGCACAAGCCTTCATATGGCTGAGGACTGTGGGCCCTGTGCAATGTATGGGGCTGAGGGGGCCTGGAGCAGCGCTTCTGCTTGGGGTGGGTGCCACAGCTCCTGCTGCATCACTGCAGATGGGCTGCACGGGATGCGTGGGGGGCTTCAGGGGCACCCAGTCATGGACTGCAGCTGGTTTGGTTCACTTTCATCTAGGGCTGTAAGCATGGGCTAGAAACTGCTCTCTATCACATCAGGAATGGTATGTTGCTCAGAGTTGGGTAGTTTCTGATGTTCAAGTATTAAGAGCCTCACGCTAAGCACAGCTCTCGACCAAGGTGATTTTGCAATGTCTGTGTTCCTGCTGTTGATGGAGTTGATGCCTTTAGCCAGATTGAATCGACGTCTTCTGCCACGAGTAAAAAGGAAAAGACCTCCAGGGTGCCCAATGTGTTTGACGTGACATCCACAAAGAACAGAAATCATTGCTGCAGCCCTGGTCTCACTTATCTTTGGCCATTCCTGTCTCTTTAGTACAACACTACCCAGATAAAGCTGTCTAATTGCTCGGGAAAGCTCCTTCCCAGGTGCTCCCCGGGTCAGCTAATGCACCTGCCCTGGTCACGCAGTTGATAACCCCTGCAAGGTGTAGCTCGAGGGACATCCTCTTGCTCCACCTCTATGTTTGGCTTGATTTTTGTTTCATGAGAGGTCCTAAAGTTGCAAAGGGGGTTCCCAGAAATGATCAATCGGCACAGTGAATCCTGTTGCTTCCTCCCCATCACTCGCTAGAAGGGAACACAGCATTCTAGGTATTGGACTTAATTGCGTTCTGAATGGCAACACATTAGGTTTAATTACCCATAAAATTGAAGTACAGATACTTTAGGTCCAAAATAATTTTCCAGCTCAGTAATCTATATGTGGCCAACCTCTTGGCACAACGTGTTGTATTTCCAAAGGCATTTCAGGGTGCAACAGTTACACACGCATCCATCAAAACACTTTTACCTGGAAAAACTCCTTTTGCATTTGGCAGTTTTTTCGTTGCAACCAAAAAGCAAGAGTCTGGCTCTTGGCTAGCTTGCAACTGAAATAATGTCTAGGATTGCCAAGTAGAGGTAAAATTCTATCAGGTCAGAACAGTAGTGTTACCTTTTATCTTTTAGCTGATTGCTCTTGTACAAAGTAAATATAGGAAAAGCCAAGCCCATTAAAATAGATGACATTGCATCCTCTTTTAATTTTATTGATATTGGAAGAAATAAGCTAGATCAAATGCAGAGAGGATAACTACAGAGAAACTTTTACCTATGAAATCTTGTAAAATTAAAAGAGAAAATAGTTCTTGCTCCTATATTGAAGTCATGAGCTTTCTGAATAGAAACAGGATGAAAAGAGGCATCCTTAAAGATCCTGTGGGTTTTTGTTTCTGTTTTTTTTTTCTCCACCCCCCACTTTGAGCCACTGGGTTCTCCTGACTGGGGTCTGCCTGGGCACTTTCAACTGCGTGTGGTACCTGCAGGTTTTTGTAACGCCTTGTCATCTGCTGGGGCTGTGTAATGAATGAAATTGGGCAGCGCTTACATTGCATTAAAGCATGACTGAGATGAGGCTCAAGAGAATAAAAATAAGGCTGTTCAACCATTTCTCTTTGTGTTTTTTATTTTTTTATTTTTTATTTTCTTTTCTGCACGCAGCTTGCATGCATCCATTGGAGATCATCGTTACAGACTGGCATGTACACCAAAGGTTTCAGGAAGGGAACATTGTTATTTATCTGAATAAAAGTATCTGTAACTAGATAGCTAGTATTAGCAGTATTAAGGTTTTTAAAGAGATTGAGAGATGACTCACGTTTCAGGGGAAAAAATCCTAACCAGTGAGCATTATGAGCTAGCTGTCCATGAACAGGCCACCCCAGTGGGAGCCCATAGCAATGCATCTTGCACCTTCAGCTACTCACTATGGAATAATCCTTCCTTTGTTTGGAAGGAAAATAGTAGATCCTAGTCTTAGCTGTGCCTCTGTTCCCATTTCTTCCCCAGTCTGTAGGAAGAAAATGCAACAGAGCCTGTTATTCGTGATGGCCCTGAATTCAGGAATTAAATAAGATAGGTCCAGGCTGGGTGAGCTCAAGCACAAAAGTGTATTAGTATTTCCATGGTGGCTGGCTAGGATTCTGCTTGCATTGAGCTGCAGCTTTGCTTATGTGCCTGCTCTGTATCTCAAAAACATCACGAGTTTTCCTATTGCTTTCCCTATAAATCATTCTTTGTTGAGCAAGCTACATACCTCACTGAGCAAAAGCTAAATATTCACCCCTTAATCTGGAGTATATATTATTCTGCTAATGCTCATACGGCTACTTTTTATTTTTTTTCAAGGTCATTAGTCACTCGCCACAATGGTAAAATGTGATGAACAACCCTATGAAAAGTTCAATGAAATGAATAACTAGCTTTAAACTATTTTATGGAAAAAAAAAAAAAAGGCAGCAGTAAACGAGGCAGTGTGTTTCACATAGATGAATTTTCTATGATTAACCTCACAAGGCTGAAATTAGGTCTTCTACGTTGTTCTTTACATACCTTCATAAAATTACTCTAATGATCAAGAATTTCCTTTATTATTTACTTGTACTCTTCAGTTTCTTGGATGAGATATGGGTGGTAACTGGAATTTCCCTGCCTCTGAGAAGTAATGCTAGTCCTCTTGTGTATTTATTTTTAATAATTTCAGAGCTTTCCCCCATAAGCCCCAGAGTAGACAAGTAATGAACTGATTTCAGTTGGAGCTTTTCTACTCAATACACAACGTCTTATGACGAAGTAATAAATTCACAACAAAAAGGGTTTAGCACAGTAGTGGGTAATAATGAGTTCTTTGGTGGGAAAGATGCCATGAAGATATCAACCATGATGTTTATATTTACTTATTCTGATGAATAAGTAAATAAATCAGGTACAGCTGGTTTAAGAAGAAATAAAAATTAGTTTGTTACAGTGGTCTTCAGACTGAGCTAAGAGAATGACCTGTGGCATGGTACAAGCAAATGATCCAATGCCTTGCTGTGCACACATCAGTCTTCTCCTGTAGAGACACGAAGTACGAAGGTGTACTAGCCATGTTAGCTCATGTAGAGGTGTCCAGTGAGACCTGATTAGGGTTAGCAAGTTGCTCTGAGGTTTTGGGTGGAGGTTGTTCTAGCTGGGTAAAGCATTGCATGTATGAACAGAAATGGAAGCGAATATTACTTTTTTCCTTGCTGCCTTTGAAGTCTTTCAAATTCCAGTGTTTTCAGTTCCTGCAAACTTTTGTTTCTTTAACTGCTGCAATGCACGCAAAGGTGAGGTTTGCCCTTCTGGAAAGGTTCAGCACAAGTACACTAATCTATTTGAATCTCAAGGGCTCACTGGCCTAAGTCCTATATGGATCTTGATGAGTAGCAACTTCAGTGATTTATATTTTTTTTCTTATGATTATATTCATATTCCAAATCTTATGATATTTCACTTTATAGATAAAGCCCTCTGAAAGGGCTTTTCAAAACCATATTCTTTTGTATTGAGAAAAAAATTGTTTCTGCCCCTTGTGGTTACACAAGAAGTCTTGAGAGCCCAATCAGAGAGACTTCCATATAATAGAATCGCATAGAGCGATGGCTGTGTAGGTAGATATCATCTCCTTTGAGTCCTGTTATTCTCAAAACATTATGTACACAGTAATATAGCCATGTAAATAAATGAAGGATAAACCCCCAGCTTTGGACCCAACGTGCTACAACAGCAACACTTCGGGGATAACTCCTTCCAGCCTTGGAGTGATCAGTACTGGATGGGTCCAAATGAGCTGCTCTGTGAGCAGGCCTGGTGAAGAAATACCTCTGTTTGTTTCTACTGTGGTTACAAGTGGCTTGAGTCTTCTAAAGATGGCTTCTTCTTGTCAAATTATCAGTTATTATACTGTTGTTGAAATGCTAGACTGAATATCTCAAGTGCCACTTGAGTTGTAGCAGCAGATTTGTTGGCGAGGGATGGAGACAGCGAGAGAACACAATGCTCGCCCAGGGAGAGGTTGAAACTGTCACTTTGCTCTTTAATGGAGACAGGAAAGGTAATTAACAGCTAGCGTTGTGTACAGCTTCGTATTTCATGGGGAAGATGACTCATTTTGGCTCTGAGCAAGTATGAGAATGAAATTAAACCAACGCCTGGTGCCATGCCAGCGACTTTGGCATTTTAAAAATATCTCTCCTCCGTGTCCCAACACAAGCTCACTATATTTTCAAAATCAGTATGTGCTTTGTGGGAGCAGGGTTTTCCAGGCTCTCTCTGTAGGTGAAATATAGCTTTTATTTTCCTACTTGCATCCAAATTCATTCATTTAGTAACATCACCGTGCATTAGCTGTGTGGTTTTTATGTGCATCAGCCTGTTTCCATAGAGCCTTGAAGCTGTACTAGCTCAAGGTTAGATTTATTGGGACAGTTGAGGAGTTTGTAGGAGAGCGCGTTGGGCAGGGCTGGCAGAACAGGATACACTGAACGTGACACAGGGAAAGGCTGCGATTATTCTTTCCATTGGGGTCGTGTTACCTACTCTTTTCTCCTGCACCCCTGATGGTCAGAATTGCTGAACCGTGCTATGCCTGGAGCTTCTCTCCATCTCCAAAGAGTTGTGGGTTTTTTGTGTGTGTAACAGGTCAATGGGATACTTCAACAGAGAGCTGCAGTTTATGCAGCAAAGTTTGGGCAGAAGTGCTGCAAGTGAAATGCATGAAAAACTAACATTTAGTGCAGTGTGTTCTTTGCTCAGTGGTGTGGATTTACTCTATTTGTTATCCTTTTTGGGAAGTGATCGATGACAAAGGTCTCCAGTTAGACCTGCCTTGTCCTTGCTTCCCTGCCTTTTCATCCTGCAAGTCTTCCCTTTTGTCCTTGAACAATGTATTACATTACAATGTATACATTACAATGTATACACGTGCCTGCTGAGGGATGGCTGGATATCATCACCAATTCGTGGAGGGACTCTTAAGTCAGCATTCAGGTCTATCTTGGCCAAGGATCAGTGAGGAACCTTTGTGGTTGATGGGATGGAATAGAAAGAAGGGAGTTACCTGCATCCTCAAGGAAGCTGTTGCCTAAATACCACGTTGTGACAGATCGGAGGGGAATTGCTGCTGAATGAGCCACGCACCGGGTTAGAGATAGGGGCAAGCAGCAGCGGCGAGCTGAGCATGGGACTATGTTCCCTGCTATATGCAGAGCCCTGGGGCAACGATGATACTGTGCCTCAGTGCTGTCCACGGTTTCTCCACTGTCACTTGTATTAACACCGGGCAAGCATTGAACAAATGAGTCACAATTCCAATATGCTTATCTTTACCTGTCGCAGCTGTAAAGGACTATCCAGTACCTTTTTGTTACGCAGGCAAATTAATAGACAACTGGAAATGAGCCATATTTTGAGATGTTCTAATACTTTCCAATGTTATCTTTATGCTGTGAACTTTTTGTAAAAGGTTGTAGAGACCTTGATTAATTTATTTATTTATTTTTAGGAAAAAACATCCATAAATAAACCTCTACTGATGGACTGATTCATTACCTCCTCCCCCACCCATTTCCAAAATAACAACCCAGATCCAGCCCCCCACCAGCTTTACGACAGCAGGAGCAGAATTCGGATAATGAGGGCATGAGGAAAAGGTTACCAAACAAAGCTAAGGGAGTTAAATTTAGAGAAGGAAGAGCTAACAGGTGGCCAGAGAAAAGGGAGGGAGGAAGACTTTAGAGAGGCAGTGAATAGAAATGTGATTGCATTCGTTATGAGGTTTTTATAATAGGGAAAATGTTGGGAGTGAAATAAACTCTATAAAGAACTATTTAAAAATGTATTGTTTGCAGAAAACTGTAATCAATCTAACTGACAGTCAGAAAGGTCTATTTAAATTGCAGGGCTTTTCTCCCTTGCACTCTTACCAAAATCAGCTTCAGCAAACTGGGAGGAGTATAGAAACAGCTAGTGAACTCATCCACTGACATGGTAAACCATTTCTAAGTCTTAACTGCGTTTTAGGTGTCTCCCTGTATTTTATGGTGTGATCTGAGCTGGTTTTGGTCCAAGAGTTCATCTTGGGATGTTAACACCAAGATCCAAGTGCCTTTCAGGCCTTGGCTTGCTTGTGTGTCTTCATACCAAGTTGTTTCTTTGCCTCAAAGCTAACTTTTAACAAAAGAGCATTGAAAAAACAGGGATCTACCAAAAGTCATCTACCCACTGCTCTCATTTGGCAATGATAGCTTTGACCGCAACAGTGCACCATGGACTGACTCCTAAAACAGAGATTAATTGGCCATGTGGGGGACTGAGATGTATCTAAAGAAAGAAACAGAAGTTTGGCCCATATTCTGTGCAGTGCCCTTGGGCTCACTTCTCATGATGTTGGAGGATATCATCTGAAAGAAAGATTTGGTTCACTCTGTGTGAAGAGTTAACTTGGTGACTAACTCAATGTTGTATTTTTTTTTAATTGGTACCGAGGCTTTCTTAGTTTGTTTTTTTGGTTTTTTTTTTTTTTTTTTGAAGAAAACTTTGTATGTTGGCCACAGAGCTAGTTTGCAGGTTTTTTTTGCACTGGAGAAATGGGATTAACCTTTAGCACTAGTCATCTGCAATGGTGTTTTAGTCTGTCCATCAGTAATGGAATGAAAGGGATTTCCCTCCAGAAGTATCTAGCTCTTCATGTATGGAGTCTAAATGAATTTTCATATGTAAATATTCACATTGTAGGTAGCTGAAGCTGGACAGACGAATCCAACATGAAGTGCTCACTGTACTGAACTGGAATTCGGGAGTCTCAGTCTCACTACACTTCAGAGATTTTTGTCAGTATAGTGGTATTAAGCCCTTAGGTAATATATTATTGTTTATACTTACTGGAAATCCTCTAAGGATTACTTCCTTTCTTCTGGTAGAGTTTGCCTAGATTAAGGAGGTGTATTGTGACAACACTGTATCACTGCTTGGTTTTATCTGAACGAATAACTTATATTTCTACTGTCCCTGAACCATGATCAGTTGTGTGTTGATACGTCCAGGGTGCTTTTATGTTACCTAGATGTGGCCTGTGGCTGGTGTGTAGAACACAGCATTATCCTGAAGACAACGTTTCAGTCTCTTTTTACGATTCAGGGACAACCTCTTGAATTTCTTCTTTGACATGATGGCAACTGACACCATTTTCAGAAATATTGATTCTGAACAGGAGCATTTAGATAGTGCCACAGCCACTGTTACAAGGACAATAACAAGGTTTTTCTTTCTGTCTCCTTTATTAATCCCTAGAAAACGTAGCCCTGGCCACCTCAGCCAGCTTTAAAAGGGAAAATACAGCACACAGACTCTGTTCTTCACTGAGTGGAAATACTTTTATTTTGGCTATCCTTTTTATTCAGAGGATTGCCCAGCCTCAGATGGCCTTTCACTATAATTCTATCCTGACTTTGGTTGATGTTATCTCTCTATTTGGGGATTGACTAATTAAGGCTATCTGATCTAAAATCAGTTTGCTTTGCTGCCTTTTTTTTTTTTGGGGGGTGGCTTTTCTCCACTCAATTATTATTTTGAGTTTGAAATGGAGCAGGGCACCCTGGTGTATAACTTCTTTTAAAGTGTTTTCTTTTGCCGTGCTAAAACCAAATCAGATTTAAACTCCTCTCCTTACTTTAGAGTTTTGCCTGATCCAATCTACCTGTCCTTATTTAACCAAATCACCCTGTTTCAGATTACTGTGTTGCTAATTATAGTATCGATTACCTCTTCCTCTCATTCATTCGTTTTTTAGCCTTGTTAACAGGTAGCTTGAAATTCTGCAAGGGGAGTTTGCATAGCATATCCTTGAAATTACACTTGGAAACTATTACTTGGACAGTTACTTTAGAGGCATTCTTGGAGGTCATTACAGTTTTTGTCAAGAACGGTTTAATTCTCTGCCATTTTCCACTTTTGTTATTATTGTGGATTGTCATGGGAGCAGGTTAATTTGGTCCAATTTCCTCCTCATGTTCTGTCCCTCATCTCATGAATGCAAACACATGAAGGCTGGACTCTGCAGAAGATTAAACCTGTGGTGACAAGTAATTCCTGTGACAGAGGCTTTAATGAGAAGAGAAAAAGACCTTAAAATATCTTCTTTCACTTAATAGGAATAATCTAAAAAGTGGTATGAAAATCACCGGAGGACAGCTCTGACCTGTCTGCTGGTCACGTTAGGAGCCACGCTGGGACTGGCCTTTGGGCATGTACTTGTGGGAAGGTGATTCCATGGGCAGGCAAAATTAAAGCCCCTCTCTATGAAATGCAAAGCAAGCTCCTCAGTAGTGATCTAGGCGAAAAGGGGTCGGTGGTCCTGCTGCCTGAAGGCCAATGCTGCGTGTGAAGGACTGGCTCCCACGATCTTCCCGTGCAGCGGCTTGGCTCCACGCTGTTCTCTGTCCCCACTCACTGCTAAGGACGACATGGAAGTAACCATCACCTGCTCAGCCAAAGTCTGTCTTGTGGCAGATGCATAGCAAAGGTACAAGAAATAAATAGATGTTGAGCCTGTCTCAGATAAACCTTTCCAGTTTTTGGCAATTGCTGGTTTAGAGGCTTTCAAGCTATACCCTTAGGTACTAAGTCTTCATGACTTTGTCTAGTCCTTTATTAAATCCTTTCAAAAACCTTTGTCTGCTGCAATAACTTGTGTCAAGAAGTTCCATAAATTAACTGTGTAAAAAAGCACTTTATTTAATTTGTGTTAGATGTGCTGCCTGATTGCTTCATCAAATTCCACCCCTCACTGCCATTTATTAAGTTGGGAGTACTTGCCCCCTCACTACCTTTCCACTCCTAATTTTACAGACCTCTTACTCCCCCCTCCATCACTCTCCTACCATCCTCTAGAGAAAGCCCGTAAGGAAATGCAGACCTATTAAATGGGAGAGGCTGGCTTGGAGCTGCTCCTCGGGGTCAGATTCATCAAGCAGTGATGTGGACCTCAAAGGGAGCGCTCTGTAGCAATGAATGTAGCACTTCTATCCATGATATTGAAAGAGGCTATTTGCAATAGGAAGCATTTGCAGAGTGTTGCCTTTCACACATACGCTATTCAGGCAGGCATACGGATGTTTTTGGGGTAACTTTTTTACAATGGGAATCAGTGAGTTTGCTGTCACTTGCCAGAAACGCTTGCCCAAGGGAGAAGATCATCACTTTCTGGGAGTTTATTGACGGCAGGGCTCTGATTGATAACTTATTCCAGCTCTGGGTTTCTCCTGAGGCATGTCTCTTGCTGCCTCATCCCTTGACCCATCCCTCAACCTTAGCGTCCTTTGACCAGAGGGGCAAAGGAAGCAGGATAAAAAAAACATACATGCCATATTTCGGTGAGATTGCCTGGTACGTCATTTAGATGTGCGTGTGAACTTAGCTCAGCAGGTCGGTCAAGCCTTCCTCTTGTGCTTGCTTCTCATTGACTTCTGTAAAAGCCAAGCAGGTGTAAACCATGTGCTTATAGTTTCTCCCTGGGTCAGAAGGAGAGCAGTCACCTTGTAGGTAGCTCAGCTGTAACCCCATGCCTTGGGTGTGCTGGGACTCGGGAGGCTGGAGGTCTTTCTGGTCCTGACCCGCTGGATGAGCTTGGGTAGAAGTCACTGCCCTGTTCTGTGCTTCCAGGCTCCCTCTTTGCCAGCTGGAGCAAGTGGTGTCCTGCCTCCTTGCAATCTGTGGTGAAACATCCCTGTATAAGTTATAGGTGTTACTAAAGGACTGTCATGGCAGCAGCTTGGAGATTACACCCACTATCCGAGAGGCTTTTGTCGGTGGAATCCAGCTCATCAGAATTTTTATAAGCAGAATGTTTGTTTTTTTTTTTTTTCCCCCAGGTCTGGATGCTCCCAAAAGCAAGAACGTTTCCACCAGGTATTGAAATCTGGCTTTTGCTTTCAGCGGCAGGCAAGGACGTGTGTTATTACTGTACTTGGACAAAATGTCACTCAGGATAATACAGAGCTGCGGACAAGCATTGCTTTAAAAGCAGGCCCTTGTCTCTCTGTATTTCCTCAGCACACTGAATGTTTGGCTAAGCTCCAGGAACTTTCCAAACACAAACAAGCATTTATGTATTAAGCCTTTTTATCAGGCTACGCTCTGTCTGAGCTGGGATGTGGGCAGCCTTTCTAATAAGGTGTATGCAGAATTGTTAATGGCTTTCCCATCAACCCGTGCAACAAAAATATCAAAACTTTTAAAAATTAAATCACTAAAAGTTTTTTAGAAGTAAATCACTGTCTTCTTTTCACTAAACAGCATTAGAAGAATGAACTAATTACGGGTTTGATAAAAAACCTATTTTTTTTTCCAAGTAAATGGATTGCTGCGTATGTATGATGACAATATAAAAAGCAGGTTGAAGCGTTTGGATGTGGTCGTGCCTGGTGCTGGAATGAACTTTGGCAGCACTGTTCCATCCCTTTCCCCTGGTCAGTGGGTGACAGTCCCACCAGCTCTTGGGTTCCTTATATCAGGGGAGCTGTTGAACTTGGGCCAGGTTCCAGGTAGCAGATAATAACCAAACTGATAATGCTTGTGCAGTTGCTAGCGTAAGACGGCCAGCAATTTAGGGTTTCTAAATGCATTTCTAACAGAAATAGCACTAGCTCCCTTTAATGGTAAGGATGAGTGGGAGATGGGAAAGGTACAATGCTGTATGATCTCTGGTCCACCAACTCGGTGCAGTGGGTGACTGCCCTGGAGCAGTTGTAATCACACTGGCATTTTGAATTGATGAAGTTTGAATTGCTGATGCTCAAGCGAGCCTGTTGCAAACTCTAGTAAAAGATTTCAGGGCTTTTACTCTGCTCTCTTTTCTTCACCAGACTCACTGAAATGAAAAAGAGATGCATTTAAAATATATACATTTAAATATATACATATATTTTAGATTTGAGGATGCAATCTGTTGTTCGGTCCTTAGTTTGTGTTTTATGTCAGTGGAATGATCTCCAAAATAAGCTACTAGCTCTGAATGCGTACCACAGCAAAACCTGGCCTCAAATAATGCCTTGAAATAAAGTCTCATTGGCTGCAAGATGTGCTTTGTATTCACAATGTTGCTCATCTTGACTCATTTTCCATACACTTATAAGTCACATGCTATCCCTTCTGTCCTTAGACAGGAGGAGATGGTCCTCAAAAGAGAAGTTTAAGTATAAATGTTTGCCTCTCTGGACTCAAATTTTGCTTGCATCAAATAGCATCTGACATGATCTCACGTATGTTTTCATCAAATAGGTAAGCAGGAGTTCAAATAATAACCTGTATTTCCGTGGGGATATTAATAGCAGTGAGCTGCATGTGTGCAGGTATTAAAGGGGGCAGGATCGGGGCATTTCCTATGCTCCCCTCATCAGGGAAAATCAGGGGATCCTTATCACTTAAAGTAGCTGAGAAAGGGATGTGATGGTAGCGGGGAAAAGGTAGCGGTGAGCTCTGGAGAGCAGAGGTGATGGTGGTAGCTGTTCAGGAAGGTGGGTTAGAAGCATCCACCAGGTCTTGCCTGTGTCCGGATTAGAGGTTTCTGAGAGCTGTGTGGGGAGAATGTTTCCGAGTGAGCTGCTGTCACAGAAATGGGTTCACGTGCTGAATGAATGTGGCTTTGAGGAGTAGTCTTTGATACACCACACTGTTTCTGGAAAAATCAAATATTAGGGTTCAGCCACAGTTCATTTTTAAACCTCTAAGGTATACTGGAGTTTATCATGCCTTTCTTTCCTTCCAGGAGTATTTATTCTTTTTTCTCACCCTTGTTTCTTGCTGGTCCCTGTTAGCACGCAGCTCTCCTTGCATCTAGAGATCAAAAAATTCTGTATATATGACAGGGATATTGAAAGTAAAAAGGAGATAAAAGAGTGATAGCTGGGAATAAAGCCAATGTTGTGGTTTCTCAAAAAACATCCTTCTGAAGTGTAAGTGCTCAGAAAAGGCACCAGATGTTGTGTGTGTGTATTTTTAATATAGCTTTGACTAGAGGGAAGTGACAAAGATGGTTGTCTCTAGAAAAGGGGATTCAGGGCAGGTAGGACGGGATGATGAGCTGAAGACCAAATGCTCCCCTTTGTTTGTACTTCCTCTTGTCAGGGAGGGAAGGAACACTGCAGCCAATTGATCTCTGGGCCAGAGCAGCTGTGGCTAGTAAACAACAGACACTTTAAACCACAAGTTTCTTGAAACTCTCTCAGCATTAGCCTTTCTTCTTCTTAAATGAAGAGGAGATGCCCTTAGCATCTGCTGTGGCCTGGGATTGCTTTGTCTTGTGCACCGGGATCCCTTCACATCTGCTTCAGGCAGTGAACCTCCCCTGCAGAGCAGATCTCCAGGTCTGCCATGAGAGAAGGAAAAAGTGACACTCAGCCAGTTGTCCCCATCCTACTGTTTTGCTGAGGCTTGCACAGGCACTCCAGTTTGGGGAAATGAGAACCTGCCAGAGTTTCTTGTATACAGTCTGGCTTTTGGAAGCCTGTCTGCAAGGGAAGGCAATGCTTAGGGCTCCAGCAGAGGTCAGATTGGTCCCCAGTCCCAAGCCTGATGTCGGAGCTTGGCAGACAGTTTCAGTCCTCCCAGGGACCTCTTCCTCTTCTGTCCCTTCCCCGTCATGGCAGGGCAGGGGCTCTCCGATTTGCCCCAGCTGGCTAACGCCCTTAGCTTTGACCCCCGTGCATCTCTCCTTCAGCAGAGACCTACGGCCAGGGAGGGCCCTAGATGTGACCTAGGTTGTCCTGGGACAAGTACTAATGCTCTGTGCTAGAAACCTTCGTGTTAAATGGTTTGCAGGCATGTGGCTGACATGACATTGCTGAGATCAGAGGAGCTGTGGCAGGAGAAGGTTCTGCTCCGTAGCTGTGAATTATGTGCGTCGCCAGCGCTGCGGAGGCTCCATTCTGTTTCTGAACACGTCTCTGCTGGCAGGATGAGCTGTGAACAAAACAAGGTGCTGGGAAGGAAGGAAGAATCAGCTCGGTGGTCTGGGAAGGCAGAGAATTTCTTTTTTTGGAGTAATTTTTCTGAACAACTCAAATTACTAAGCAAAGCTGTTAATGCCGAAGTAGCCTGATGATTGTCACCGGTGTCAAGGAGCCACTGTGCTTCTCGGTGCCAAATCATAAATGCTGTGCGCAACTTTAAGTGAGGTGGGTCTCCCTTTCTGTCAGTCACTTCCGCTGTATGAGAAATGAGAGCAAGAAAGATGAGAAAAGGAAGGAGCAGGAATCTCCTGGAAAACCACGGAGACTGCACTGGAGTGTGGGCTGTCCTGGGGCACGTTAGCAATCTCAGTGTTGTTTGTGGGTGTATTGTTAAGGAAGTGTTTCTAAATAATAGCTCTGTTGCAGTTTTTCTATGTAGAAAGCTTACTTAAGCATGATTTCTCCCAGGACATTTAGTGCTTTTCTTTTCTCTTGACAAACATAGAAGGATAAAATGGATCCATCCACAAAAGCCCCAAAAGCTGCTGCTTTCACCAGCAGAGCTGGCTGTCACCTGGGATGGCCAGGAGCATCACTCATGGAGCATCTGAGTAATTGGACTTTGCCAAGGAAGAAGTAAATAAAAGGTATCCAGTGAGGATTGCTCCAATAGCATGGATTTCACAAATTGAAAACATATTAGCTTCTGACAGCTCTGTTCTTCTATAGACAAAACAACTGCATTCCCAGGAGCTCTGTGCCTCAAGTTTTAAACCTTTTCCCTTCTGGTGAATTCTTCGTGCATGTAAAGGAGGCACCTAAAGCCTGATTTTTACACACTTTTGTACCTTGGTTTATCACTCACACCGATGCCAGGCAGGCTCAAATTGTTCCTTTGCATCTGATTTGGCATCATTTCACATCCACTTGGCACTGGGTCATGTGTTTATGTCTCTTGCTCCACTGGGTATGAGCCAGTAAAAAACTTGGCCCTTTAGGTATTTGTTACAGTTGAACCCAGGGTTAGGTATATTCTCTGGGACTCTGAGATTTTGATTCGTTTATTCTTTGCTCTGCTCATCTTGCCTCTGCTCTTGGTGCCTGCTGATAAAATTGAAAAGAAAACCTTTCTTAAAGTTTTGATAAAAAATGTCTGGTGCATCTTAGAAACGGACTTTTTGTTCAAGTTCATGGCTGCTGTGTTCTGCTAGGCTGTGTGCAGCGTACTCTGGACTAGGAAAGGTTGGGAGGAGGGAGACTAGGGCAGTGGTTAGCATCTCGTAACAGCACTTTCTTGGGCTGGTAGAGAAATCTCAGTGCTTGCCATCAGTCTGCCAATATATAGTTGAGTCAATAGGTGCCATTTTTTCCCTCTCCACATGGATGAGTTTGGCTCATGGGTTTCCCAGTAAATCACTAGAAAACTATTTATGACTTGGCCTTCTTTGTACGACTCTGCTCCGACTGCCAGTTACACCAAATAGAAAAACTGACAGCAGGGCAGATCTATGCTCCTCGTCTCGCTATAAATTGGGGCCATTTTTTGCCCAGTAATGGGTCGCAGCCAGCCCTTTCCAGTATCTGTAAGAAGCGGAGGTAGGTGCAAGGTCGTCCTGTTAACAAGTAGAGATGAGTGGAGCATGAAAGACTCGGGAGGCAAACATGATAATCTGCCAGGCTCTAGCCAGGCAGCTTTGGGGTGAGCTTTCTCCCCATGCTAGCCCCAAGGCTAGCTCTTGAAGGGAGAGAAGCCCAGGGCTTACAGTGCTAGCCGAGCTCTGCCCCGCAGAGCAGCGCTGAAGGCAGGGCTTGCCTCTAATGGGAAAACTGAATCAGTGTCAGCTTTTGCACAAGGTGTGGGGGCAAACTGGGCACCTCCAGCTACTTCTGGATAACCTGAAGCCACCAGACATCCCTGTGCTCTGAGCTTCGCCAAGCAAGTCTAGTTTGTCCTGCTCTGTGCGTCAAATAAATGGTTTGGGCAGAGTTAGGTAACCACCATGGTACAGCAGGTACCTCCCCATGCTTCCCACGGACGTCCTCCCCTGAAAGGGGGAGAGAAGGAGGCTCAGCACAGTCCTGCTTTGCTGCATTGCTAAAAACAAGTCTCCAGCCTGTTTCAAGCCTCAGCTGGGCAGCAGTTGGGAATACTAGAAAAAGGAAGCTGAACTCCTGGGGCAGTGTCACCTAGCCCTGGCTTTTAAGCAGCTCTTCTCTAACCAACCTGACAAATACGTTGGCCAGACCCATCCTCGTTTTTGGCTGTGGGAAGAATCGGTGCAGTCTGCGGGGACAGAGAAAGCAGAGGGGAAAGAACGGTGGATGCGAGGGGATGATTTTGCATGACAGAGTCGTGCACAGTATCAATTTAAAAGCAGGCGCTGAAGATCAGTATCTTTAGGGGAACCCAGGGAGCCATCGCCACATCCTCTGCTGTGTGGAAAGGAAGTTTTTGCGCTGTGGTATGCAAAGGAAGAAGCAATCAGCCCTCTTTCCCCTCTTCTAATGGCAGCGCTCAGCTCTTAACACTTGAGCTGTGAATAGGCAGCCCCAGCACAGGCTGCAGAAGCTGTTGCATTGTTGGGCACTACAATTTCGCAAAGTCCTGCTCTGATCTGTGCTGACTGCAGTGGTGGCTCTGAAGAGATGGTATTGGATTTTGTGGTTTAGTTTGTAAAGTTTGGTGTGTTTTTTTCTGGGGACTCGGAGCAGTGTACGCTCGGGCTGCTGTTTGTGAGCTGCAGTTAGAGAAGAGGTGCAGTAGCTCACCGGTGCGTGGAGGTAGCTGAGAGCACTGTTTCCCAGGCTTGTTGGGAAGCTGATGTGCTGCTGTTAGGGCATTTTCATGCGGACGTCCCTTGAAAACGTCCCAGCCTCACTTAAGTCCTGTTTAGCCTTTAGCGACTGGATTCATATCTCAGGAAACCTGTGCTGCGGAGTGGAACCCAAGGATGCATTTTTACTGGGCATTTATAGACACTGCTAGTTGGCTTTGAAAACGTCAGCTTACAATTATATTTGATTATATCAATGTTTATATGCTAGTGTGCGTACTATGGGCCAGATGGTGCAACTGTTGTTACCTGCACTGCAGATGCAATTTGGCCCAAATGATGGTGTAAGTCACCCCTAAGTGCCTTCCGGGTGTCAGAGTTAAAGAATAGCTTTTCTGAATGTTATTTTTTCCTCCTACAGACGAAACAGGGCAAAATAGATCCAGTGAAAGGAAAAAAGAAGTAACTAACCAGTACAGCTAATACAAGGCTAATCCTTGGCTGCAGCTTTGAGCTGCTGCAGCACAAATGAGAGAGCAGCCTTCAGACTTCACTGGTCATCCCAAAAGAACAGGTCCCAGTCACCCACGATAGGATTAGGAGGGTACAGAAGCATAGAGCCCATGCCATTTTTGCAATCCTTTCCATCCCCGTGAGTTGCTCTGCGCAAAGATATCCTACAGACAAGGCTGGGCAGAGAGGCGAGGTTGGAGACAGCAGGAAATTTCAGTACTCCTCAAAGTGCTGTATTGCCCGATTCTTCTTCGTAAGGGGGATTTAGTGTGGTCACTTGGAAAGCAGGCACCTGGATAGATTTAGCAGCTGTTGTACTTCTGCAATACCTAATATACTTGACAGCTAAAGGATGAAAGGCAAAAAAATCAGGGAGGCATGAAGAAATGACCCATAATCACAGTTGCTAACACTTGTGATTTTATCAAACGTCTTGGGGTATTTGGTAACTTTGAGAGTCTTGTGATTATGCAAGACTGTTCCTTTGCAAAGGAAAAAAAAAAAGGTATTTCAAGAGCAAAGTATTATGATGTGGTCCTTAAGATTCAAACAACGGGGAATAAAAAGAACATTGCACATATTTTTTTTTTTTTTGTTTTAAAAATGCATACAAAATACCATGACTTTAACCTCCTGATTTTCTGGCCTATTCATGAGCTCTTGGAGTTAGTCATTCCAGACCTTTACGAAAAAGTGTAATAACAATGTTTTGGTGCGGTGTGGGTTTTCAGTATTTCGTGTTTCCAAAGCAGGTAGTCCAGAGAAAAGAGTTTAGACACCCTTTGTCCGCCACAGGCTTAGGCTGTAAGCTTTACGGGAATCTAAAGCTGTTTCAGGCTTAGTCGCAGAAGTGTGTGTTACCCCTCTTGAGAATAAACTGTACTGTATATTGTAACTGCAGCTCGTGTAGAGGAGAGGAGAGACTACCCTGCAAATCAGTGTAAAGCCTTTACTCCTTTCCCTGCTTTTTGTTGCCTTCTCCCAGGTGCTGTGACTGTCTTGGGTGAACCAGAAATGGCTTTTAGAACAAATGAGACAAACAGTGAAGTAAAGATCAAGGATGCTTGAAATGAAGTGTAACATCCTCACACTCCTTCCTTTAATGCATTGGAAAATAAGTGCAAAAAGAGAAATATGAAGTGCAATGAATTTTGACGCCTTCAATACTTGTTTTAAGGAACCAACGGTTTTGCTGGGACTTGGATTTCAGGAGTAATTGCTGTGCTAACATTGCAGCATTAAATGCATTTCCTCTGATCTCTTCTTGCAGTATAATTGTTGTATCACCGTGGTCAGCCGCGTTCCCTCTTTCTGCAATTGCTTTATGCTTCCGCAGAATAAGAATGCTGAATTTGGGATCTACATTTCAGAAGCAAATCATAAAAAGCATCTGCATATAAATGGCTCTGAAATAAGTGAGCTTTTCTCCTTTGGCACAGAGGTCTTCAGAGCTATAGCACTACTGTGAATATTTTCCTTGCTTGGTTTCTAGCAACACAAGTAGGCAAGACCCCATTTGCATTGCGATCTGAAGAGCCTTGAGATGCGATTGGACTTGGGAGTAGGACAAGCAGAGACTATGCCCGTCTCTGCTACGGTGCTGATGGGTAACCAATACAGCGGGTAAATCAAGGCATGAAGAATTTAAGTGGTCAGTCCCAAATGCTAAGGCCAGGCAGAAAGGTGGCTCAGTTCTATGAGTGAGCCCCACTGCCGCACTTGTGTGCAAATGTGCTCCCATGTTCTCCATCAGTACTTCTTTTCTTTGCCCATATTGAAGGGAAGGCTGCTGCGCTTCCGAAGGGCGGGAGTCCTGTCCCATTCCTGGGATGGCTTTGTGTCCCCGCAGTGGCCTGTGGTATCTGTGAGGGAGCAGAAGCAATTCTGTTCTCCTCTTCTGCACACTCGCTGCTGCTTCTGCTGCGTGTCCCGACATACTCGTTAGGTTATTTGCTGCCAATGTTGTCTTACAGTTTTTTGTCCTTGATGTCTGTAATGCATCCAAGTTTAGGCTGAGCCTTTTGAAGTGACAGCTGGGAATTAGGCACCCATGTCCTAGGAGATTTGCTGGAATCTGCAGCATTGCAAAACCCAGCTTTGGTGATGCTTTTGGTGTATTTCATACCAGTGGTATGGACTTTTGCTGCTTTTTCCCAGGTGCTGTGACTGTCTTGTGGAAACCAGAAATGGCTGATTTTTCTACAGAGCCCAGGGTTTGCCTCTCTATTTATACTTACTATTTATAACAAAACTTGGTTTGTGATCTGACAGTCTTTAATCCTGACAAAACCATCCATGCCAAGATAGATGGGGTGACTTTTGGGAATAATTTCTCGTGACCCTTGATGTCTTGGTACCACCTGATATTTTTTTGTTTCACTGTTGTACTATGCATAAATACATACATGGGAGCCATAGTCAAATGCTTTCAGTTCTTCAGGACTTTCCTGAAGACTATTGGCCTTTCACAGACTCCTTCTGCATTTCCCCAGATGTCTTCAAAAGAAGTTGTTGACTGCTAAATGTTTTGTTGCCCACGTGTCTTCTAAGCCTTTGAAAAGGCAGTCCCCTCTGGGTCGGGCAGATGTTGCTCTGGTATCTGCACATCACTGACTCTGGTGGGTTTGGCTGATTTGAGCCTCATGATATGGTCTCTGATAGTTTTGTTACCTGAAACTGGAGAACACAAACATACCAGGGAACTAATGCTTTCTCTTGCATCTCAGCTGTAAAGTTTCAGTTCCTGACCCTTCCTAAAAGTAGACAGAAATTTGAAGTAGATGGAATTAGATGGTTTTGTCACCGGACGGATCTCCTCAGCTCTCGGACTGTCAAATGCTAAGTCTACTCCAAGATAAAAGGCTGATACTCGTTATAGTTACACGTGTGTAAATGGGAGTCTATCAGTATTCATGGGAGCTGTACGCAGGGGTTGGGGCCAGCACTTTTGAGAAAGCATTTAAATAGAGTTGGGGCACTTATAAACTGAATTATGCAGCTATTTACTTGATCAAAGGTGGGCCTGATCCAGCCCAATCCTGAACTCCAACATCTCTCTCTGACCAAGCAGAGATGGTTATTTCTTGCAGGACTTTTGCTTTTGTCATTGTAGGGGGTGCTTGGGCTGCTTAGCTTAGACAGGAGTTCAGGTGCTCCAATTTGGAGTTTCACAGAGAAACTTTTTTTTTTTAATTAGATTGTTGGGGGATATTTAAATAGACTTGATGTGCTCAGTGCATGCACCCTTTTCCAATTCTTTTTGTTTTGTGCAGCTCTTGTTTTCCTCACGCTTCAAATCCATCCTAACAAAAAAAGTTTCTCATTTATTTAGACTTTCACAAAGTTTCAATACCTGTTAGTTCACAGTGCATGAAAAAGCTGAATGCTATTATATTTCCTATTTACTGCTCGCAGTTATAATACCCTTCTTAATGATGTAAAATATAAATGAATTATGTGCCCTCGTTTGCGGTTGCAAGTTGCTATTATGAATAATGCAAATGGATGCGTGTGAGGCGGTATATGAAAATTTTTTGAAAAGAAATGACAGGAAGAATGGAAGAAAAGCAGCCTTTTGGTTGGCTTGTGGTATGCAGTAACATTTGTGACTGAGCTGTGCAGAACTCTTTATAGACTCACCGCTCTTTTTTTTTTCTATTTAAATCTTTTGTCTTAAAAACTGCTTATATTCCAAAATGCCATTCTAGTGTTACCTCAATTTTCTTGTTAGAGATGAGAAATATGTTTTAAAAGTAAATTTCATTTTGGAATTTGTTTGCTGCAGGAAAATGAGAAACTCGATATATAAATCTTTTGCAGGGACTGTAGAAAACATTTCTTCTTACAGGATATAGAGTGCGGGACTGGTTTTGAAATCGGTGAAGCAACAAAGCTGACTTCTTATACCTAGGATACCATAAATAATTCATTTAGTGTTGTAATTTATCATTACTTACAAACAGAAAAAATTAAGTTTCATATATTTGTTTTTTTAAAAAAGTTTGTCAGTGGTATCTAAGAACTGCATCTTTAATTGTAAGTATGTGAAAAGTTAGATCTGCTGGTATAATTTCTTTGCAAGACTTGGGCTATATCCCCTTCCCCAGCAAAAACTTGCAGCTGCTTTTAAAAATGAGAAACAGATAGAAGACCTGAAGGCATTGGAAGAAAAAAAAAATCCTGGCCTGAAATTAATTGACTTGGTCATGTGGTTCCTATTATTCTCTTAAACATTTTGTTGAATTGCAGCTCAAATAGTAAGATCTTGAGTGATGGGGGTCTAAATACATTCTTTCTAGCTTTATTCTCTAATAACTTAAATACAACTGATCATAATTCTTCATTACGTGTTGTTTCAATTTTTTTTTTCCAGGAAAATACGTATGTTAAAAGCTTTCTGAATTTTTCAAGTATTACATTAAAAGATCATCCTTCTTGTTCTTTTTGGCACTGCATTTTTCTCCTGTTTCTCTTTTATTCTTCATTGCCAGGCTCAGTCACAGGAGTTTATCAAAATAAAAAATGTTTTGTTTTAGATAACTGTGAACATCAGCTGTGAAATGATTGAATGAAAACAGGAGTGAAAAATAGCTCCTTGAACATCAGCAACTAGAGTGAGGGTTGGGATTTTTTTTTTTTTTGTGGGTTTTAAACTGCCCATTGATTTTGTAATATCCCAGTTAGCTGTTACGAGCAAGTCCCGCACCATCTCTTTGTGCTTGCAGCTTTGAGGTTACTGAGAATATCTCATGTCCGTGTTAGATATGGGAAGCACCAAGGCTGACTTTGGGATTTTGGAGTCTCTGGATGCAGACCGAGCCTGCTGTGCTCTGGAGCAGTAGCCATGCCTCTGCAGCTCTGAGAGTGAGACATTTAAATCTGTATTGAGTCCACAGTGGTATATTTTCCTGTATCCAGCACTGAGATGATGTATTAGCCTCCAGCATGCAATGAGTTGTTAAGTTTTTCCAGCAAAGCCAATTCAGTGCTACGAGGCTCAGCTGAGGATGTATTTGGGGCTGCTGATGTGTTACAGCAATAGACACGGTGCCGCGTTTTGCCAGACTGGGTGAGCTTCGGGGACACTTTGTCTTCTGCTCTCTCTCTGATGGGCCTGCTGGAGAGTGAATTCGATAAGCTTGCCTTTCAGATGATGATGATAGAAGAAAAAGACTGCCATGAAATCACAACAAGGATCCTCTCCCCCTCTTTTCCTTGCACTCTACCTTCATTTATCTCGGCAAGCTTGAATTGCAGTCCCATTGCTATTAACCTTTCGACTGCTGGCATTTTACCCAGAGCGCTCAGCCCCAGCTGGCAGCGGAAAGGAGAGGATTTGAGCAACTCTGTAGTGATGAATTGGCACTGGCGCTTCATTCAATGGCTACTGTCTGGAAAGTGGAAAATGTGTTGTGCAGCTCTGCGGTCTTAATAGCATGTCTGTCCAGGTAGCCACCTGCGAGAGCCTGAAATCCAGGAGCAAACAAGAGAAGGGAGAACTGCAGCACTGGAAGGCTTATTTGTCTTTTTGCCTTCCACAACCGACTGCTTTGCTTCTGTACGAGGAGCCAAACTTTCTGGGCTCTCACGGCAGCGGCTGCCTTCCAGGCTGGTGCTGACAAGTCAGGCTGGGCGGCTTTGCTGAGGGGCTCTTGCTGGAGGGGAGCACCCAAGTTAGGATGTCTCTCCCAGGGGTTGGCCCTTTCCCTCTCAAATCCAGCACCCAACTCCGGACGTGACTTGTTTTCTAGGCTGTGCCACCGGGTTTCAAGGTGCCTGGTGGACTGTGGTGGTGTTATTAGTTCTGTTATGCTGCTTTCAGCCCTCCCTGGAGCACCTCGGTGCTGTGGATGCTCAGTGTGATGCTCGGTGCTGTGTTGGCTGTGTCTTGGCTGTGTAATTGCCAGTCCTGCCATCTGCTAGGCGCAGGGCAGGGAAAATTTTGTACTGGCTTTCTCTGGCCTGTCAGTATAGCGTGCGGCAGGAGGTATCATAAAGCAGGGAGGTGTGATGAAGTCTGGTCGCGTTGCTTGGCAGGGGAAGGGTGGCTGCCTTCCACGCATCCGGCCCCTGGGAGAGCTCTTGGCAGATCTGCCTGCGATATCGACCGTAGCGCTGTGAGTCTGTTGGGCCCTCGCAGGTATGTGGCTGGGCACGAGCAGCCTGTATTCTGGTACGGTCGTTATTCTGCTCTAGAGAATCCCGCTAGATAAATGTCAACAAGTGATTCAGTCTCCAGTTAACGAAGAAAGGCTTTTCTTTCAGAGAGCTAATTGTCCATCTCTTCTGCATAAGAAATGCAGGGCGGCTTTTTTCCCCCCAGCAACGTGGCAGAACTTACAGATGTGCAAACACTGTGGGCAACATCTATTATTTAACTTTCATTACCATTAATATGAATTAAATTGATGGTGTTTGTCAGGATGCTTTATGTGTTGTAGCAGATGCCTTAGGGAACTGCTTTTGAAAGAGGAGAAATTCAGGAAAAGAAAAGTTGATTTAGTGGCTAGGAGGAAAGGACTCTGGAGAGTTGAGTTTAGCTCTCAGAAGTGAGAGCTGAATTTGGTTCTCTGTATGACCTCATGTAAATACTACAAGACCAGAGTTTCTGTGAAACTTGCCTCATGTTTATACGGCTTCCTGAAGTGGCTGGATTTTCAAAACAGGTCTGGTAACCTAAATGAGATAAGGGTTTAACAATCTTGTGTCCAGTTCAGGAAAAAATGTGAAAGTACAAGACCAGGTGGCAGGTAAAACACATGTACAGTTGGTCAGATGTGACCAAGAAGTGTTGGCTGTGATTTGCGTGTTCTGTAGACCTGATCGAGTAGTGATGTAACTGGAATTTCTCAGTCTTAGTGCGAAAAGAGGGCTGTGTAAGAAACATCATGTCTGGTGAGATGCAGGTATACGATCATTGGAGCGTGAGGGTTGCAGTCGTTTACTCAAGCATCAAATGGCATTGCTGCTTGAGCAGGCTAATCGTTTAGAGGCTGGCTGATCTGCGCCCAGTAACTGTGGACGTTCCACTGGGAGAGGAGGGGGAAAAAGAAAAGAGCCTGAACAGAAGAGTTTCAATTTAAAGACAGTGGAGGTACTGCGGTAGGAACTGTTTCCTACCTCTGCTGGCTTCTGCGGGTGTGAGGCCAGGTCCTCTCTGGGGGCTCTGCCCAGCCAGCGTGTCTGGTAGCGCCTGCTTTATTCATTATTTGTGTTTGTGTGGGCTTGGTGAATCGCCATGCAAGCAGGAGGCCTGCCTCTCTTAATCCCTTTTACATTTCGATTCCTAAAAGCAATTTCAGAAGCATTACCTCTTTTTTAGGTGGATTTAAAGAAATAGGAGAAAATGAAAAGAAAACTCAAGTTCAAACACCTGAAAACCCAGTCACTAGTATTATGCTTAACCTAGGTTAATGTGAGTGACTCAGTATGTGATAAATTAACCCAAATGCCTGGTTACAGTAGTTCACATCCCACTGCAAGCGAGAGATTTGAGCTGCCATCCTCTCCTCTTCTTTCTTTTCTGGTGTTAGTTTTATTTGCTGGATGATAAGTACTTCTTTAATAAAAGCATTGGCTTCTATAGCAGGCTATGTGAAAGAGCCTCTAAAAATATCCAGGTAATTGGTACTTGGCTAAAAGTGAAAGATGACCCCCAAAAGGAGCATTTTTTGCAAGTTCCACCTAAACCACTTGGGCAGTAGATGGTTGCAGTACAGCACAAAAATAGTTATCTGCCTTTCGCAGCCTTGTTGGGAGCAGGTATCAGTCTGACCTTGGCCAGACACCAAACTCGGCTTTGTCAGTCTATAGACGAGGAGTCACTGTGTGCCTGCTGAGAAAGTGCATCAGTGTTTCTTCTGGAGGGGACGAGATAGGCACAAGAGAGCTGGTCAGTCCCCTGTGGCTCCCGTGCTTGGACTTGGGTGTTCCTGACATTGCTATTGCGTGCAAACTTGCTGGTTTTATTTTCAAACAATTTGTATGGAGACTGCTGAGAAGTCTTTGCCTTCTTGTGCATTGAGCATGAAATAGTAGCAACTTTATGAACTCTGTTGGTCCAGTCTAGGGCTTCCTAGAAACTTCCTATCTCATTACCAATCACCAAAATCCCACGGTTGCGTTTTTAATATCTATTACAAAAAAATCTGTGGCCACAGACCACCTCTTTCTGATTCCTGTGTGCCTCCAAGGGAGTGTTTCTGTTAAAAATTCAGAGGCTCTGGCTGCCACTTTGGTTTTATATATTCTCTGCATGTCCAGTAGTAGTTTCTGTAAATGTTGAGCCAGCCGCAGTTAAAGCTGCGGTTTATCGCGGTACAGAATATGGACAGGAGCTCTTCTGAGGAGCAAACTCCCCAGAGTGAAATCACTTACAGTATAAGCTGAAAGGTCACCAGCCTGTCAAAATCTTCACAGCACTGATTTTTCAAGTCATTGTTCATACCAGGATGAACTCTAGACCAATTCAATCTTTTCATAGTTCCTAATAGTAATACTGGTCTTCCTTCCTGTACCTTGGATCCAGTCAAAGTAACAAGAATAAGATTTGAGATAGTTTCTTAAAGTTTCGTTTTCTGGGGCAGAAGATGAGCAAAGGAGCCTTTTCCTTTGCCTCGCTTGCTGAGGCAGGCAGGAGTGTCACCTCCTCTGAGAAGGCCTGGGACAAGTGCAACACACCAGGTCAGAGGTCTGGGAAGCCCTGAAGAAATACCCATGCTGCATTTGAGTTGCTTATATGTGTGTAGTCGGTCTTATGGCCAGAGCTGTGGGCTTTGGGATTCTCCACCTGGGACTGCATCACTGCTCTAACTCCACCATGTTTATGGTGCTGAAGAAGTATAGACAATGCTTGCCTTCAGGTATAGGTGACGTTCAAACATTTGAAAGTTTATGAGTGAATGATTCTCTTCGAGTATTGAATTTCCATCTGCAAATTCTTGAGAAAACATTTCATCTTACGTTATCAGCATTTTCTGAGAGGAGGGAAAAAAAGAAAAAGAAAACCCTTTCCAGAGAAACTACTGCAGCATTCATGAAACTTCCTTTCTTTTTCTTCTCGGGAAAAAAGTTTCCCAATTCTAATCTCTTGTTGACCAAGGTTTTGAACAGACCTACTCAATGACAGCAGCTCACTTCTGAATCAGGGCTCTTGCTTGGTAAAGGTGCAGCTCAAACTCCTGCTCTGCATTAACATCACTTATTCAATGCGAGGTCACTGCCGTGGGACAGCAGAGTCCTCCCAAAAGAGGCAGCGAACAGTGGGCGCTCGCGGGTGTTAGAGGCTCAGAGCAGGAGCTTGACTGACATTGCTTGCATCTCATGCAGATGTTCTCCTTTTACATAGGGGGTTTTAAGATCACCTTGATGCAGAATCAGGAAACTTTTGAAATCCTTGAGAGATTTCACAGGTTCCTGAATTTTCTGTCCCCAACTTAGTAGTAATGTCCACGGCATGAGAAGTCTCTCAGTATTGGAATATGGTAGATCTGTACTCATGTGAGAAGCTAAATGCCAGTTTATACTGTAAGTTAATGCCTGTTTGAGGAAACTTTTCATTGAACTTCCACTCTGCAAAGCAACGAGCATGGAGATGTTAAGCATGTAGCAACCTGGTATGACATCCGATGGGTAATTTGCTCTGACAATTTTTATGAGCAGGAAAAAAAACACCTCATCAAATGTGTGTCACACTTTCTGACCCTTCTCTATGGTTCATTTATCTCCTGGAAGAACCACCTGCTTTCTGCTTTGATGCTCCATTTGCAGTACTTGAGGGAGGAATGATTATAGTGGCATGCAGCCACTGGTTAACTTCTCTCCAGATGTGTGCTCCAGATGGCTATCCCAAGAATCCACCCCAGACCCAGATTTCCTATTTAACACTGACAGACTTGATTCAAACTGAAACACAGTCTTCTGCTGTACTTTTCTGCCTTCTGACTGGCAGCATCCACAGAGTGGCGGGAGCCAAACACAGTTCATAGAAAGCTACGCTCTATCTGTTATTGACTGGCTGGTAGCATTAAAGATGAGGGTATTAGCCTCTTCTCTTAAAGCCTGTCTCAATCTATGCAAAGCTACAATCTGCTGCATTTCATGAAGATCAGAACTGACCCTCTGAAACCCGGTGTGTTGGCACTGGATGGACTGTTTGAGCAAATGTGAATGCTATTTTTTTTTTTTTTTTTAAGCATTCATTGGTCTTTTACAGAATAATAGCTTCTCTCCTTATTGCCTCTCTCACGTTTTCTGTTCTGTCTCTCTGAACAATAGCACCGGCCTCTTTATTCCTGAGCTCTCTCAGGATGTTATTTGTTTATCATCTTTCTTTAGTAACAACCAGTGTAGCAGAGTGATATAATTTAGCTTTGTGCAGTCCTGACCATAGTAGAATGCAAAGTGGTTCCTCTCATTTCTCTGGAGCTCAGGAAAGCTGCAACAGGAGGAAGAAAGCAAGTTGCTCTCTCTCCATATGCTCACTTCTCTACCCCTGCCTGCTTCCTAACAAAACTCTTGTATTTCTTTTTTCTTTTTTTTTTTTAACATGGAATCAATATTTTTTTCCTCCAGTTCTGCTGATCATCTCAGGGTACGTAGCATAGCTAGGTGAAGCATCCTCCTCTCAAATCACGTCCCCTGCAGATGTGATACTGGGCATAACAAAGGATATCAGGTCACTGCACTTCAGCGCTGGTGCTCTTGGCTTGGGATCAAGTAATCCCTGTGACTCTTCTGCAAGAGAACATCTCTGCTGTGGCACCAGAATACAGTGCAGATCACAAGAAGAGTGAAGCCTGGAGAGCCTCAACGAGCTTTGCTGTGGGGGATTTGTTGCTTACCTACCAGGTTACAACATATTGGGCTATGCTCGTGCCTACAGCATTCGGAGGTAATTCTCCTCTTACCTCCAGGAGACTAGGGGAGACTCAACCTGGAACTTTCTGGCTGAAATCAAACCTTTGAAGCTGGTCCTAACAAAGCCCCTGAGGCAACAGGCTGCTCTGATGTTGCTCGCATCTCCAGGAATTAAAAACAGACTCAGGAAATTATAGCCAACAGAGGCAGGAGAGTCTGATGCTCCTTCTTGCAACCCTTAAAAGGCTTCACCCGTGATGTTGTGTTTCCAGGCTCGCCCTGGGACCCAGCAAGGGGGTGCAGCAATTGCTTGGAGGATGTGAAATGTGGTCAATGGAATAAGCGGACAGGGCTCCCCAAAGCCTGGGGGTTGGGTTGAGCCAAGGACCCTGATGAACTCCAGGGCCAGCCGGAGTCACAGGACCCAGGGAAGGCAGTCCAGCTATGAGGTCACAGTATGAAAGTGGAGACTTTGGGAGTCTGTGACAATTAAGTGTCCTTCTGTGCGCCATGCTGCGGGAGGGGAGCAGCACTGCTTGCTGCTCTGATGCACTCCTTTTCCATCAAGTCTTTGGGAGTGCTTTCAACACCTTATTCTAGGAAATAAGCCAAGAAAGGGCAAATATACTGGTTATTTATAGGCCTTCTTATGGCCTTCCTTATTACTGCCTGGAGTCCATCAGGGCAGGCGTTTATGTACTGCTCTGACCTTTTCTGCCAGCTGAAAGAACACAGATCCTCTGGTTCTCCACTGACCTTCCAGTGTACTCTTTCTTGGGAAGATGGAAATAAGAAAAGAATCCCCAAGGATCCTCAAAGGAAGAAACATTTTTCTCTTATTAAAAGATCCACTGCAATATTCACAATTGGCAAAGAAAGAGGTTTTGTAGGCCTCTTTCTTCCTTTGTCATGAGTATGAATCAAACAAGGAATTAATTTTTTTTTTTTTTTTTGTCCCCTCAGCTCAGGATGATAGGAATAATTTTTTTTTTTTTATGAAGTCGTTGTTGAGAATGTTTTCAGTATCTCCTATGAACAGAAGCAAAACTCCCACAGCAGAGACTCCATTAATCTTTGCTGCCCTGATCTAGATTGACTTATTCAGCACATGAGCTAGATCATTAGCAACACTAGGGATTTCCCCTCATCCTGTGGTGGAGAGATCAGTGGAAAAAATAAACAAGTGTGAGCGAATGTGCAGGCTGATTAGTGTATACATGTATATTTTCGTGCTTGGAGACTTCTGTAATATCTCCCCTGCCATTAGGTGCCACTTATTGACTCTTCTGTTGCAAAAGGTCAGTGGTATCCCCAGTCCCTAGGGCCACTGCTTATCGTAGATGGTATTTATGTTTCACTAAACTTCAAACAACTTTGACCTTTTGATTATTTTTTTTTATCTGTGTAATTTAGTGTTTTATGGAGGGTGGGCGGAAGAACAACTCTTCTGCCAGCCTTTCCAAGAGTCAACTGGGGGAGCTGGTTTTTTTTCGCAAAGGCCAAGTTATCTCCTTCAAGACATAATTTCTCTGAAAATAGAATAATTTAAAACCTAATTTTCTTACTTAAAAACTTGGAATCTCTTGTGTGTGGGTGAGGGAGATGCAGATGTTTTCAGGCACTTGGGAACTGCTCACTGGTTAGTTTAAAATATTTAGCTATTTGCATGCTTCATTTTGAGGTATGTAAAATAAATGGAATCATAAATCACTCCTTAAATATTCTATTTGGTGCTGGGTGACTGGAAATAACAGATGGATGCTTACAGGCGGGATTTAATTTCGCTCTAAGTTAGCGATGGGTTAGAAACCAGAACACCACATCTTAGCCCCCTAAAGCTTTAGATCTGTTTGCATCTGTCTTGGGAACTTCGTAAGGCACAAGACTCGCATTAAATGGGTAACAGCTCTAACCCCAGATCAGAGCTGTCTTCAACAATGGGGAAGTTTCGGTCCAGGCCTGGGACAGTGCTCCCAAATTTCTGCTTAAAACTGCCATCAAATTATGGAGGTATTTAAGTAGTAGGGGTGGGGCTATAATTTCTGCCTTTTCCAAAATATCAGATAGGTCAGAGATTTAAAGCTAACTTGCACACTATCAAACTCCTCCTGGCAGTGTGTGCGAGTCGGTCTTACTACACAGAGGGAGATAAGGCTGAACACTGGCTGCAAAGTAAGAGCCTGACATTGACATGATAGCCTCGTTGTCTGTCAGCTGTGCCAATACTTTTTCTTTTCATGCAAGAAAAAGGAGAGAGTGGGACAAAAGTGATTGTGATCCTCTGCCAGGAGGCTTGTGCTCTCTGTACAGCTTCCCTTTGCATGGACAGCTGCTGGAGGGTGAGATTAAGTCATGAGGAGGGATTCCATGGGACAAGAAGCAGTGTTATCCCATGTTTCTTGCATTAATAAAAGCTAACAGAGATGTGGAATTGTACCCAGCTGTCAGCCCACTAGTTTTAAATAAAGTTTAAATTGCAGATCCCAGCTAATGGGACCAGGTATCCCTCGGGCATATCTCTAAGCAGGTAGAACGCGGCTTGTAGCAGCGTCCAGAATTTGGACTGCTGTGCAGGTATCAGCTCTTCAGGTGATGGAGGGTGCGGGCGCCCTAGTATGCGCATCCGCCACGGTGATCACCACTTCTTGTTGCAATGCTAAAGTTGCTGAGCTTGAGAACTGCCTGTTGCTGTGCCAAGTAATGCTTTCGTTGTGCTGCAAGTTGTGTCAGAAGATACCCCGTTTACCTGGAGGCTGGCTGCACCACAGGTAGTTTCATAAAGATACCGGGATTCATCTTTGGAGACTGGGGGTCTGGGACTGGGCAGTCACAAAGCTTTAATGACTGATATAAAAGATCATCTGTCTTGTACGCTATCCTGTGCACAGAATTTGGGACCAGTTTGTCAGGCTTCTTTAAGCACGCTTCTGCTAACATATCTAGAAATTTGCCTGACCACGACCATTTTCCCATTTGCTTATCTGTTTTTTTAAGTAATGGGATCCTTGATAACACTGAAGTTGAGAAAACTGCAAATGATTTCATAGCAGATGTGGCTCCCGTTTCCATTTGCCAAGTCACTGCCTAGTTCAGTGCAAACATTCAGTTTTTCTTTTATCTGAAGGTGAAAGAGTCTCTCTAGCAGTAATCCTGCAGAGCCCAGCGTACACACTTCATCTTCCATGCTGGGCCCACGAGGCCAGTGCAGTGACATTTGGCTCGGAGAACTCTTTCCAAGTACATTTAAAGTTCAACCTTGACTGGGAGGATTCTCCATCACAACAGCATCTTCATTACTACCAACTTGCAGAAGGGGGGAGAGAAGGAACGGCGCTGTTGAGGTCAATTTGCAGGCGCAGTGCTCTTGGCTTGCTGAATAAACTGGGTTTAGAGATGGTGCTGCTGATTTTGCTTGCGTCCACCAGAGAAAGGTTATTGAACATTCAGTAAATCTCCTGGGGATCAGTTATAAAGAATGGTATTTACAGGAGGGTAAACCATAAATCTTTATGACCTTCTTGCAGTTAGTAGCATTTAAAGTTGCATTATTCTTTTCTTTTCCTGTAGACGAGGCTTTGATAAAACTATCTGTCAGTTAACTTAAATAATCCATGGACAACGGGGTCTTTGCTGGAGAAGAGGAGAAATGACTTAGTTGAATTCTAACTTGTTTGTTTGTTTTACTTCTTGCCAATATTTTTTTTTCCAGGAGATTAAAGATGAATTTAATGCTTTGATGGATTCCCTGAGGAACATTTACCTTGACAGGAGGGGAAAAAAGGCCCCCTTAGGTCACCGTTGTCTTCCTTTCTGATCTTCTTGTCAGATAGGCAATGACAACAGGACTGCGGAGAGTTGAACAAGGGAATCTCTGTCATTCAAACTATTGCATGTTTGATCCCTGCTGTCACATTTTCATGAATTTCACATGTACAATGTGTGTCTCCGCTTGTTACAAATTAGCGCCTGGTATTTTTCAGGCTACCTGGGATAACCTTCCTCTTAAATAATTGAAATTTGTGTTATTTTGATTTTACTTTTTTAGTTGTGAGGTTTTTATTCTCAGTATTTTTTTTACTTAATAAGAAATTTAAAAAGTGCTTCTTTTCCTTGTTCTTTCCCTAGTCTCAGTCAATGCCATAGTTTCTTGTCAATTGAGTTTCACTGGCTTTTTAATGCTTATTGTGAACAGATTGCATATCTTATTTAAATATATTTACAGACCTTTTGCTTCTGTTGAAGCCTAATATTTATAAACAAGGTTTCTAAACCAAACAAGCTACACTGATACTGTCTGTTGTATGGAGGCAATTAGACAGGTAAGAAGGAACTTGCACTTGTCTTATTCATTTCTATTCCTGAATAGGAACATTTATGCCACTATAGATCACTTTTACGCTAGTAAAATTGCATTCACATTTATGTTGCGAAGCTGGCGTCGTTATGTCAGAGACCAGGTATATTTCTACTGGAAGAGTTAAAGCAGGACAACCTCTTCTTGTAGGCAAACCTTCAGGTGGTATGGAGACCAGGTTGCCCTGTACAACAGCTCCAGCTGCAGTTGTGGAGGTCTCTTGGGGACAAGGACATCTCATTTCAAGCTAGTGCGTTTGCAATAGGTGCAATTGTATAAGTGAAAGCTAACATACATGTCTCTGGGCAAGTTATAGGCTGATTAAACCTCCCTAAAAGGTGATGTTATGATGTTAGGAAAAAAGTAAATTTTTTAATCTACGTTCTTCAGTCTTACCCCTTTGGTGTAGTAATTGGAGTTTCCATGGTCAAAAAAAACGTGAGTGCCGAAAATTTTCAGCAAAATTGGTCAGTTTGAGTGCAGAGGAAGCATGGACATCAGTTGGGAGACTGGGATTGCTCTGCATTTCATGTATTACTTTTTAAGAAACAAATGCCAATGCAGGAAAGTTTCCAGGTAATTCTTTGACTTTTTAAAGCAGCAGTTTTAGGGTGCAGTAGGCTGTGGCTGCTTGAGGACAGAGCACCCACGTATGAAGCCATGAGTGATTCCCTACCACCGGAGTCGTTATTATTTTAAAAGAAAGAGCAAATGTCTGTGGCTTGGAAATAGACAGTTTTGTTTTGTCCTTTGTAAATTATGCAGAGCAAAAACTTTCACAAATAACTAGTAATGTATAAACATTTACCGTCTGGAGCAAGGTTAATACATATATTTGTTTGAAAGAAATGTACATGTTGCTCCAAGGGTCTGGCTTGTGAAGCATTTAAGTACTTGCTTACGCTCTGCTGAAGCCAACGAGATACTGTAACTACAGATGGAGCCAGCTTTTCCTATCAACTCCTGCTCAGGTGTGATTTGCAAATGAAGTATTTTGGCTTGGGGGAACACTTTCTCTGGAGAAGCTAGCGCTGACACATGGCACAATCGTTTATGGCTCTCAGGCATTGCATAGAAAAGCATCACATCACAACAATAGGGGAATTAACTGATGCTGACAATTGAGTAATTGGGGGGGTATGGCACAGAGTGGATATAGTTGGTAGTGCCTCAAAGTTCTTTGTGCCCTTTGCTTGAAGATTAAGAAACAGATGGCCTGTTGGAGTTACTTGCTTCCCCTTCCCTCCTCAGGTGCTCGTATTATGCTAAAGGCAGCCATCTGCTTAGGACTGCTGACTTGTACCTGTGCAAAATAAATACCGAATAGGTTTCATTCTACTGTAAGTGACTTTTAAGCTTGGAACATCATACTTAAGTATTACCATGCTCCTATCTGCGCCTGTTTCTGCTGTGACACAGAAATGTGTATTTAATGCCCTAACTGTGTGGTTGGTAGGAACTAGTTCTGAAATATTAGTGCATGACATATGTTTTGCTTCTGTCTAGGGGGAGAGCCATACCCTCTAATGGGTGTCTCACTGTGCTCTTTTGTACAGTGCAGCTGGACTCCTCTTTATTTACCCTTTTTATTCTGAAATTGCCAGTGTTCCTTTTACTCATGACCAACTGAAGGCAGACAGGAGTTTCCTGAAAGCCCCCGCTATATGTGTGTGAGGGTACCGTGTTGTATTTTACTTGCAATCTGCTCATTTAAGCAAACGCTGTATCATACAATTTTCAGGCTCCAAAGCAAATGCCTCATTATTTCCTTTAGTCTTCCAGGTCCCTGAGGAGCTTCCTCTATTTCTCTCCTTACCTTTGTTGCCGTCCTCTGTGGCGGATGCCAGGCTCCTGGTAAGACAAGTCCAACCGGTCTTTTCACTGGTGATTTGCTTCCAGCTCTAAAATACACAGAATTTGTTTTTGAAATCCTACAGCATTGTGGGAACAATGTTATCCCAGTGCTGCACGCCGCTGTGGTCCTTTCTGCTGTGACTGGTGCCCAGGTTCCTGCCCTGCCAGGCTCTGTGCTCTGCTCCCCGTTTTGTGTACGCGGGTGCAGCTTGTGCTCTGAAGCGCAGGTTTTTGCAGGAAGGGAAGCGTGAAATATGGTGGTGTGAACAAATACGTACAGATGTACAGAATAAAGCTCAGAGCTTTAGAAACTGGCTCAGAACTGCTTTGGAAATGTGGCCAATTGGGCTGGATGCATCCCAGGTGTAAAACTGTGGACTTAAATTCACCGATTGCAGTGGCCGTCTGGTAGACTCGGAGATGGTGCTGGAGCAGAAATCATGGGCACGAGGGACCTATGTCTGCTTACATTAACAGACAGACACCGTGATCTAATGTTTTTGCATGGATGTAGGCATGTATATAAAGAGATCATTCCTGGGCTTCTTACACAGAGTGCGTGGATGAAATATTGAAAATTTTAGTAACAGGTTCTGGCTCAGACAGAAAAATTCCTTTGCCACCACCATGCTCTCCCCTGTATTGTAAATGGTGCAGCTTCTCCAAGTAGAGGGCACCTATAAAATAATGAGCACTGCTGTCCATCAATTCCTAGCGGGAGGTCAGGAGACATGTGAGATTGCTGCAATTGGCTAAAAACTTTGCTAGGAAAAGTCATAATGGGGGTGAAATACAATAAATAAAAAATGAAGGCAGCCAGCACAGCATAAAAGGAACATGACTGAAGAGAGAAGAAAAGCAGAATTTGAGTGGAAAACAGCTTAGTGAAATCATGTTGGAATGGGCTGAGTTTGCAGGTAAGATGTGCTCTTTACTTATCCATTAGAATTGCATTTTGATTCTTTTGTCTGCTGCTTTGTGCAGCTCTGCTACCTCTTCTCAGGATTAAGAAAGTCTCCCCAAATGAGCATAACTAATCCTTGCGTGCCTACTTAATGTCTTCTCCTGGGTTTTTTTTTGGTAGAGCATCTTTTTAGAGAGCTGTGGCTGCTGTTGCAGCTCTTAATTCAGTCCTTCCAGGCTGGAGCAAGAGAAAAAGAGTCTGAACAGCAGTCAGTGACGCAGGAGTTTCCTGAGCTTTGCTCCCGGGTCTGCATAGCGCTAGATAATTCATTCTTTCAACTTGCTGCCAGAGGTCCTGCCGTTACCTGTCTCTGAGAAAGTGAAGCAACGTTTGCACGAGGCTCGTAAAGCACCGAGCGATGCTAACAGTATTAGTCTGGGATTAGCCACTGCAGCACGACCACCGTGGTGGCAGAGCTGGGGCTCAGGGGATGATCTCCTCCAAACCTGGAGTGCTGTAAGGGAAAACAGCAGAGGAAATGGGCCATTTTCTTGTGTTTCTAGCATTCGCAGTACTCAAAACTTTGCCCATGTCTGTTGCCTCTGTGAAGAGCAGAGCAGTGTGCTGTGCGTCGGAGCATAGGAAACACAGTGTGGGGACATGGAGATGTTCAGTCTTAGAATATTTTTCTTTTCTGCTGTTGCAAGTAGACTAGTGCTGGCAGTCCACGGTGAAAACTTGTACTGAGTTTCTCTCTATCACAGTAGACAACAGGTGGTTTTGAAGGCTGGAGGTCCTCACAGCAGTTGTGGAGTTTTTCAGCATAGTTTTAAGGTCTGACGATAATTTCAAGTATCCAGCTCAGATGTGGTGAAATCAACCGTGTCCTACATCTGTCCTCTGAGAACAATTCAGCTTCTTACCGTGAGCATTTTCTGTGGTTAGAAATTACCTGCACCAGTAGCAGATTTCAGCAGCCAATGTTATTAACCTGGGAACTTGTTTTTCCAAAAATGACCAAAATGATCATAGAATCGTTGAGGTTGGAAAAGACCTTTAAGATCATCGAGTGCTGCTGCTATGTTCCCCTTGTCCCCTAAAGGAAGGTTAAAAAGCCACATATTTACTACGGCCACATTCCCTATTAATATGGGATTCAGAAAACAATTTGATATTCCACAGGCAAAAAATATACCCCAAAGATGCAAATTTAAACAAATCGATCACGTCAGAAGAATTAATTAGTGACTGATAAACAAGTAAACCTCTTGGGTGCCGCCAGAGAGAGGAATGAAACCCTAATCTGGGATTTACCTAAGACTGTCCTGGGTGAAAAGTGCCTACCGGAGAACAGTACCAAATGGATGGAACAGTGCAGGGATTGGACTCTGTTCCTCTCTCTGCTCATCACGAGTTTGGGCTTTGCTAAATGCAATGAAATCCATTTTCCTTTTTCTTTCCTTCACTGCTAGTGCCCTGTTGATTATTTGATTCTCCTGATGCGATTGCCAGCTTGCCTTGTGGAGGTGACTCCTGTGTCTGGTTGCTCCAGCAGATGATCCCTCATTGCTGCACTGTTTGTGTGAGCTGGTTTTGTGTAGTAAGATGAGCAACCAGAATGAATTAATGTATATATGTGTGTATATACATGTGTATACGTACATACTTTTTTTTTCCCCTCGTGCTGTTGAACCCACCAGTTTCTTGAGAGCCCAGGAACCCAACCCAAGTGGCTCAGCTGGACGTGTCCTCATCTGTTTTACCAGCTGTGTTGTGCCTGTCAGCCTTCCACAGTGGTGCACCGTCCTGAAGGGCCCTTTGGTTTTAGGTCTTGTCTTGCTTGTCGGATGGCTTCCGGTGCCCTTTTGAGAAGGGTGTTATTTATTTCAGATCATCCATATGCAGTTTAATGTACTCTGTACCAATACACTAGCTGAGAGCACTCATATATATTATTTATAAGATCAGTACTTTAAATGCAAAAACAAATATTCTGTGTAAACTCATTTGCTGTGTGTATCGGATTTCTGCAGATCTCTGAAATCCAGCAGGCTTAAAGACCTCTTTTTGAGGGACTTCTTGGGCTGACAATTGTTTTGATGTTGGAGGAGGTGAATTGTGCATTCTGTCTGTTGGGTCACTGCATCCAGCTCAGGTTGATCTGCGGTAAGGTCCGAGCAGCACCCTTAGCTATGAACCAGCTGCCCTGCGGGCAGGAGGAAGGGCTGTGCAGCCCAACAACTTCTCTGACTGTCTCAACCCAGGGTCTGTGTACCTAAAAGGTCATGTTGCAATGTTAGGATGGTGTTCTCCAGTGAAGAGATGACTGTCATACTTTAGTTGGCGCAGGGGAGAAAGGTTTTTCTGCACTGCAGAACCAATTATTTTGAGAGATGCTCTTAGGTGCAAAGGCATCCACATCCAAACTGCCTTGTGACCAAATGTGACATTTTCGGGTTGGCCGGTTGCTCCGCCAGCTGGGGAAGCTGGGAGAGGAGTGGTTGTGGAGCAAGGCTTGAGTGAGCCAGGAGGGAAGTCTCTTGATCCCCTTCCCCTGTTAGGATACTTGGTTTGGCGCTTTTCCAGAGGTAAGCTCTAAATATGAGCTGCTCTTTAAGTGGCTTAGCTATTCTGTGCAGCAGTGAGAGAGGGAGAGATGTACTATATTAGCTTCAATTTTGTGTTATCAGTGAACGCTCACACAGTATGTGTGGTACATTAATCTTGACCAACGAAGACTTGTACAAACAGAAAGAAAGTTGAATTGAATAAAAAATAAGTTAGTTTCTGTCCTCTCTTTTCTGAAAGAAGACGTTTTCTTTAGCTTGGTTACATCTAGAAAGGAGAAGTCTTGTGATGGGAGTGTACTGAGCACAGTGAACTGTATTGCACTCCAACTCCCATCCCATGAATATAGCAGCACAATACATCATCCAAGGACAGATGCTACTTCATTGTGGTCGATACCTGGAATTGAGTATGTGTGTGTTCTGCTGTTGTCTATCTCACTGGATGGGTTTTCTCTGGAAATTTAATTCTCTGGGGTCTGTCTCAGTGACATGTCTCCAAAAAGATGTTATATCACCTTCAAAGTTGCAGTAGGCATGACTGGAAGTGCTTGGCAGTGGGTGGGATTGGAGAATGGGTTTTGGAGGTCTTTGAACTTGGACTGTTTGCTTGATTTCTGCTTCAAAGGAAGGTTTATTCTGTATGGTGTCTGCTTCATGGTGTTTGGACTGTGTGATCTGTCAGCTTATCTTCATGTTTAGAAAAAAATCCACAAAACAAAACCCTGACAAAGCGCTGCAGAGCAATGCAGGCTTTTACTGTATCTCTTATTAGCAATGAAAAGTGAACTAACTGCTGGTTCCTGTGGGACTGCTTCTGCCTTGATGATTTCTTAATATCTTTTGTTTTCATCAAAGGTTAATCTCCTTTAGCTACCCTGTGATATTTGGCCCCTTTTCACATGCACCTGCTTTTCTCAGATGGGTCTTCAGTAGTGACCTTCTAACTCTGTAGACAAACATGATCGTTGTTGATCTGTCAAGTCCAATATCCCTTTACTTAAATGTTATGTGGATTTATGTTATTGCTTTGGGAGGCAATAATCCAGGGGGGAATTAATTTTACGGAGAGGTCTTCTGCCTTGCTAAAGGGCTTTTGGTTGCATGAGTTACCTGCCTAACATCATCCCAGTTGATTTGCTTCTTCATACATCTATTTGTCTCTCACACGTAGACTAAGAAGCAAAGTCTGATCTTTCCATCTGATACTTGGTAATCCTTGCTTACAGCCAATGAAGGAGTTTCTCTGACTTAGGCATGTCAGTATAGCACTGCTGAGGCTTTACTGTGCAGTGCCATTGCAGAGAGAAAATAGCAGACGAAGGCTGGTTATCATTTGGACCCTGCTGCTTCTTTGGTTGCTTACAAAAGCATGTTTAGAAGCCAGGCAAGTGAACAGTAGGGACAGCAAATAAGAGTTAGCCCAGCCAAAACCCACAAAACCAATTGCAATTGGCTCTGCTGGAGGTTTTAGGAAACGACTGTATATGTACGACTGTGATCTCTGCTGTTCAGACCTTCAGAGCGGTGCCAGAGATGTAGATTAATGGCTGCTCTACTAAACGTTATCACATGCTATTCTTTCTAGGGGTGGGAAAAGTACACTTAGCTTAATGGAATAAAAATCCATTGCAACAGAGAGGGACTGAAATGAAGTTTGTTAATGGAGTGACATTTAACGGTATCTTCTATGGCTGTTTAGTCTGTACAAAAAGCATTTTCCAGCTGGTGGTTGGTCTGGCTTGACTAGAAGAGGAATGCACAGGGATTCAGTGTCCAGGGTTTGCGAGCTCTTACCTGAGTAACTGGGCCATGCAGGAACATCCCTCTGGAAGCAGGGTGTGTTTGCTTGAGCTGCAGCGCTGATGCACCCCTCATTCCTGAGAGCCTCACGTCACCTTTGGCACCTTATTTAGCAGTTCCTGCTCTATGGTTTCAGCAGCAGCTTTCACAGCCTCCTTTTAAACATACCCTTTCAACATTTAGCTGAGGAGTAGAAACATCTTAATGTGACTAAGAGCTGTTGCTTGCTGACCATGCATTCAGCTCAGACAATTGTTTCCCCTTCTGGCCATAGAAAATAGCTGTAAATAAATCAAGATCACCAGCACTTTAAGCACAGGCTGTTTCTTTCACGGGTATCCACGTGGAGGCCAGCCACCCCAATGGAGCCCAGCTCCATAAGGCAGCTGCTACTCAATGCAGGAATATAAATATTAACAAGTGCAAAAAGGTTTCTCAGAGTGCTAGAAAACCAAAAGTAGCTTGAGGTGAGGTTATTTCATTTTATTGCAGACTTATGAAAAGATGCAGGGACCCAAGCAAACTCATGAGCTTTTTTTTTTTTTTTTTTCCAAAAGTGTTTACAGCTTTGGGTTATTTGTCTTGTAAAATCTCAGAATGCTGTTGCCTGTGTATATAACTATCTATTTGTCATGTTGTTTGCGCAAAGCCTATCTGTTCACAGATTATATGCTCAGATTTAGCCCAGACAGGACACAATTTTTGGGAACTGGTGTAAAAGCAAAAAAAGTTGCATTAAGGACATGTGTGCATTTATTTTCTGAGAAGTCAATCTATTATTTCAAGATACGTATTTTCTTTAGCAGGACAGAAGCAGGGTATGTGCTGGGTGCTTTGTACTCTGTGATGACTGAAGGCAGATGGGCCTATATGTCTGAAAATTTCCACAGACCTATTTGCAGCCATTAGAGCAGCAATGGAGGATGTGGATGCCTCTGCCTTATGACTATTCAGAATAAACATCAAGTGAGCCAACATATCTGCTCTTCCTTTTCTGTTTTCTTGCTTCTCTTCCTCATTGCCCCAAGAAAAGGGAAATTGCTGGAAGCTACTGTCTACCTTAATGCAAATTATTAGAGACATCCAGTGGTCATTTAGCTGTCCTTTCTTTTGTATGTTTTGGGTATAAAAGAAAGGTCCCATTGTGAACTGATGCTATGGCAAGTCCTTGCCTGTGGGGAGAAGGGAAGTGTGGTTTTGCTCTATAGTACTCCAAAGTTTCTCAGAATATTTTTATTCTGATAATCTCTGGGCACTTTCTTCCTTGAGGTTGTTCAGAAGCTCCAGGCAGATTTCTGTTGTGGTTTTTGGTGGTGGTCATTTTCAAAGGCATTATTTTGCCCCCTCTGACCTGATTAGCAAGGTAATTTTAATGCAGTCATCTGTTAGAGATGGGAGGCTTTATAAATTAGACAGATTGGGGCCCTGAATTGACCTGGAAAACAATTTGTTGTGAATCCCCCCAAGGAATTTTAAAATTTCAGTAGTAAAAAATTGCTCTCTGCTCACCTCTGCAAGTTGTGAGTCATTAGGGATAGACTCATTTTGTAAGGAGAGTTTTCTGTTGTTAAAAATTCATCCTGCTAAATATTGCAAGAGACAAATACATTGATAAACTTGGAACTTCTTGGTAGCCATAGGTACTCAACTTTTTCTAGCTTTATGACAAATGCATACCACAGGGGCTAAGATATATTTTCCATCTTTTTTTTTTTTTTAATTCCCCAACCTGTCATGGACAGCTGGGCAGTTGAAACACTTGAAGTTACCACGTACCATTTTAACAACAGCAGAACTTGGAGAAGGACCTAGGGTTTTATGAAAGTGTTTTGAAAGAAGCTATATGCTGGGCAATAGCAGTTGGTCTCTGCCCTAGAAAAATCTTAGCCCAGCTTTTGAAAGCTCAGTCAGAAGGTTGCTTGGCTTTTTTTAGGCTGAAAAGGCAAAGCAGCTGTGCCAGCACAGTGGGAACATCCTAACTCAACCTCAGTTACCTCCCTGCATGTCTTTCTGCCTGTCTAGATGGCTTGTACCAGGTGCAGCACCTGTAGAGAGCCTTTCTGTCTTATTGACAAAAATACATGTATTGATTGGCATATAAAAATGCAGCAAATGGCATTTATTCTGGTATATTCTACACTTGCTAGTAGTACAGCTATATACACAAAGTCAACGGCACTATCGTTTGCTGCATTTTGAGTACAGATGTTTCCTGGTGTATCCTCCTCTGCCAGATGCTTGTAAAAACCTGTTACCATTTAAAAAAAAAAAAAAAGGACATCAAATGCTATTTTCAATATTAAAAGAAAATTCAGAATCATTCCTTTAACTGAAATTCTTAAAGAATCTGTTTGGATGGTGCAATATGTTTTGAGAGAGATTAATATGGTACTGTGGAAAGAGCTGAGGTAAAGTTTGTATTTCTGCATGCTACAGTACTTGGAGGGATATTAGAGAAATAAATAAAACCAATGGTGGTCAGTATAATTGGGAGGAAGTTAAAAAATGGTGCTGTTTGACAAAGTTTGAAAATTATGTTATTTCTGTTATAACAGAGGCAGCTGCTTAACAGAACAAGGGGCTAAAAAGTAAGAACTTAAGGGACTGAACAAAAATAACTCTTTTTAAGGACTGCATGGAGAAAGCTCTCAAAGGTGACGTGTAAAGGTGCTGACACCTGCCTGTTGCTGACCTGTGACTTGTGCCGCAGTCAGGAAAGATGAGCGTCCTGGACTGAGATTCCCTAAGAAACAGGAATTATGTGATCGTAATTCACCTCTCCCACTGTCAAGAAGGGGCAGAACTTTCTTTTTTCCTGGGATGCTACGTGTGACACGTGCAGGCAGCTCATTGTCTTTTGCAGTGCAGGTACAGTTCCTTCCTGATGCCCTTTCTCAGCCCGTGTTGCACAGCTCTCCTGGCGATGGTTGAGAGCTTTGAATGAGAAAGGAGCGCAAATCCTGGGGAGAAGGTGGCGCAAAGAAAGCCGGTTAAAGACAGCCAGTGCAGGGCCAGGCATGTGGCTGCGCCCGCATTGGCACTCCCTTCTTCCCAAAGCCGGCGTGCTCTCCTCCCCGCCTCCCTCGGGAGCTGCACGGGGTCGGCTTTGTGGGGGCTTGGCACAAGGAGGAGGGTTAGGGTGGGGGACCTGGGGACCTTCTGAGCTGGGATCCCTGTGGGAGGGTCCTGCTGAGCATGGATGAAGACTGGGGTCAGGACAGAGCTTAGCTCAAAGCACATTTGGAGTGGGTCACCAAACCACCGAGCGCCTTTGGATGGGAAAAGGCTTGAGGAGAAGGAAAGCAGAGCAACAGCTTGTTTTGTGGGTGAATTTTCTTCATTCCTGACCCACCCAAATGTCCCTGCTGTAAGGTTCTGCTGTTTCCCAGTTCTGCTCCTGAAATTGGTCATTTTCTATTTGGAAGAGCACTTTTTGTGGATATTAAGCCAGTTTTTGGCTTTCGCAAGGAGGGAATTACTTCAAAGGTCAAACACATGCTCATCTTGCGTGCAGCGTTGCTTATGGTCCCACTCAGTCCCACGGCAGCAGGCGCAGTCTGCCTGCTGCATCTCTTCTTTGGGCCATGGGGTGTCTTGGGAATCACAGCTTTTATTTCAAGTTCCCTGTGTTTTGATTTGAGTTAGCTGAAATATAAATACAATTAGAGTTAGCAGAATACCTCTGACTTTGATTTTTGCCCTCTCGTTTGTGCTCCAGGCATTATGCTTTAGGCAGCAGCTAAAAATGGGATCTAAACCATTAAAAAGCCCACAGGTCCTGACTCAAAACTCTGTTTCATGTTTAAAGGGAAAGGCTGAGTTATCAACGCTTTGTAGTGATGCCTACTCAGCAGGGATGGTACATTGCAACTTGCAGTGGGTTTGAACCCTGTTCTGTATCCGCAAAGAAAGCAAAAAGATTGAGGTCCAGTTTGAACTGAACAAGTGAATTTGTGGAATGCATAGTAAATTGTACCTGGAGACATGAAAAGACCTGATTTTTATTTTTTTTTATTTCTTTTTACACAACTTCAAAAACGCAGACTCATCTATAAAAATTTAAGTTTAGAATTTTTACTTGTAGTTATGGAGCTTTGCATACATAAGCATTTTTGTATAGTTTGGGGCTTATGTTTTCTCTGGATACAAATTAAGTTATAAAAGCACGTAACACGTTCCTAGAAGGAAGGCTGCTGCTTCTCCAGTGCTGCACTGTCATTCTACCTGGTTCCATGATATTTACAAACCATGGTTTAAGCAAAGATGTCTCAGTTTTACTCACTCTGCCTTTGCTGTTTTTACAGTCGTACGATTCGGGGTATAATTTTCTTATTCAGTCCAATTTGCATTGCTGCTATCTCTTTTTACAGCTACCTATTTCAAGCTATGCCCACTCGCTGCATTAGCCTGTAAATGCATACATCAGCTACTGGAACTTCCCAGAGATTGATTTTATGGAACTTAACTGGAAATAAAACGATAGCAATAAAATCTTTTTCTTACTTTGCCTTGACAAACTGCAGGCAAAGTCTGCCATGCATCTTATGATGGGTTCTCCTTTAGTCTGCAAGTGGTCCCATTTTCCTAGGAAAAAGGGAAGCGCGGAGCACTGCTCACGGTGCATATGGATATCGCAGAATCTGTAGCCCTGTAAATAAGGGGCTGTTGCTCTCACCTGAAGTCATAAACTCTTCCACTTTTTTTTACCAGCAGTTGCCATCATTTGCAAGGTGACAGCAGAGCTCTAGCTGAACAAAACTGTTTAAAAAATGAGACAGAGAATAGTGTTTTCCTGTCTCTTATTTCTAGTGGGAGGGGATGAAAGAGAATCGGCGTCCCGCACTGCTGAGCATAGGAGGTCTCTGACCTTGGCAGAGTTGGTGTTTGAACCAGATGGTCCCCATAAGCTCTGTAGGAATTAGTTACATGGGAAACAGGTAGAGAGGATATGAAAGATACTATCTAATGAAAATGAGTGTTATGTATATGAGCAATTGGAAACCTTACCTTTTAATGGGGAATGCTGCAATCTGAAAACAACGCAGTAGGGAGGTAAATGTTATCAGCCCTCTGAATGTGGTAGATGCTAGGGGAGGCTATAGAGGAAGGGATAGGTTTGAGTATGCTGCGTAGCACTGGAAAAACACGCTGATTTAGGCACACAAACTCTTCTTCAAGAGAGGAAAACCATTTCTTTAATAAAACCTTTTTCATTTGCTCGTATATTAGCTGATTATGCACCTTTCTTTTACGCTATTTTCTTTGCTTTATCTCAGACCCAAGATTATTTTCCTCCCCTTCCCTTTCAGATATGATCAAAATACATTTATTTGTCCTTGAGAAACATTATCGTTGTTATTTATATAGCAGTAGCTGTGTTCACAGGGGTAATGAAATATCAGCAAAGCTCCAGTTTGCTGAGATACAGAAATGTGATACATAGGAAAATAGTAAAAGTATGGTGACATACTTTTAGAAAAAAGCGTGGCGAGTGGTTGGAGTTTAGTTATTGATTTCCAGTGATTTTCCTTGTAATATTTCCTATGTTGTCTCTGCATTAGAATATTTCTTTTTTTGTTATTGCCATTTGCCGTTAAGAAATTCAAAGATCAAATGTTCTTAAGACTGCTGTTTCCTAAAAAACATGGAAGTAGTTGGACCATCAGCATAGTTATGAACAATGTTCTTGATGTAGTAGAACCCTTTAGAAGTCCAGTGCTTGCTGGACAAGCTCTGTCGCTCTTAGGGATGTTTTTTTCCTTGTGCCTGGTAAATTGAACTCATGGTGAATGCTGTTACTAGGATCCTTCCTACCACAGAGGCAGATGCAAAACAAAACAAAACAAAAAAAAATGAGATGACAGCTTTGGGACTCATTCAAGAATCCTTTAATGTTGGTGGAAATTCATCATTGACTTCAAAGGGGAAAATTCTGCAGGGGTGGCAAGTGTTACCTTCCCAGATCAAACCCTGGGATGTGGCATCGTGTTCCCGGTCTGGATTTCAGATCTGGCGGAGGTGCTGGCCCACAGCTGAGGCACATACCCTGCAGTTTCTGAGCATATCTGACGAGCGTCCCGTGGGAGGTGGCAGAGCACAACCCCAGCTCTACAGCAGCGCTAGTCTCCATCGCTATGTGGTTACTGTCTCATATGTCTGTTTTCCATTGTCTCAGCTTGTTTCCCTTTAAAGCTTGATTTTTAAATACTGCTAGCTTGAAATGTAGGATGTAGACCTGAAATCCATTCTGCTGTGGTACCTTTCTAATCAACTGGCCTCTGGCTTGCATTTCTGAGTAGCTGCAGGGATTTTGTGGTGTGGCAGGTCTCTAAGTGGGCTTGTGCCTTTCAGCAGAAAACATGTCCATGGAGGGAGAGGACCTGCTGATTAATCTCCAGTGTCCTTCCCAAAATTGGCTTCTTCCATCACAGCTCACTTGTGCATGCCACAGAGTACATGAAAGTTGTCTCATTAGATGTGAGAGGGCCTGTGCAAGTAACATGCTGAATTTATCTTTTCAGCGGGACAATGAAATATGTGATATTATCAAGATCAGTCCTATTTAGATCCTACTGCTCCATCATTTCTAGAGTCCTGGATTTGGCTAAATAATCCAGTGCAAATTGCACACAGGCGAGAGGAAAGCTGAAGTGCTGAGAATCCTTTTTTCTGAAAGTATCATGAAATCTGATAGTTTTAAACTTTGCTGTTTAAAATTTAGACCCTATGCTGGTGCATCTTGATCAAAGTGATCCTAATACCAGAGATTAGGTCTTAATTACCTGTTTAGCTTCCCCATGGACCAAATTACCTTCTCTGCTTGTATTGGGTAAAAGTCCAGAGCATGTTTGCATGGTGCACAAAAATGCCAAGGCTTCAAACTATGCAGGTTATTAAAATCAGCTCTAAAGCTGCTGTCTTATGAATGACTTGTTCAACTTATCGACGTCTATTGCAGGTGCATCCACTTGCCACGCAGGCTGTTTCAAGTCCAAATGACTTTATTGGGTCTGTTTGGGTGACTTGCAGTGAAACCCACAGTCCTGAAAATCAAACCAGTGCTGGGCTATTGACAGGTTGAGACTCGGTGGCAGTGTAAATGCACATTGAGCAACCACAGGGACAGCATGGCTGTGACAAACGCCCCACCATGTCTTCAAAAAGCTAGGGAGGATTCTTGAAAGTTTGTCTCTGATATAAAACAGAATGGACTGAGGGCATCAGGCATGAACTGGATTCAGCTGGCAGTGTCATCCAAAATGCCCTTATCAGCATGATGACATTTTACCAAACAGTCATATTTAATAAGTTGTGCCACAGCTTATTCTTGCTTACGTGGTCCCTTTGATGGCTCTTCATCTGAACAACAGTGATGTCTCGAAGAGCTGAATTCATAATTTTTGTTTTTTCCTTCATCAGCAGCCATTCCACTTCTGCAGAAAAAATTCTGTTCTGTGAATTACTTAATTTGAAACCAAAGCTCAAAGAAAGTCCTTGTAATCACAGTATGGGTCACATAGGGGCCCTCAGCTGCTAATTTAGGGAGAAATAATAAGTAACGGGTTCCAAAAATGCTCAGCAGGGAGAAACTTGTTTGTGGAAGGAAGTTAGTCTAGAAGAGTTGACAGCACACCCACGCTTACTGCTCACCCACTTTTACATAAAACAAGACCAAATTGGAACTGACGCCCCCAAAATCTGCTCGACACTGTAGATGCTAAAGTTCTGTGTATTGTGCTTTTGAATAATCCATTCATTTGTGCTAGTTGGGAAGGAACTTACAAGGAAGCCGTGGAGCTGATGCTCCGTCTGTTGCTGCTGAAGCAATGGGATTTTTGTAGCACAAAGTGGTGAAAGAAGGTATTGACAGCAAGGAGAAGACTATGGGCTCAGGATTCATCTCAGCGTGCCTTGGTTCCTCTTCGTTCTCTGCAGTCTTTGTTTTCAAATAGGTTTTTAGTGAGGTTGTTGCAGGGGACCCTCTGCATCACTCTATCAACTTCTTGTTGTACAAACGATGAAGCAAAGTTGCTCTCAGTCCCTTGGCTGAAGGGGGCAGAGAAGTCCCAGTCCAACCAGATGGATTTTATTCTCACCTATTTGGCATTTATCTCTTTATTGCCTTCTTAGCATCTTTTTCTTTTCCTGATGGCACCCCCTGCTTGTCAATGGTTCAGGTTGGGGCCACGAGAACATCTTTGTGGGTCAGACATACTTTCTGGTTTTGCTGGTGTTTGTATGGTGCCTTTTACCAGTATAAAGTCTGTCTCTCTATCTGCTAGACTGTAGGATAGAAATTATATTCAAAATTAAGCTGGTCTTCCATTTGAATATGTGCTTTCTTTATGTATTTAGCCAAAGACTGTTCATGTTAGCTTTCTTCCTTTCTTCTCTCTTCTGCTCCACCCTAGCTGAGGTGCTGCTGGCAGGCTCCCACCCAACACCTGAGTCCAGTCTTAAACTGGAATGATTTCAGAGCAATCCCAATGAACAAAAAGCACTTGTACTTGAGGAAAAACAAGGTGATAGCAGAAGGCAGGGCCTGGATATTTCCTCTTCTTCCTTTCCTCTGAGGGCAAAACTATTCTGAGTTACTCTGTGTTTCAGTTCAGTGTTCGTGTTTTCCTTTTCTGTCCCATCAGTTAGTGGTACAGTGCCTCCAAGACTTAGCCTGAAGCACCTGCAAAGAGGTGGCAACAACGACAGGTCAAAGGAAAGGCCAAGAATACACAGGTATTTTTACCTCCGTTTGGTCCATTTTCAGCGTCTTGTCGCAGCCCTGCTCTGTGGTCAATGTTTCCAGTCCGGTTTCCTGTATAAATTCTTCACCCTTCAGCTTTGGTGCCAGTACCTGAGGCAACCATCTGGGATTAGGAGAAGGACTTTAATTGGCTGGTTTTATATCATCTGTAAGAAAGAGATGATATTTTTATCGTCAGGCCAGCAACAATGCTTCAGCAGCTATCTAGCGCTGTAGACTGACAAGCTGATCCTCTTTAGTCCCCCAGCCCCCTCCACCCCCACTCTCCCTGCTGTGAAGGAGAAAGCCAGGGAAGCTGCAGCATCCTAATTTTCCAGATGACAGTGCTCCCAAGCCTCCCAGGGAGCTGCAGACGGATCTGATCCCAGCTGCGTTTGGCTCCCCTCAGCTTGCGGAGGCTGAGCCAGGAGATTGCTGCTTCCTCTGGAGGTACGCGTGCCTTCCAGACTGGCCCATAAACGTGGGAGCTGCCTCAACCCCCCCGAGCAACCAAGCAACAAAAATTGTAATAAAACGTATTAATATGCCAAAAGTTGGCCAAGTTACTAGGGCGCATATTGGCAGAGCTGTAAAGCAGAGAATGAAGTTCAAAATGCTTGCAGTTATTTACAAGCTTCACATTGTTTTACAGAATAAATTACTTTATGGTGGTTTTATACAGAAAAGGAGATAGGGGCAGCTCCTCAGCTGCCTTTTCTGAGACATCCTGACCATAGTCCAGCTCTCCTTCAGGGTCCAAAATAGCAAACCAGACATGGGTGAGGGAGGCAAGGGGAGGATCCCCATGAAAGAAACAGATTCAAAGACAATTTCTTCTTTGTCTTCAGTTTTAAAACCATGTTCTTTACCCAAAATTGCAGTGGCTTTCCCAGGTTGGTTTTCTTGTTCTTTGGTTCTAGAATGTGATTTCAAAGATAAAGGAAATGTCCTTGGTGGTTGAGATGTCACCATTTCCTTTGAGGAGGCCCATCTAATGCTGATGTTTGCCAGTTCTGCCTGAAAACTTCTAGTCCAGCTTGAAATCATACCCTTTCCAAGTCAGTCAAAGCCATCTTTAGAGAGAAAGGGTAAAAATGGCTTTACAGCTCTTTTTAATGCTTTTCTGAGCCACAGATCTGATATGTGTTTTCTTATTAATATACAATCCCAGCAATTCTCCTCCACCATAACTCAAATCTTTGTTCTCCCATGAGACACGCATTTGGTACTAACCCACAGCATGAAATTCTCCTGTCCTGTGGAATTTTTACCCATTGCTTTTTTGTTACCATATGCACGTCTCTGACTGACAGAATTACTAATCCATTATAATCATATTTTCATAATTAGTCCCACTGAGCCTCCGATGCCCGCGCACAAGCATAGGTAAACTACAGCCTGCCACAATATGTTTTTACTTACTGACAGCTCGGTGTGAAGGAAATGTCTGTCTAGTTCCTGCCACGGTTATTAGAGTTGCCTTTTCTTTCTCCTTTCACTCTTTCTTTTTCTTGCTCACTTTTTTCTCAAGTCTTTGCTAATGTGAACTCTTTGTTGATTATAAGTCACCATTATCAACTTCTAATCCTTAAGAATATCAGGAAATATTGGAGATTGGAACTTCAAAGTCACTTTTGAATAAAAACACATGGAAATGCATCAATTATTCAACAGGTAAAGCCTGAGCAGACGTAGATGCCAATACCTGTTTGTTTGCCTGATGGAGGAAAGATTGCCAAAGCTTTCAGATTTGTCTTTTTGCATCTTTCACATCACGTCGTTATGGCTCTGTCCTACGTGCCTTGCAATCTTGTGTCCCATCCAGCCTTTTTTCAGTCTTGGATGACTTTGAGGCATTAGCTTATTGTTTGGCGCCTGATTCCGGGTTTGGTTCTGCCATTGGTCACAGACGAGTCCCTCGGAAGAGTGTGGGGATAGTCCCATGGATCCAACTGAAGGGCATTTTGGCAGCAAGCGCTATCGCCTTTAATGTCCGTGGACCTCCTGCCATTCCCAGCTACTCACCCTGTTCCTCTGGACTTTGCAACCATCTGGACTACTATGTGACTTCACTGTTGGTTTCAAAAACTTTTTGAAATTTGCTTTATTTCTAACAAGCTTACTGTAAATCTTGGATGCTTCTTGAAGTATTATATATTAATTTAAAAGGTTAAAGAAAAAGTGTTTAATAACCCCCAAATAAATAAAAAAACTCAGCCCTGCTTAAAGATCATGGTGTGGATTGGCCAAAACCTTAATTATTTAGAATATTCTATCCATCTCTTAAACAAAAGTTTTGAGAAAGTTCATCTCACTTCAGCCTGCCTGGATGTTCCTACCCAATGTACCAATTGTTTTTTCCCCAAAAATTAAGAGCTTCAGACATTAAATCTGAGCACCATATCTACCCTGCAAGTTCTTGATTAGGACAGAGGGCTGCAATCCCCAGGCAGCAAGAAGTGAGGTGTTTGATGCATTCACTCATAGAAAGATAAATCACTGCTGCAGGGATTGGAAGGAGTTACCTGGCCGCAGGAGAAGCTGGGGTCTGGAGGGGAGCAGCAAGGACTTAACATGTGAAAATCAGCTACCACCTTAATTACTGCCATCATTAGTCATCTGCACGTGTCATACAATCTGTTCTGATCACACAGTGGGTAAGTAGGACAGCGGGAAAGGTAACTTAGAAGGGCTGTGTCTGGCTCTGCGTTTTGATCAGCAGACAGCTCAGCTGATCGTAATTGCAGACATAACCTCCTGCTACCTCTGTAACCTTTAGGCTGCGGCAAGGGGAAGATGAGTTTCCACTTTATGTTCCATCTCTGGCTTCCCTGGTACTCACAGCTGCCGGGGCACTCCGTGTCTGCTCTGAATCTCCTCCAGGTGAGAGGGTATGAAATCCCCAAATCTCAGACGGCAGCGTTAGATGGTGGTGAGCTCACGTGGGACTCTCCTCTAAGTGCTCCAATTTGCTGCAGCTGCTCCTTGCGCTGCTCATCGCTCCCGTGTAGGCAGGGTATGTGGATCCAGCACACCAGTGGCACCAGTAGTGTAAGGGTTTTGCTGGGGGGTGTTGGGAGGAGGGCATCTCTTTTCCTGCCTCCCTTAAACAAGGCAGGGGAGATGACTTCTCTCCGATTCCCACATCCTCTTGTTATTATGGTATCAGAGATCATATCTTCCACGATCCAACTCCCAAGAGCAACTTGATGGGCTTTAAAATGAGCATATGTTTGTGTGAAGCCTAAGTAATGGATGAGAACTGTGCTGAGCTGAGCAGTGCTGGGCACTGTTTCGCTGACACGTTCATTTCCAATAAAGCACAGGGGACTCTGGGTGAGACAAATCCCTCCTTAGGCGATGACTCTTTAGCAGAGACTCTCAGTGCTAATCCCTCAGCCACAGGAGTCTGATTTGGTTTTCTTTGCTTTTTGTTTTGACAGACTTACTGCTTGAATAGTGGCCTTTCTGCTCTCTCTGGTGGTCTTAAGGTTTGAGGTGGGCTGTCTAGCTGGGAACAGAGGCATCTCTAGGCAGCGCCTGGCCAGCACCCTTTCTTTGTAATGGGACAGATGCAACACACAAACAACAAAACCCAAAATTACCTTCCCCTGCATTTTGTGGCCAGAGCAGACCCAGCTGTATTTGGGCTGGGGACCTGGTGATACAGCTTTTTGTGTGGTTGGAGCTCCAGCTGTAACTATGAGAGAAGTTTATGTTTAAGTAAGAGGGATGTGGGCTCTGATCTCTGAAGCCGCTTGCCCGTTGAATGGCCTTCTGCGCCTTTATGACCTTATTCTTGCCTTTTGGCCTCGCCATGACACGGCCTGCCTTCCCCAGAGTCACCAGTCTTTGTTTTGGAAGATATTAGAAAGAATTTTCTTATGCCCAATACAGGCTGGTTGGAGCACAGTTTTTAATTTAACTTCCAAAGTGAGCAAACAACAGTGGATATTTCTGTATCTCTAGATGCTCTGGAAAACTGGGGCGGAATGGAGAACTTTGGCTTTTGGCATGTTGGGTCTTGCAGTTGCAAAACAGATGTCTTGAAGCGTGAGAAGTTTAGGATGTATGTAAGCTCTGCTAGGGTCTTCGCTGTTGACGAGACGGTCTGAAACTCTCTAGGGGCAGTACATGGCTAAGATGTGTAAAAAGGCACTGAAGCAATAGGAAAGTAGCATCTTGGCTTTTCTAGTAAAAGTCATAGGTGAGTATTGGTTAACGAAGCCTGTGCTGGTGTTTGATGGAAAACTCAGGCCTTGAAGTCTTTCATGAATAAATTCATTAGCAAACCCTTTAAAAAAGGTCTAACACAATTTTCCTTCCCATTACCCCCAAAATGGATTCTAGCACAAAGCCAGTTAAGAGCAATAAGGAGGGCAAAACCTGACCAGAACCTGCCAGTATCTTTTCTCTCGGTTGGATGGGAGGTGAGGCTGCGCGTGTGATGGGAGATGATTGCATCCCGCTGTATCTGTGCTTGTGGATTCAGAGCACGGGGAAGGGCTGCTCGGGGAACAGTTTCTGCCCTGGTGCTCTCTCCAACTCCATGTGATGACGTGAAGTAAGACCAGGATTGAAGGTGTGAGCTGGTAGTGTTGCTTCTGCTCTCTCCTTGTTAGTATCGAGTATTTTACCAGTAACAACACATTTGTGGGAAGAGCAATCATACTGTTTAGTGTTTTGCATCGTCACAGAGCAAAGACTTTCAAGCAGAGTAGGAGGCCAACTTCATTTGTTTCAGGACCTGGAGACAGGACTACCTTGTCTATACAGCCAGGGCGCTATGCAGAATCCTCCACGAAGCAAAAAGTGGACGTGTTAGTTGTAATATAATGCATTTCCATGGGTCATGTGGGCACTCAGGGGTACGTATTCCTCTCTCCTACCCCAGGGTTGCGGCAGTAAATCTCTCCACCTGCTGTGGGAAAGCTGCGGATGGCTGATCTTTTGAGGAGAGTTCAGCCCAGGGTTATATCAGTAGGTCTGTTAGATACTGAATAATGTATCCTGGCAGCAGTGTTTCAGTCAGTGACACAAATGTGACATTTGCCTGCATCATGTCTTTCTTCATCCGCCTCCCTTAGATCAAGGAGGCTTAAAATCTCTCCGGTGTTTTGGATGACTGGTCATCTGTGGAAAGGGGGCCAGCTGAAGGTGAAATGGCTGAGACAGTTGCATCAAAACATCCTCGGAGAAACAAACAGATCCCGAATGTGAACATGGCCCTTTCCCCAGCAACTTGTATGTGACATGCAGCCATGAAATGAAACGTACCAGGAAATAAAAGCAATGTGGCATGAGGCACACTGATGCTTGTTTGAGGGCTTTGAGGATCACCTGCCTGTCAGGGCCGTATGATTCTCTGTGAAATTGCTTGGGGTAACTACAGACTTAATAGAGTTAGATCTGCACCTCCATGTGCCACAGAGGAAATAATTCTTATGATCGATGAATTTGCAGCATAACTTCTTGGGGTGACTGGTAACTAAGAGGTTTGCTCTCAGGTTGAGAAAAGAATCAAGAGGAGGAATAGGTAGAGCCAAAATACCCTGCACATCTGTAATTTATGCTTAATTAAATGTAATGCTTGGTAGTCCCTCAGAGCATTTTTTTGGTACTCTATATATCTTGACTTAAGTAATGTAGGAATAATACTTCTGTACCTGAGGCAATGAAATCTGTTCTTGGTAAAACTGGGTCAGCATCAGGGTTTTGCATGGTTTAGCCCATCATCTTTTGGTGAAACTTCAGGGAAACTTGTTTTCACACGCTTGTCTTCAGGGCAGTTGGCCTGTGCTGACCTTGCTGTCTACCAGGGAGGTCCTGCTGAGGTTCACCTCAGCAGTCATCCAGACTTTTGTCTTCTGCAGAGGAAGAAAAAGGGATTGCTAACCTGTGAACTAATAGGAGCTTGGTCCTCACAAATCCTTAGCTCACAGCCCTGAGGCAGCCTACCCCAAGTGTCAGTCTCAAGAGGAGCCTCCTGAAATCTTTTTCCCTTCCTTCTTTAAACACTAGAAATTCATCCTTTCTATGTGTCTTCCGGAGGGACTGATGCCCTAACACTGTTCCCACCGCTTTTCATAGAAATTAGGTCTAGACGCTAATAGATCTGAATGGCAGAGTTCAGTGAATAGCTTCCTCTGATGGTGACTTCTGGCCATGCTCCAGATGGGTCCCACGTCTCAGAGAGGATTACCCATGCGGGGGCACTTGGGCAGCGACCTGGGAAGCTCTGTGGGAAAACACCTTGCATGGTTGTTTTCCTAATTGCTTGGCAGAACAGAATAGCACTGGGCTGCTCAGTTACTTGAGATGACGAGCAGAAAATGGACAGACAAACCAAGTAAAGGTGACTCCATCAAATGAAAGCTAGTGCACATAAACTTCCTCAAGTGAAGAAACTAACTTAGCTGCACATTTGCCAGCCTGTCAGTTCATCTCCCACCCTCCGTGCCAGACTATCCAAGCACTGAGCACTGCGGTGATTGCTTCAGTTTACGTGTACAGGAGGGCATGGGGGTGGAAAGTTGGTATTCGCCTCTGCATCAAAGTGAGAGAACTGGAGAAGCAGAATGTGTAGAGCAGTTCCCAGAACCACAGACTCTGAGGGATAATTATAAAGAAGACCAAACGCATCGCAGAAAGACTAATTGTAATAAATTGGCCAAGAAACTTAAAACTTTGGTTGTGCATTGCAGCAAAACAAGAATTAATTCCTGGGAACAGACAAGGCCCCAGGTTGGCAGAAGGCTAATGCAATTGGCTCTGGGTGCGTTCAGACGGCACTGGCATCTCAGAGCCTTGGCATTTGAGAGGGTAAGAGAGAAATAAGAGCCTGCCCTGCCAGCTACAGCACTAGAGCTGATTGGATTTGGTGCATGTTAAAGCAACAATGATCCTACTGTGTGGCCTCCGGATGATCACAGAACAAGAGAGCAAATGTAGATAATCGCACAGCAAGAGCCATGGCAAAGGAAAGGCCAGTGAGGCCTCAAGCTGGGAGAATCAGAACAGGCTCTAGATCCAGGAAATATGGGACTGCTGGCTGAGAAGTGGGACTTCACCTTGGCTGGGAGGGTTGCAGGCATCAGGCTTTGTCTTGTCCAGCTCTTACTAAAACAGATTAGCCGGAAGAAGCTAGAGCATGTGCTGGAGATGCTTTTATAGTATATTTCTTTGGCTTTATTTTTGTTTGGTTTGGTTGGGGTTTGTTTGTTTTTTTTAAAACTAGCTGCTCTGCCGTTCCTTGACAAGAAGGGGACTAAATGCTGGAGTAAGAAAGGTGAGGGTATCGGTCACAGTTTGCTGAAGGGGCTCTACTTAAGGAAGTCTGAATTAGTTTACTGCTGGGGAAGGTGATCTGGGGTAATCCACATCAATTAATTTAAAACATTTTCCTCCTTTGTCTCAGCCTGGCTTGTAGTGAAGACGTGATACAATGTAGAGTTTTCCATGCTTTACAAGCCCCGAAAGAATTTGATGTCACAACCATCTACAAGGAAATAATAATGGGCGGACTGAATATGACACTTGAAATTTGCCAACGGAGTAAAAGTATCTCCTGTACTAGTGCCGTCCTGCCCTGTGGGCTGCAGTGTCCTACACCACTCTTGCCTCCTCCGAACCCCTCACATTGGCGCAGACCCCTGCCAGTAAACGGAAGCTTTGGAATCCTCCTTTTTTGTCTTTGTTGATACATGGAAGAGCTGATGTGCTTACTAGCAATGGGACACACCTGTTTTTGCAGCCTTACATAACTAGTTAACTAAAAAAAATGGAATACATGTTTCCTCCATTCTTTCTCTTGTTCTACCTTCGGTAATCTCCCTAGGGCTATCTGAAGCCTGCTTTGTTTCTTTGTGAATCATTTGTTGCCCAGGGTCTGAAATAACAGATCTGTAATTCTGCTGTAACTGTGTTTGCTGTCTGTGAAACACAAAGCACTTTGTTCCTGGGATAGTGGGTGCACCCAGAGTAACGTAACGCTCAACGCGAGAGCTGCGCGGGGAGGAGATGCAGAGCTCCTGCCGCATGCACAGTCACGCAGAAGCCAAGTGCTGCAAGAAGAGAACGTCAGCACTTTGTTACACCCTGTCTAGCTAAAGGACAGACTGTCTGAGTATTAGAGGGGTTGTCTTGTTATTACATGCAGCGGTGTCAAAATATTTGAAAAATCCCATGTTGCACTATGCACATTTAATAGGCCATGCTGACAAAAGCTCCTGTGTCCCGAGACCCTGATAGATGTTCATTTGCATGGACTGGGTTCTTCTCTGCTGGCTAGCATCTGCAAAAGGGTTTTTGAACCTTTGTAGCTGAAGTTGGTTGGTCTCTTTATGTGTAACTGATTTTGTTTAACACCAAGTGTTGTGAATGATTTGCCTCTGGATAACTGCTGATAATTGTGCCTGGGACCTGATGGTGGGGATGCTTGTTTGTGTATTATCTGTGTTGTAGCTGCTGACTTCTTACTCTTCATATACATCTATTCTATGCATGCATGCATTTACTTCAGAAGGGGCCTCAGAAAAATGTATTTAAAGTGCATGTATTATTTCTAAGCTTGTCCTGATTAACTCTGGGGAGAACATGGTGCATGGAGCAATAGAGACAATTTCATTAACTGCATTGGCTTCACAAGAGACACAGTGGACCTCTGAGTCTTGTGTTTCCAAGGGGTCATGCAGATTCTTATTTCATTTTTACCTGAAAAGCAAAGGCTAGTTATTCCACCTGAACTATTGCATCAGGAGCACAGCTTAGGGAAATCCCTCAGGATTGCTGCATGCTACATAAGACCTGGCAGTTCCCCAGAATGACTGCTTTCTGTCTCAATTTCCCTGTCTGGATGGTCTCTGTGCACAATGGGACCCTGTCCTTTTCTCAGACAGTTATCACATTTGAGAGCAGCTCTGTGCTGGGAGGGATGTCACTGCTCTCCTGGCTCTCTCGGTGTGGGATGCTGCTCTTGGAGACCCGAACTCGTGCAGCTAATACAGAGGGTCCACAGACTCCAAACATTGCTTTTTCTTTTCATCCTGCTACTGCAGAGCTAACAGGCTGGTGTGCTAATCTGGTGTGCAGATGTCTGTGTTGCCTGAGAAGAGCTTTTCACCCTCGGTAATTCAGAGTTGCATTTGTAATAAGATATGTGACAAACAGTTATATCCTGACAATTCTTCACAATCATAGGAAAATACCTATACCAGGTGTTTTTTTTAAAAAGTCAGTCTTCTGTGGTCCAGTAACTTTCTAGACTACTTCAGTGGTATGAAATTACCACCACAAAATGCTTCCATACATAAAACAGTAGGAACTTCTCTGTTATAAGTATATTTACAATGCATATCTCCTGGGTAGTTGTTAAATGCATGAACATTACACTGGCATTTCCTCTTTAAACATTGTCATTTTATTGCTTTATCTATCTAGAGGAGAGCAGAAATTATCCTTTAATTACAATGAATTTAATGGTATTGGTTATGCAGCATTTTAGTTCGCACACAGCATGACAAAGCCTAGAGTTTAGCATATTCCTATCATGCATCATTGATTCATCTTTTCATCCTGGAGTGCTGGGTCTTTTCTAAGTCTCTGCTAAAAGCAGGTAAAATATTGTAAGCTGGAGGTGTTTAGAATGCCTTAGTCAAAAAGAATCAAAATGGGACTACAGGGTGACATGGGCAAGGTAGGTCGTGCTAATACTTTGCTATGCTGCTCCTTAGAAGGGAGAGGAAAGCATGGGAATAAAATGCCTGTCATTATCGAAACACAACACTGTAACGTGAAGAGGTGGAGTAATTTATCTTTAAGTAACAGGCTGACCTATTCAGAACTGTAATTTTAATGTAAGGCTAACCTTTGAAAATAGATCAAGTGATATAAATTATTAAGGAACAGACATTCGTCAGATAGATGGTCTCTATTAGTGATTTTATGCATGAATGGTTATCTTCAGAAGTAGAGTTGCTGTCTGCTGAGGAAGAAAGTGCAAAAGCAGGTTACCTTAAACTGATGCTTAAGGCTGACTTTTCATCAGTGTTTTTCTAATCCTATTGAAAAAAAGGCAGAAGCGGGGTCATCTCTCTTGCTACCCAGCCCATGTAGCTCTTGATTTTTTTTGCTAGTGGAAGAAACTCCTGGTAATGTTGCTGATGTTCCTAAAATATCTTCCAGTAGTTTTAGGGCTCAAACAAATGGGCATGTGTCCCCATTTGAGAATGGCAACAGCCATCCTGAATGCCGCTGGGATGTCCCTGCCCCTGGGCAAAGGAGAGCTGGTACCCAGAGACCCTGAGGGGGGGCAATGCCTGCCCTGGGTGACCGGCTCCTTTGGAGTGCTGGTTTTGAATCCTTTGGAGAGGAAAGGTGCGGGGGGGGGGGGGCGTGTCCCTTTTTTTCCCCCCCTGCAAGTATCCAAGAGGAATGTCGTAAAGTATTAGCATCTGTTACTCAGATGGTGTTTGGCCCACATTTTGAACTTGGAATGGAAGAAGAAAAAGGGAGAGGTCAAGCTATTTGTGAAAGATACTTTTCCATCATCTGATCAATCTGCCTTTTTTTTTTTCTAACAAGTTCCTCTTTTCATGAGTTTCCTTCTGCTTTGTTTCCTTGTTTATTTTATATGCAAACTACCTCCATGCCCTTGTGAACTTGTGATCAAAGGTACTGCAGTGCACTTAATGTAAAGCTAAATTTGAATCCTTTTGAGAAGCTGCTGGTAGGAGACTGTGGTCATAAACTTGATTTTCCCAATAGCAGATTCTTTGCATATGCTTGGCATGGAAAAGTAGGAAAGCAAAGGTTATATATTCCTAGCCTGTTCGCTCCTGTAAACAGAAGCAACTTCAGTTTTTTCTTAATTTTTTCAGTCTGCAGCTTTTGGTATGTCTTGTCTTCCAGTCACAGATGCTGCTGTTGCTCAGTTTTTGAATGGGATGTGCATGGAGGGTCTTATAGCCGTTCCTCCATCCTTTAGCCACACTGAAGCCTATAATACTTCTGGAGAATTTGTGCGTAACACTGAAGCACATCCCTGTTGAATGGCAGCTGTACCCAGCACATGATGCTTCACGCAGTCCTTGCACTGCTTATTTTGCACAGTCACTCTCAGCCATTGCATTAACTCTACAGCACAATATAATGTATTTGATCTCTTCTGACATCTTTATTCACTCAAAAGGTGAAAGGGGAGTAATCTACAACGTTTGGTGTCTGCAAATTCTCCTTCACTCTGACAGACAACATAAGCAATCATATCAGGGAGGGAAAGACTTTTTATCTTTAACTTCCAAAAGAATCTGGAAGCTGTCCGCATGTACGTGAGCATCTCTTCTTAGCAGGAATCCTCGTTTTCTCTTCTCCTAAGCATCAATCCCATCTAAATTTCCACCTGAATTAAGGCCCCAAGACTAAGGTTTCTAAGGGAATTGGAATTTATGACCCTTTTGACAATATCTACAAAGAGATTTATTTTCTGAATCCTATTTTCTTCAACTCCACTTGAGCAATTGGCAGGGAAAAAATGGAAATATAAACAACTATGCCAGTGTGTGGAGTCCTACTCACTTCTTTCTTTTTCTCTTTTTTCTTCATATAGTTCATTGCTGTGCTAGGATGAATGGTTTGTGGTTAAAGCACTGGAGTGGGATGCAAATGATACAATTCTAAATTTCCAGATATGTCAAAGACTTCCTCTATGACAACATTTAATAGTTCTCTGATCTCTGCATGTACTTTTAGATAGAAAAGGTATCTAAAAATATGACCTTCTCTCACATTCTTTTTTGTCTGTTTAGACAATCATAAAACAGACTCTGGATATTTGAAACCCCCCTTCACTTTGTTTCTTCTAACAAAATGTCTCCTGTTTGTGTTGAAGTGATACAGGTTAACATTTTGAACAAGGAAAAAAGATAAGCATTTGGTGTACTAATTTCAGGAGCAACTGTTTTCAGTAGCCTGGAACCCTTCTGCAGTATATTGATGTTTCAATTTGTACAGAGTAGCAGCTGCCCTTAATGATAAAGGAAAGAGACTGCTCTGCTCTGCTCTGCTCCGTGATGATTTGACATGGCAGCAGTAGTCTTGTGGAATGTGACATGACAACTTGAAATAATGATATGTAGATACGATGCCACAGACATGTCATGAAATAACATAAATTACTAAAAATGATAGGAAGAGAAAACACCTTCAGAGCAAAAAATATTGAGACAAAAAGTTGTCACTTATCACATCTGAGGTTGAGATGAATACGCCAGTTTATGTGATTCCTACTAGAAATAGTTTAGTTTAAATGGTCTTTTATAATTGGGCTTTTTAAAATCAACACAGTCATCAGCAGACTCTAACTTGCCTCATACAAAAGTAAGATGATTTTCTAGCATAGAATCATAGAATGGTTCAAGTTGGAAGAGACCTTAAAGATCATCTAGTGCCAACCCCCCTGCCCTGGGCAGGGACACCTCCCCCCAGCCCAGGTTGCTCCAAGCCTGGCCTTGGACACCTCCAGGGATGGGGCAGCCACAGCTTCTCTGGGCAACCTGTGCCAGTGCCTCACCACCCTCACAGTAAAGAATTTCTTCCTAATATCCAATCTAAATCTCCCCTCTTTCAGTTTAAATCGGCTTCCTCTCATCCTATTGCTACACTCCCTTATCAAGAGTCCCTCCCCAGCTTTCCTGTAGGCCCCCTTTAGGTCTATAGGCTATAAGGTCTCCCCAGAGCCTTCTCTTCTCCAGGCTGAACAACCCCAACTCTCTCAGCCTGTCCTCACAGCATCTGCAATGCTTTTTAGTATAAACTCTTTCTGACTTTGGCCATGTGTGTGACCACACTCAAGAGGCCGTGAAGGCTATGCCCACAGTAACGAGTAATACATCTCAACAAGAACACGGCTGTAGAGCAAAATGGAGCTGAAGGCCCATCCCCCACACTACATGCATTTTGGAGTTTTTTTGCTTCAGGTAGCTGTAGTCTGACTGGTCTGCTGCCCACCAGCTGCTGAAGGGCAGTAGGTGAACTCCTGGAGTGCATCTTCCAGTCTAATTTTATCCTGAATTAAAATTGGGTGCTCCAAGAACAGGCTGTGATGGGAACCAAAGCCCAGCAAGTGGAGACAACCAGGAGAGTGTCTTCAAAAGCACATCCTTGATCCACAGTGAAGCACTAATACATGCATGTCCAAAGACATCTGGGCTCCCTGGGTGCTTCCAAAAGATGAACAAAATTGTTTATTCAAACAATCAGATTAATCCTCCTGGAGGTGAGAGAATTATCATTGTGCTGATTAGAATTGGATCCGTGGATGATCCTTTTATCCAGGAGCTTCCTTCATCCAATTGGGCTTTGCTGGTTCAAAGAAAATGGAAATTGTTTCTGAACCATCTCTGATGTTGGGTAATGGAAAGCCAAAGCCTGACCTCTTTGAATCATTTCCATTACAAATAATGTCAATGTGGCCCCTTAGGCACTGTTCCGGACAAATCTTTATGCCAATATCTACTCTGAACTTCCTTCCTCTCTTCCTGCTCCCTTCAGCCTTCTCTTTCTGTGAGAGAAGAGACTGTGCTTCATTCTTCTATGAAGGCTTCTGCTGAACAAAAGCAATTGACTCTGAAAGTCATACTCTGACATCAAACCCTTAGACTTTTCAAAGCATTGCTCAGGGTTTTAGATGTGAGGCTCCTATTGAATTTAATTGGAGCTGTGCAGCTGCACCAAAGCTTTCAAGATGCACACCCTGAAATATTCATGCTGCCTTTCTCTCTTTCCTTTCCCTCAGCCACATTTGTTAAAGTTTAAAGGAAGTGGCTTCCAGTTCTTGTAGGTGCAAATTTGTGCTTGCATAGTCTATGAAGACATTAGCATTTAGACATTGAACACCCTTGATTTGTATGCACCAGTCACTTGGTAAACAGCTGAAGTGGTTGCATACATGCTGTCAGTAAAGTCTGGCTACAGAAATGGATTCCACTTTTTAAAAGTCAAGTCCTATCAGATATCTGCTCTTCTGTTACTTGCACATAAAATGATTTTGATTCTAGTGTTTTAAAATCACCCCCATCCAGGCAGAGGTTTTCCATTGCTGGTGGGTTTGCTCGCAGTTTGCAGGATCCCAAGGTTGTCCAAGGCTGCTTTCCTTTCAGTAGGAGAGCATGACACAAGAGAGAGGCAAGGTATTAAAATATGGACGTATTCCCTCAGTTTGTGTAGCACCCTTGAACGGAAGGTCTGGGGCAGAGCTTGGCTTTCTGAGACGAGATTGCTCCGTTGCTGAGAGAAAGGGTATGTGAGTGCTAGGCACAAGAGCACTACAATGCAGTAAGAGTGATACATCATAATAAGGATGATATCACTCATTTTAAAGCCACACATGTAGCGGGTATCTATCCCAGAGGAATATCATCTTCAGAAATTATTTCAGAAATAATTATACTCTGTTCTCCTCACTTAAATATAGACCCTTCAGAATTAGCTATCATCTTATTTTCAAGCAGATCCATCTCCAAAGGCTGCTTAACATGGAAGAGTTCCTAATTGCTTGACTGCAAAGCAAGTCTGCTAAAAATGCAATCTGCTAGAAGAAGCAGGAATGCTTCTGTTTATAGGGAAAAACAGGAGAAAATAGCAGGAACGCAGCTTTCTCATTTCTTCCTCTCTGCAGATGTGCTGCATAGCCCTGATTCAGTAACCCGTTGGCGTCTCAGTCTGCCCATCAGTAAAATGGGTATAAGTAAGAACAATGGAGGGCTATCTGTGACAAAAGCTGACTTTATTGTGGCACTCACCATTTTACACAGTTGCTGATACGGCAAGCACGCGAGTTCCAGTGCTTCATAATTTCCTGCTTTTTTAGCTGTACTGAATTAACTGACCACACACACAGCCCCAGTCCATTGCAAACACAGGGTAAAACGCGTTACCTTAAAACACCATGAAGGCAAGCTGGCTGATAAGCAGAAAATCAGAGAGCTCTGGTTACTCATTTGTTTGTAATTGCGGGTCCACACCCATAATTAATGTTTCTGGGCTGATCTGAGGCCTTCAGAAGCAAAAGGTATTAGGAGAACTTGTACTTTTGTTTGTTGTTGTCAGGCTTTGTAAAAATCTCTTGCAGGAACAGCCTTCAGAAATAGCGGTTTACCCTTCAGCCCGGGAAAGATTTGCCTCATCAGCAAGGTGCTGCTATTTTAGCTGCCTACCTTTCTAATTGAATTTAGACTATAACGGAATCATCACTAGCGGCACTGCAAACCTTCCCAGTTTGCTTTGGATAATTTTGCCTTGCTGCTGCAGGGTTTTCTGCGTACTGTTGGGAATACCCAGGGAAAAATGCAAATTGTGACACAGAATTACTTAGCTCTCCGCAACAGCCGACAAGATCTAAGTACATTCTCTGTGTCTATCTCTGACTGCTTCTGATTTCACTTGTTGTCATGTGTTTAGATTGGCAATTGTTTTGTGTAGATAGACCTGTAGTGTTAATATCCTGCTTTGATGATATTACTCTTCAGGAATATTAATGAGCGGCTTCTCTATGTGGCATCTTTAAAACCTTCCACTGCTGGTATTTTTTATTTTTTTTTTAAATGGTGAAAGAGCACTGCTGAAGGCCCCTTGGGTAAATAGTGTTTAAAGTAGTCCATGCATTTTAATTAGCAAAGAAATACATAGATAAGGATGAAAGATTTGTTTTCCTCAGGCAAACCATGAGAACATCAGGCCCACAGGTAGCTTAGTTTAACTCCAGAGAGATTACATTTATATCTCCCCGACTAAATCGTAGAAATGCCGTTCTGTTACAAGCAGTACAAATTAAGGGAAGATAAAGGTGCCTTCTCCGCCAGAGGTTTAAGGTTCTTTTTGCTGCACATTATTAAGGTGTCCTATACGGGGGGAGGCGGCAAAATTAGGAAAAGAAAACTGCAGCATAATCTGTGTATGAGACTGTATTTTTGCGTGCAGAGGAAAAACATGGATTATTTTAACTAATGATTCCTCCTAGAAGTGGGTTGATTGTGTTTACTGGTCATGAAGCAGTGGATTCATGAAACGTACTTACATGTTCTATTTATTAAAAATCAGTTTTCTGTGTTGTCAAGCTTCCGATAGAAGTTGCACGTCTGGTACTCACCTTTGCTGCGTAGCCGCAGGCTAGGCTTTTAACTTCTTGAGTCGTTTGGGATATTTTTTTTAAAACTTCAGGTTTTTAACCTCTTTTGAGGTTAAATACCTAGCCTGTGCCTACACAGCATACATATGAGCACTCCTGTGGTATACAAGGGGTATGTTTTGAAGCAGGGGGTTAGCAATGACTCGTAGAGGCAGGAATTTTGTCGGCACCTCCATCAGCCTGGTCACTTGAGCTCTACGCAAGGGTTACTGTTTGCTTCTCGGGAGGAGTATAGGCCATGCGTGGAAAAATCTAAGGAAAGATGTTTTGCTGTAAATTACCTTCCTAGCTGCCGTAGCATTCTCTCTCTCTGAAAGGGTATGGAGATTACTGCATTTAGAGACCAACAAGGTTTGCTGTTGCTGGAGAACATCAGGAAGACAAGGAAGGCGGCGCACGTGCAGAGCTCCTCACAGGGCTACAGCTCATTTCTACACCATTTTCTAGTTTTGCAATGAGGTCGTCAGCTCAGGAACAAGGAAATCTGCATGACTTGGCTGAGATCAAATGGAAGGGACACAAACTAATCGGAGGCACTAGAGGGCCTTCTGGTTCCCAGTGAGAAGGCTGAGCCACGGGTGCTGCTGCTTCTTCCCTCTGACATTCAGAAGCAGCTTGACTTGCTTGTGCCAAAACAGAGCGAATGACTGAAAGATAACGGTGAGATTTTTCTCAATGCCTGCCTTGAGACCATTGTCAGCACCGCTCAGATAAAGATGCCTGTTAGCTTGGAGATAAAGGAACCCATCGTACCTTGCAGTGTTCATTGTGTAGCAGCTGGTCGTAAAAGGTGTCTGGTCCTGTGCTGTGACAGGCGGTGGATAGACCCGACACCGCCCATTACGTTTTGCTTTAAGAGGAGACTGAATATGCCACAGAACTTGATTGAGATCCTGTGATACCAGAATAAACTCGTGCAGAGTTATTGTGCGTTATTCAATGAAGCAAAACGTTTCTGAAAGACATCGTCTCCAAGTGCATGCAAGATTGATTTGATTTCCAGACCTAAGATGGATTCTTTAGTATTAATAAGCTCAAGACCCAAACGGGAAGGGGATGGTGTCTGCTCTCCAGGTTGTGCACTGATCTAGGTAGCCTCTGGGCTGCTCTAATTAATCTCTCCCCTGCTTTGGGATATTCTGAGCAAGGAGGGCAGGCTGGCAGCCAAAAACCATGAGGTCTGTGCCAGACGAGGGTCCCACACGCTGGTGGGGTCTGCAGCTCTGCCTCCCGGCCCCGTTGCTGTGCCAATGCCATCCAAACAGGGCAGCCCAGAGTCAAGAAATGGGAGCTTTTAAGTGAAAGGCTGTGAAAAATGTGTGCCAGGGCCATAACCATCATTGTGTGCGATTATGGTACACGCACAGGCAGATTTGTTAAACAGAGCATGAGGTGGAAGAGCCTTCCGCTGCCTAAGCAGAAGCCTTTTTTATAGAAGCCTCTCCCATTTACTGGTCATTTGTTGTGGTCTTTTGAGAAATAAGTCAGTGCTGTCTCCAACTTAATTACCACTGTAAAAGACAATTTATCACTTACCAAAGCTTTGATTGCTTTTTCAGCCTTGCATGGCCTCTTGGTTGGTAGGTGGAATTGTGTACAAGATTGGCATTTTTTTTTAAAGGGAAAGTTTTACTAGAAAAAAAAAGAAAGAAAGGAAGGAGCCAAAAATTCAACTTCCAATTCTGTGCTTTAATGTCTGTCCGATGTTTTTGATTTTCTTTGAACATAAGCTTATAGTTCTCATTTAGAAATAAGGAAAAATAAAATCTCATTTAGGAAATCTATCTTTGGGTTCATATTTTCTGAAAATTTTGCCCCTGAGAATGAAGATGCAGCTTCCCATAGCCTAAAATGCAAGAGTCAGCAGGAGAAATAGCTCACTTGAAAAAAAAAAAAAATCTGAGGCATAATTATTAATTAATGTACAAAAAAAGATTTGGTGTGCAAAAATCTCTGTCTTTTTCTTGTTTTTATCACTGATTTCCTCTTTTGGACTTTAGATGTGACTCTGAACGAGCCATCTTATGTTATATTTTCACAGATCAAATAATCAGAAGAAAACAGGTCATGTGTTTTGACAGATACCACATAAAAGGAAATGTTTAGACTGCTATAGCCATACTCAAATTTGATTATAAGGAATTAAGTTTCTTCAAAGCAAATGGCTTTCTTTTTCTTCTCAGTGTTTCTCATGCAATTAGCAAGTTGGTTATATTAACTCAGTTGACAGACGATATTACTGATCTTATCAACTTTCACTTGTGTATACAAGGCTTTATTAATTTCATGTTTGCTTATGAACTTCTTTGTCAACAAGAAAATTGGTGGGTAAATGTGGAACATACGTGTCATGGAAATGCGTTGTTATTTACTGATAAGGAAAGCAAACAAACTTTTGGCAAATAAATAAGAGCAACAAGGGAGCAGGTGGGTCTTAGGGGTTTCTTTTGCCACTGTTGGCATGTCGTCATGTTGCTAAGTTACAGCAGCTTCTGGCTTCTACTTTAGAGAGTAGAAGTTATTTTTGAATGTATAATGAACACAGTACCAGGGACTCTCAAAGCTGTTCTGGAAGTGGCTGTGATACAGGGCGGATTGTGAATGCCGTCTGGAGACCGACCCTGCAAAACACCGGTCTGATACAAAACCGTTTCCTACCATTGCATTACAGTTACAAAGGTGTACACTTTATTTATTTTTATAAAATGCCTCAAAAATAGCAAACAGCAATAATTAACCACTGGATTGGATGGTATCTGCCTGTGACTCGCAGAGCATAGGCGAGCATGGTTGTTTTTCTGAGAACGTAGGAATGATCATGACTAGAAGTAAAAAATTCCAAATTAACATTCCTGAAGAGAATATTCTCAGAATAGATTCCTATTTCCTTACTGAAAACTTAGTTCTTTGTATCACGGCAAAAGTTTTTATTCCTCATATTGCAACAGTGATTTCATTATTACTGCTACAGAGATAACAAGCAGTAACACCCAACCCCTTAAGTAGGAATTTTGAACTGGCTGCAAAATCACCCAGCATGGTCTGCGCTATTCCTCCTTCTGAGGCACCAAAAGGGAAACTGACTGATATTACTTAGGGTTCAGTTGCACTGGTGGCATTACAAAGACTGAAGCTCTGAACTGAAAAACGGAATCGGCTTTCATACTGCAGTTGGAAAATGCGTACAGATTTTTATTGATATTCCAGTTGGAGAGAGCAAAACATCATTTTCCTGCTGGTTAGAAGCTGCACTCCACCATCTGTTGCTGTGCAGTGTAAGCCCTCTGAAAGTGCTGGAGTTCAACTCCGCTTGGCTTCAGGCTTAACCTGCCTCTCTAGTGGAGGAGAGGAGTCCAGGGGGTCAGATGGTGGGACCATATGACTCAAAGCTGCTGGGAGACATTGGAGGACGGCCTGAGTCCAGGGAGATGAGCACAGGGTAGCTTAAAGCAGAAAATTGCTAAGTAATGTGCTTTGGCAGCAAGTTGTCTGTCTGAATGCCGTGAAATCGTCCGGGGCAGTGAGAGGGGAAAGGATGCCCTGTAGCAGGGCGTTGAAACCCAAAGAGAGATGCAGGAAACTATCAAGTCTACAGGAAAAAGATAGGAATTTCTGGCTGTTGGCTGACCTTCTGGTTTATGTTGGTTAATGGTTTCCAGGCATAAAGATCAACTTAACATACTGCTTGCCAGAGTTAGGCAGTGTTGGTAGATCCTAATGCAGCAGGAGGTGAGACCTCGATAGTATGTTCTCTAGTCTGAGTTCTTCTACCTGAAGTTATTCTTTCATCCAGTCTTTCCTTTTCCTGCTGAAATGGGTCCTGGAGGAAGGGTTTGGGTGTTGGGTTTTTTTAAGTTCAGAGAGCTGTCTCAGCTCTGCTTCTGATGAAGTCTGTAGGTGTCCTATTCCTGCTAAAGATATTTCCATGGGGGTGTAGGGGATATTCTTGTCCATGCCAGGGAAATGTTCTTCTCTGCTTGTTGGAAAGCTGATAAAAGTCTGCCGCTGTTTGTTTTGTTTTTTTTTTCTGTATACCTCATTTTTTTTTCTCAGGGTGAATTGTCTAAATGCTAGATTCTTCTATGTAAGAAAAGAAAGTATGTGAAACCTCAGAGACCCAGCTGGGGAGAAGCAGCAAGCCCTAGGACACCTGTCTAAGGGAAAAATCAGAATAGCTGTAAAGATGACACTAGTACTAAGCATTTCTTTTGCAGATGGTTACAGGTACAGACTGACTCGCGCCAGGACTACCTGAGGCACTTCTCCCTTCCTGCCCCCAGGAGCCCGCTGGGATGTCTGATTCATCCCTGCAGGCTGAGACAGAACCATCAGGCTCTGAAAAATGGATTTCAAGGGGATTTCACTCATTGTCTCAGCACGGCACTCTTCAGGACAGCTAGCCCTCTGCAGAAATCATCATAATTGTGCCTAGGCTTCTCAAAGGAGGCTGTGCTGGGTTTCCAGCCTCCCCTGGGATCTGGGCTCCTTATGCAGTGACATGGCTTCAGAGATGCCCTTTCTTCTTAGAACATATGAAGTCAACGGGGGGTCTGCAGAAACAGGCTTTTGAAAGAAAGTTGCTGAATGTAATGGGGAGCAGGAAGCTTTCCATATGGTTTTAAACCTGCCCTCTGGAGTCTAAGATGATTACACCTATGCTCAAACTTTATAGGTAAGCCTTTAAAATGCAGGAAGAGGGTCTGATCAAGCCTCTGTCCTTCTCTGCTCAGCACCATCAGGAGTATTACAAACAAAAATGAAAGCGGTAGATCGCAGCGGAGCTGCCACAGGTGAACCACAGGGAGACCCAGTGGCCAGAGCCAGGTTTGGCTTTGATATTGTTTTCTTCCTGTAAAGCAGAGAGACATTCTTGCACCTCCCGCAGGACTGATCATGGAGGTTTGCTAAATGAGAACCACAGCTCTGTATTCTCAGAGATTCAAGAACAGACCCAGCTTAGAGCTCCTACCATCTGTCACTTGTCACCACCACTGTCCCTCCAGGCAAAGCTGTGGTGGGGCAGTGCCGCAGCAGCCAGCTGTAAAGCCGTGAGTGGGGAGGGGGAAGCTATGCAAAAGGATTCACTGGTTTTCCCAATAAGGGAATTAGGGAGCATCTGAATCTCTCAGCAGGTTAATAACTCAGAAGAAACATTATTTCCACATAGTGCATAACTGAACTGTGGAGTTTGTTACCATCTGATTTGATGGGGATAGGAAGTTTAGATGACTTCCAAAAGCCATTCGGAAACGTTATGGAAGGAAAATGCACTGACTGGTAAGCACAGTGGTGCAGAAATTTGAGACTGGCAACTCCTCCCAGTTCCTCACCATGGAAGGGATCCTTTAGATCCTTTCCCTGCACACCTTCAGCTGATGCCTGACAGGTACTGCATTAGACCTCAAGTGCACAGAAACCAGTATGACAATTCCTATGTTTCTTATGCTGGCTTACCAGCAAGAAGCTATGCGGTGGAGATGATTTTGGACTCCTTTTGATATTCAGTCTCAGGTCAAAAAATGGCCAAGAGGGATGAAGAAAGAAGGGGAAGTATGTGCATGTCGGATTTATTACCATCACTTGCTATGGAAGAGCCTGGCAAACCATTTAATTCAGTATTCGGTAACATCTGTATGATCGTGCAGTCTCTGTATTGGAAGATTTTTGTAACTGAAGTTGTCAGATATGATAGTGAGGACAGCCACAAAGGCGTTGCAATAGGGTGGTGACTGGCCACATAAGAAGATGGGTAGCTGGTCCTGCTTATCTTATCAGACCAAAGCCACTATCAGCATGGTTCACAGGCTTCTTCAAGCAGTAGCAGTTCATAGAGATGCTTGGCTTGTCACAGACCCAAAGTAAAACATATTAGCCTCAATGTAATGAAAGAGGTTAAGATAAACACATCATCTTCCTCTTTGTTGCGAGCTAAGAACATGCATATGAGCAGTTACTGCAGATCAACCAATGTGTGGTAACTCATTACGCCGCAGTAGCTTGAGCATACTCTGAGCCCTTGAGCTTCTCAGTTTACTGCAAGGATCTTCATTTGCTGCCAAGCTCATACCTCCTCTTTGTTTTGCAGCGAACAATTCCACTGGCGTTTTATGCTCTTCTCTCCTTTTACCTGCAATTCCTTTGGCATTTGTCTGAAACACACCTCAAATCCCAGTGTCAAGATATAGGAACTAGTAGATCTTGTTGTTCTTGACCTTTTTTGGAACCTCACAAGGAACAGCCCTGGAGCTGTTTCCTCTGAAGTACACTGACCCATTTATATCTATGACAGATGCCTGGGAGGTGCCAAGGCGTAGGTTTCCCACCTTGGGAAGGAGCAAAGGTCTGTGTTCATTCAGCCCTACGGAGGGTTAATTATTGTTTTGCTTAAAAAAGCATTCGGCTGCCCTTAGGTATAGGAATTTATTTAAGCCTTATCTGCATAATTATCATGTTTATTGCTCAACACAGCTGGATGGATATGAAGAGTGTGCAGTTTTTGATACACACTTTATGTCAGAACCATTACAAGGGAAAATGATCATCTCTTATAGCCCCTGCAAAGAGGCTGGCAGTAATAGTTAGTTTTCTGACTTTAAAAAACAAATCCTAGGACCAGATTTATTGGGCCTATTTACATATTTTTGATGCTAAACCTTTTCCTCCCTTTATGGAAATGCATGCTGTGGTGATGAACAGCCCAGGATTTTGAAGGGTGATTGGTGACCCGAGGTGCTTGGCTTAATAGGCTCAAATTGCAGAGAGGAGGGAACAGCATCCCATGAAAGTCATTCACCTCTTCCAGGGACTCCCGCCAAGCACCCAAAATCACCATTTGTCTTCAGAAATCTTAGCCACTTCTAACGTCATTGTTGTTGAGATATTTAACATAGAAATTCTGGAGTAGCCAGAAAAACGTAGAGAGCATTTTAATCTATGGTTTTGAGGGACTTTTTTACATCTTGCAAGACAGCTATTGCTCTTTTTGAAAGCATAGTATGTTGTATCCTTTGTAGGTGAACTTCTGTGAGGCATTGATATTTTTTTTCTGTATTTGTAATAGGGTGCAAGCGTCTAAATGGTTCAACTTGGACTCATTCATTAGAGAATGCTTACTATTTCAAATTCCTGTTATTGCGTGAGGCAGCATACTGCAGTCTGAGGGCTTCCTGGTCCAGCCTGCAGTCTGCAGAAGTCTCGCAAATACCTGCATCGCACAGCCCTGGGGCAGCAGCTGGCTCGCACGCTGACGTGACTGCCAGTGACCTGGAATAACACTTGAAAATGACTGAGATACACACAAGTGCAAGCAAGGGCAGGACAGGGATGTCTTCCGTATGGTTTAGCCACTAACAACCCCTTTCTGTCCAAAGTGTGTGGGGGGTGCTGTGTTGGAAAAATGAACTTTTAGCATCATTCTGACAAAGCTGATATTATCACCAGATAACATCTGATCTCAGCAACTGGATGATGGAGTGAGAATACAAAAGACCTAAAAAAGTAGCATTTCAGTTGCTGTCACCTTCATCAGTGATGTGAGAGCTACTTAATTTAAAACCCTGATTGTGTGTGGTAGGAGTAGATATCAGTCAGTCTGTTGTCATTTGTTGGAGTGTTAGAGCTACTTCTATTTTCTGTTTGTTTGCTTGTTATACAAATGAACGTTTTAGTTGTGGTTGGCAAGAAGATGAACATGGTGAAGTGACAAGATGGAAATTTTGCATAAAAGCCAACATAGTTAGAAGGGAGGGAGGCAAACACCTATCAGTTACAACTTCTCCTTTTCTCTCCATGTTCCACAGATGATCAATTACCTATCACTCCCTTTCTTTGGGTGACATCTCTTCCCCTGCTAACGTCCTGCCCCTACTCCTCAGTTACCCAACTACCTTCTCTCTTCTAGTTTGATCGGTATCTCTGGTCAGGTAAATTGCTTTTGACCTGCTTGCCTTGAAGAAGTGTGTGTGTGTGTTTAACTTCCAACTGTATGAACTGGTCTTACAAAAGTTATGTTATCCCCACCCACAGACATGACCTGGATTTCAGTTACAGCTTTGTCCCTGTAAAATAGGTGGTGTCATTATGGGCTGATGACTGTGGTACAAAATGCCCGTCGGGCTAAAGGCAGGAGGTAGCTCCTGAAGCTTTTACATGTATATAAATCCCTTTGGCAGTGAAATGACCTCCTGGACAGCAGCAGAGAAACTTATTTGCCCGTTATCCTACAGGTTGTGAAACTTGGGAGAAGAATATAGAAAGTATCATTATCTCTCCAGAATGCTTTTCCAACACAAAGCCATTTCAGAACCGAGCAGTTGTTTAATCTCCTTTACCATTTCCGCTTCACAGTTCTGCAGATCAGCCCCAAATGCGAACAATTTGTTGGAAGAGCCAGGGCATAGGTGTCAGAATCAAGACTCTGAGCCTGGGTTGTGAACGTAGGACTGTCTTAAGCTGAAGGATACAGTACTTTCAAGTGAACTTAAAAGGTATGTGTTTTAATTGCTCCTTGCCACTGCCCAGTGACTTCTCTGGGTTTACACGTTAGCCTGGCTAAGAGGTGCCCTGCATTCTCTGCACAAGCCACAGATGAGAGTTCTCACTAGTAGATTATATATTTGGCATCAGATTTTAACAAGGTCTGCAAACACACAGCTAAGCCTGACATTCAGAGTTTTTTCTGAATCTTTTTTGCATGAACTTTCTTCAATCTTTTTTTTTTTTTCCAATTTTTACCTCAATTTCACTTGCTGTCATTCTGATTCCTAAGTCTTAACATGAGAAGTAGATGAAGTGTTTTCATTACTCTTAACAGACTGACCATGGTATGAAGAGTAATGTTACATTCCCTGTTAAGAGACTTTATTCAGCATTTAGCAGAACTATCATCCCAGATCGTCTTGTTAGCTTACCGTCACAGACCATACTTTCAAGGCATTGATTAGCTTAGAGGGGTCTCCAGTTTATTAAAACATCTTCCCCTCTCTTCTGTCACGTTTCCTCACCACGGGATAAGCAAACCTTTCTACAGGTGATCAGCACAACATAAGACCTCAAATTAGGCAGCAGCAAGACTTGCTCGTTTCCCTTGTTGAGTAGTGCCTTGCCCCAAATGAGGTCTCATTGGTGCAAAAGTAACCCTGCAGAGGTGCTGCTCCTTAGGTTGCTTTCTTTTCATTTCTCCATATGTAGCTTGCTGCAGGGTGAAATAGGTATAGTCTTGTGAAGAGCAGCCAGTGGCTGAGGCTCTATCTTACAAACGTTCCTTGTGAGGGATGGTCGTTGAGTTCAGTGCTCTAGATGGGAGACTTTATGAAATGGCCTTATTTGAACCTGTCATACCTTGGTGCTAGGGACTGGAATTCCTTGTGAGAAGGTGATGGATCTGGGTGAAAGTAGGAAAGGTGTGTTTGGTTTGGTCAGAGTAAAAGAGACATATGAAAGATGGGAAAAATGAAGACGATAAAAGTTTCATATAGACTATGATGGGTCTGGTTTCTTGGGGACTATTGAAGGATAAACTTCCAAGACATTTAAGGCATGCACCTCACTACTACATTCACAAATAAATCCTCCTCCTTCCCTTTCAAGACTGGCACTACAATCCTCTGACAACTTGCATTACATTCAGCAGGACTGTGCAGTATTACATCATGTCATGGGTTTTTTTTTTCCACTGCCTGGTACTAACAGGAGCTGACATTACATGAGTGAGCTAATGTAGCTAAAGTAGCTGTGATGGTGTGGGCTGTCACCTGAACTGAAGTCAAGAGGTTGAAAAAGACTAAAACAAAGAAAAACGTATCCTGTTCTTTGGAAAGTGCACTAATTTTGCAAGCAATAGGATTGAAAGTAGACATTGCTGAATTATTAGCAGAGATTTCAGCAATTTTTCCTTGGAGGGGGTTGCGTTGAAACTTACCATGATCTATTTCTGGCTTTTCAGGGTTTATTGTCTTGAAGTATTTGCCAATAGCTTATAAAGCGTTCTTAAATATTCAGTTTACTTGCTATTTTTGGCAATTAGTCACTGAAAGCATATGTTATAATTTCTGTACCTTGGTCAGCTAAAATGAACAATAAATAAACATGGGATTTGGGGTTATTTTTGCTAATTGCAGTCTTCCTCTTAAGGAAACACTCGTGACCTGTGGTGGTTGAATCTAACAGAAAAAGGCCCTCAGGAACAATTTGCTGATACTGTTACCAAAATGTCTTGAAATCTTGTGTTAATTCCAACAGCTTTAGGGGAGACAACAGCACTACGGGCTCTTTACAGTAGCAATCTATTAAGTTCTGCTTTAGGAGCAATCTCTCCCCATGCCATTACTCACACAACTCCAGATGCAGCCAGCCCCGAGCAGCGGGGGATCTCTCTGATGCCAGAGTTTTGTGCTCAGTCTCATTGATGTTAACTTGCACCTTTTTGGTGCATACCAAGCCTCACCCCAGAATAGCCAAGAGACCGGTTAGCGAAGATGCTAATTTGACATTTGAGTCCAGGCTACAGGTCTGCTTGATTCAGAATAGAGAAATTAATTCAAATATCCCCTTGGCTGGGCAGTGCGTTGGGCTGGGTTACATCCCTCTACCAGATCAAGGAGTATTTATTTATATCAAGTAAATAAAAAATCCATTAGAAGATAGAGATGTATTTTTTTTTGTGAGGTGGTGTAAATGTCATATCTCATTTGAGTGGAGTTCTGATCTGAAGCAGGTTTTTAAATGTGGTAAACCAGCTTTTGGCCACTTTGGGGTGGTTAAAGCTCTCTGATTTGATCACAGACTGTACTGGACATGGGAAATATTTCTTACTTAAGGGGTTGTCTAAACTGATACATCTCCAAGAAATTTTGAGTCAAAGTCTTCTAATATAAAGCCCACTGTCCCTTTATATTAAAAATAAATTCCTTAGTACTCACTTTATTCTGAATTCTTTCGCTTTTTAAGTTTTATTGCGCTCTACCAATGAGGCACTGTTATGTGGAGAGCACCTCTAATTTCAGACATCTCCCTCCATGTTTGTTAGCATATTCCTGGTAAAGAGCTCAGAGAAAAGCAACAAAGTAGTTATGAGTGCAAATACATGTAATTACACAGAAAAATTAAGATTGTACAGTGTGGTATCTGAGTAAAGAATGATTAAGTGGTGGGAGACAGTGAAGTTCTTTGCAGTACCTACAAAATATGAGCTTCAGAGAGGAAAGAATTATTTACAGGTAGAAAGTATAAGGGAGAGTAATGTAATGAAACAAAGGAAAACTTGGTTCAAGTATCAGCCAAACTTCTGACAGTGAGATGTAGTGTGTTATGATATGGTCTCCCTGGGCAAGTGGCAGTAGTTCAGCGTCTGGCACGTTTAAAGCTAGACCAGACCAGACACTGAAAAATGAATAATAAGGAGCAATCCCACCGTGACAGGAAGATGAACTGGAAGACCCGAGTGGTTGCTACCAGTCTCAAGATCCCATGCTATCACTCCACGTATGTAGAGCCCAGGGAAAGAGATGTTTTTCTGTATTTGTGCAAAGTTAAGGGGTTTGACTATGCCATCTGTAGTAATCCTGTCTTGGCTGAGATGAAAGGAAAGGTGAGGATTCCAGTAAGCTTAATTCTGTTATTATAATATTAAAACCCCAGTTATTTTCCTTAAAAATATTTTTAAAATTCTGACTCAAAACAAGACAGGTTAAAATAAAGGAGTCCTGCGTATCTGCTTGCCCCTTAGGACTGAAAAATATGTGTAACCTGTAAGAAAAAAATAAAAGACAAACTGCATTCTGTCTGATGGATAATGCAGCCTGGGGATGTGTCATCTGTCTGAAGCTCAAGAGAATCTACATTTATAAAGTAGCAACAACAACAAAAAATGCTAAACAATAGTTGGATTCCGCACTAAATATCGAAAACTTTAAAAAATGTGAAACTTTTTTCAGGAAAGAAATTAGAGCTAAGCTAGAAAACTCCGGAAGTGTATGTTACATTCCTTAAACTTCAGGGTGAAGACTTAGGTGCTTTTGTAAAGCAAATGCTTGATTTAGTAGAAAAAACAAATATTTGATTCTTCCATGGGTTTTCGAGTCTGTTATCTTTGTGGAGATGGTGCTGAGCATCATCTCATCAGAGCAGAAGTCTCACATCCCAGCTCCGGGCTGGTACCTCGCAGCCAGCCTGAGCTCCAAGCTGGGAGCAGCCGTGTGTGTTGGCTGTGGTATCTGAAATACTTCAGTGAGGAAATGGAGAACAATAAGGTGTAGTAGCCTGTCAGTCTTCTGGATGTCTGAATAAGAGATTTCTCAGGAAACTGCCAAGCAAAACCTTCAGCTTTTGTTTTTTTCCACCACCCCCTGCTGAAATAGGACTTGTTTGGTAGTATGGCTTGTGACATGTGAGAAACTCCAGCATAGCTGGACCCCAGCCGTTACCAGGAGCTCTGATCCTTCCCCCCAGGGGCTGTTGCAGAGCTGCTGTTCCCATAGCATTGTCCTGGTGTGGAGATCTGCAGCATCTATTGCTTGGTGCTGTGGCCAGGCCCAGGCAGCGGCGGTGGCACTTGGGGGCTGTGACCTGCTGTGACCCGCCTCTGGCCCTGCTCCCTGTGGCTCCTCTCCACTACCCTGCTCTGAATCCCCTCGTGCCTCCTGCCCCCCAGTTCTGTCCTCTCGAACCCTCCCTGTCACCTAATAAAACCTATAGAAGGTATTAAAACTCCCGCTGAAGAGCTTTACGCGTCCTCTCCCTGCCAGCCCACAGCAGGTCGCAGCAGCTGTGGTCCCCAGTGGGTCGGTCCTACCTTCGGGATTGTTAACGTGGACCGGGATATGCTTTTCCCAACAAGGACAGAGGGGAGTTCATGTGGTCTCACGTGAAGGGAGTATCTCCAACTCCTTTCAAGGTCTGAAGGACTGAGAGGAGCTCAGATTTAAAGTCAGAAGCAAGCTGGGACCAGCAAGCTCCTATGGCAGTTAGAGAGGGCTGCCATGCTCGTGGCTGCCGCGTAATTTCAGTCAAGGGCATTTGAATGAGTAATATTTCATTGAATGTAAATGCTCTGACTTAACCTTATTTTAACCTTTGCATGACTGTAGCAGGCTGTTGGTTTGAAGACATCTCAGGGCTGTTAAAACCGCCCATGTGGGAGAGTTCAGTTTATAAATATAAACTGTACAGACAGTTTGCTTGAAAACTACGTAAATTATTTGGTAATAAACGGTACTTGCGATTTCAGGAGAGCGCTGCAGGTTGATAAGCTGACTTTGGAAAGGTCAGCAGCCGGGACTTAATTGCCTCAGGGCCCCCACCAAGGATGTCTGGTGTGGCGGTGGGCGCGCTGGCAGGCAGCGCCCCTGCCCGAGCGGGGCTGGCGAGCGGCAGCAGCAGCGTCTTTGGGAGGCAGACACGCTGAGGCGGTTAGAACGAGTGATGCCAGGTTCAGTTTTGAGACCTCGTCACCCAACAGCCCTCACATTATCATCTGAATCTAAAAACCCCTCAGACAGCTTTTGTGCAGGTCCTGTGGAGCACAAGTCCGGGCTGTAAAGAAAATTCGTTTGGAAACTCTCTTTGCCTTTTCTTTTCTCCCCTCCTAACTTTACCTTTTCCCCTGGTACTCCCTGACGTAGTCCCAGACTAGTCATTTCACACCTGCCCTTGTGTCAATGGCCTTTTGTTATGTTTTGGTTAAAAATGTCAATTATGGACACAATTATATGCATTGCTGAAGAGACTTGCATGGCCCCCTAAATCTTCTGTGTGCACAATTCTTTTAATTAAATTTGCATCTTAGTTTCATGTTTCCCAGGGCTCCGCTCTGGCTGGTGGCACTAGATTGGGAGTGATGGAGCTCTGTTTTTGGGGAATTGTGAAGGGTTTTCTGCAAACAGGTACGTCTCTCTCCGTGTTAAGCTATCAATTTTGTGAGGTGAAGATTAGGAAGTGATAGACTCTTTTGGAGGCTTGTACGACTCAGTGATTTCGGAAGTCGTGACTTGGTTGTTTCCATATTGCTGACTCACAAATTTGGGTTCTGCTGAGTGGTGAGTTTTAATTTTGCCAGGTTGTGACGTATGAAATTAGAGTTGTGCAGTCACAACTTGCTGAGAGCTGGAGATATTCGAGGTGCTTGGGTTTCTGAGAGACAGTGACAAAGTTTTTCTGCTGAAGCTCTTAAACTTGCTTCTCAAACGGGCATCAACTTAATTGTTACGTTAACAAAAAACACATGGAACCACATATTCTGTCTTCTAAATAGGTAACTGTCCTAACCTTTCTGAGGGGGGGAGTAGCTCTCCCTGGAGATCTCTGTCCTCGTCTGCTGATGAGACAGATTTTGACCTGCATTGATTTCAAGGGATGCCAGACTGGGCTTTATAGGAATCTTCTCTATTTTATATACTTTTAGTATGAACTGTTCTTTTGTAGGTAGCAACCTAAATATCAGAGCACTTACCATTCACACTGACTGGCAATGCTCTGGCCTTCTGACAAGCCATAGGGACCACGAGCACATCTTTAACGTTGCTCCAGAATTTCCCTTGAAAAGATCTGTTTTAAAAGTGCAGGTGAACGGGGAGCATCCAGGGCTAAAGAGCACTGAAGTGTGCAAATGGTCCTGATGTCAGCCAAATGAACTGGATCATCCAATTATTTTCAATTACAATTCCGATCCTTTCCTTAATGTTTTGCTATGCTGATATCTGTGTTGGCAATGTAGCCAGCTCTGGCTTTATGATCCCCCTTGTTGCAACGTGCTGTGCTTAATTACTTTGCCTCCATAACAAACAGACATTCTGAACAATTAGACAATAATATGGAAGCAGGAAAGGAAAATAGCTCAAGATACTTTCATTTTAATTATGCTGATAGTGCACCCCATGGTTTTGAATCAATGCTGGAATAATGTTCTTTTGATAGTCTTCAATAACTTTAAACGAGATCTAATAAATTTGTGGTTTTATGTGAAGTTTAGAAGGAAAAATCCCTTGCTGTTGATTTTATTTTCAATTGAAAATCACAACTCCCATGATTTGTACTCTTGTGTTCTAATTGGATGTCCACCCCCATCGAACAAATCACTTAAAACACCTTAATTACTATACTGGAAGGGATGACACTTTGAGCACGTTTAATACATTCCTGAGTTGCTGCCCTGTTGCAAAAACAAGGCTTCTGCATTTTAGAAACTGGTGAAATATGAGGAATTATATTTAGGGCTTTTTTCCTACACACAATCACAAATTTCTACGCATGTTTTTTTTTAAAGCCAATAAGCTGACAGTAAGCAGAGCAGACTCTTTGAAAATAGAAAGGAAGACTGGTGTCATAAAATGAATGCCCAGCTGCATTGTTCTTTAAAGTTAAATGAAGCTAATTTTGGAAGAGCTGCTACTGAGCCATGCTGACACTAACACATAACTTTGCTGTATTGTGCTACACAGCCACAGGTGCATATTTAGCTCCTTAAATCTTCTTCACCAATGTCACAATAATAAAACAAGCCGCACTAAACCAGCCAGTTTTCTGAGATGATATGGGAAGAAAACAGATTAATTCCTTTATTAATACTATTTACATGGAATTACCATAATTTCTAAACTATGGCTTTTGACAGTTCTCCTAATACAAAGAAACATCTGAGGCACATGGAAAGCCTCTGTGAGCTGCTCCTGTAGTCTTAAAATAAATAAATAAATAAAGTGAGCAAAATGTAAACAGGGCATTTTAAAGCTCAGAGGATGTGATTAAAAAAATCTGTTTCCATCGTTGCGAAATGTTTAGGGCATTTAAGGAGATACCTGATGGTGGCAGGCTTAGTTTCTAACGAATTCAGTAGGGGTCATGCCGGGATAGTGCTAAATGAAGGTTCATTTCACTCATCTTAAACTCCCAGCCTTTGCAGGGAGGTGCCTGGAAGTCTCTGGGGTTTGACTGTCCAAATTCAGCTTTGTAAGATTCATCACCCCTCGTCTTTGTGTGTATAACTGAGGGCAGAAACTGTCTTCAAAAGCCTCAGTTTGTGATGAGCGCACTCAGGAATATTTGGTCTGCTAAGGGTTTTGTACTGGTAAATCTGGTTCTGAAAGCTCCAAGTTAAATTTGCACAGCAGCGTAGAAAAGAAAGGTCTGAATAAGCTCCCAGCGCCTACGGGATGGCAATATGGTTGGCCAGGTTTGTGCTCGCGCAGCATCCCCGCCAAGCCCTTTGGGTCTGTCTGCTGGCTGGTTACGCAGGCGTGATCGTGGACCGGATGAGCAATATATCAGTTTGCCTAAGGAGCCAGAAACTTGACTTTCAGTGGGTTCAAATTATTACGAAATGGATATGACTAAAAGAAAAAATTCTTTGCTCGTTGGGTGATTAGTACTTTGAAATTCCTGTATTTAGCTGCATTTCTTAATAAAGTCTGGCCTCTCCCTATTAAAGACAAACAGTACTCTGGCTACTGTTTTAGACTGCACAAGTTTTTTACAACTTATTTGAAAAAAGAGTTTCAGCAGAGGATTTATAAATGGACAACCAATTTCAGAGTGTGTATGTATAAGCATGTGAAGGATGCACGCTCAATTTGAGATTTTTAAAAAGCAAGTGAATCATAGAATTGTTGAGGTTGGAAGGGACCTTTAAGATCATCGAGTCCAACCATTAACCTAACCTGACAAAACCACTTCTAAACCATGTCCCCAAGTACCACGTCTGCCCTTTTTTTAAACACCTCCAGGGATGGCGAATCCACCACCTCCCTGGGCAGCCTATTCCAATGCTGGATAACCCTTTCAGTGAAAAATTTTTTCCTAATATCCAACCTAAACCTCCCCAGCTTAACTTGAACCCATTTCGTCTCATCCTATCCCTTGTCACTAGGGTATGTACCAGCCTTTGAAAAGGGATCTCATGCGAGCACGTGACATTGGCTGTCAAAAAAAGAAGGCTCCAAAGTTATTACTCACTACTGAAACCTTTGGCTACGCACACTGAAGCACTCACTGCGCTAGATCAGGCTAAACCAACATGATTATTTTTATTGCTGCTCAACATTGCGGTTTGACCTGACTTCTCCAAAATTGAGTGTAACAACACTACCGCTTAGATGGATATAGCTTGTCAAATGGTTTTACAGACATTAATATATTATGCTAACCTTTGTATCACTTGGTATACAGCTGAACGTAGATCCCAGATATTCAGGTGATAGTGTTCCTGCTGTAATCTCTAGACTGACTTCTCAATAATTCACTTTGCCCATAGGGTCCCTTGAACAAAAGTTTTTGGAAGAAAAAACAGAGATCTTGATTTACAGTGATCAGGTAGACAAGCGCCTCTACTTTCCAGACTGAAAGCTGTTTTCTGCTAAGCAGCAGATGTAGCTGTCAGTGGGGAAAATTATTTGATATGGCCCAAGTTTCTCAACCACAGCATAAGCAAAGTGCTTCCTGTAATATGGAGCATTTATGGATAATATTTGTAGAGTAATTGCTATGCAATCACTGCTCCACTGCCAAAGACTTCAGTCAGTTGTTATGAATTTTGCAGTAAAAATCCTATCGGGGACAGTGCCATGAAAACATCACAAACATTTGGGAAAATGATGTGAGGTCAGTTGGTTTGATTTGACTTGATGTGGGTGTTCAATATGCTGCGCTGCCTGGTGTTGAGAGCATTTTCATGCCAAAACTGAAAAGTGGGAAGCCTCAGATGAAAAATTAGGAGGAAGCTGGAATGCAATTACCAGTGTTCATGGTATGCAGAAAGAAACAAGAACCTATTGTCCTTTGGGTGACTCCATGTGTTGTGCTCTTTTGGAAAAGGAGCAAGAAATCCAGGTCCAAAATACTGGCCATTTTTTCTTGCTACAAAGCATATTTTTGACAAGCATTCTTATCCTTTTCTTGAAAAACGCAGCCTTTTCTTTTCATTTGTGGAAATTGGATTGACGGCAAATGCAACTGAACTTTTCTTTGAATTTTTCATCTAACAGTAAGAAAATCTTATACCTAATCTAAATTCAACATCTAATATCTTTGATTTTTCTTATCTAATATTGAACAGTGGCCAATTGTATTTAATTTTAGTTCTGAGAGTTCATTGCTTTCTTCTGCCTAATGATAAATAGTTAGTCTCTGCTATGGAAGATCAGTGATCCTTCCCTGTGGGATACCCCTTCATCATAATTTTTAGCATGTGTAATCTTACTTTTTTGACGACTTTCACTTGAAAGCGGTGAGAAATGGGATCTATTGTCTGCTGCTTCTGTGACTTTTGGAAAGTTGAGCTGGGGTGTGGTTTCCCTGCTGTTCTGCAAGCTGTGCACTTTCCCAAGTCTCTTGTGCTGAGTCACCAAAAGCGGGATCTCATCATGTTGCTTTTGCTGTCTACATTACCGAGCTACGCGATACTCAGTGTTTTACTCCCTAAACTGAGCTGTCAGAGTAGTGAGCTGATTGTTTCTCATTAATGTTCTGCAAAATGCTCAGCTGTGTTTGGAGGAATTCGCCGTAAGGTGGCTGCAACTTTCCCTGACCTTTAATTTAATTTATTTGTTTTTCTTCCACCAAGGCTCTCCAAGTCAGCAAAAGATATATTCTTACTGGGCTGATCAACCTAAGGAGGTGTCTCGCTTAAACAAGAGTGCAAGTTAGGTGAGGGACTTCTTTGGCAGAAGGAATTCAACGGAGATAAAGCAGCCACGTGGTAAAGGCTGGCTGGTGTGAAATGAATCTTAGTGGAAATGGGAATTTTAGTCCAGTTTCTAAGAGAAGATGTCTCTTTTGCCACATTACCACATTCAGTGCCTCCCACTGAGCACTGTGAAGAGCAGCCAAGGCTGAAGTGGTCATGGACTGGTCTTCCATCCAAAGGAGGGGCCCTCCCAGAGGAGGAAGTCTGGGGTTGGGTGCCTTGGCCTACAGGAGCACTCCTGGATGATGCTGCGAGCTTTTGCTCAGAGAGGAGCAAACCCTAAATGCTATCAATGTTGTCATTTCCATGAAATTTCTTACTGTGGAACTGAATTTTCTATTTGCTTCTTTAACTTCTTTGGTCCCTTTGCAAACATCCAGAGAAGGCATTGCTTTGGGGACACTGTGGCTCTACATCTGACCGTGTGATGCAGAGGTACCCCCTTTTGGGCTTACTGCTTTCAGACCTGCCAGTGTCTGCAAATCTTGAGGCTGGAGTTTGAATACTCAGTCTTCCAATCTCCTAGACTGGCCATGCAAGTGCACAATGTATTCGCTGAGAGCTGATATTATGTTCTGCTGAGCCTTTTTTTTTTTTTTTTCCTTCCCAATTATTCTCTTTTCTTGACGTGCTTGACCAGTTTCCAGGGACTCCCTTCTTGGAGAGAGTCATCGGAGGGTCTTGATCCCCAAGTGACCTGGAAATATCCTTATTGCTGATAATTTTTCTTCATAAATTTTGTTTATGAAGCCTTATAATTTAGTGTCCAACCTAGCCCAGGAATTAGAAAGTTCAATTTTTTTACTTGTGGTGATAACTCTGTTGTAAGCTGGTGTTGTCCCCTCACCTTGCCAGTGGGGATTTGTGTATTGTGTTTGAGAGGGACCACTTGATTCTTCCCTTCACTGATCTGGTTTTCTTATCAGCATTTGCCACGCTCCAGCAATGTTATATTTGCTTTTTCTGCAGAACACCAACTTCTGTTCTGAAATTTCTGTATTTTATGCTCCACTGAGGTAAGGAATGGATTTCCTCTTGTTGTATAGTAGGGACCTACACAAATATCCTCTCCCTAGCACTTGGAGGAATCTAATAGCTTAAGCACTTCATTAGCAGAGTACCACAGTTGCTGCTGTTTCTTGTTGGCAGAAGGTGAGCTAGAATGAATATTAAGCATTTGTTTCACCCTTTGCTTTTGGTCCGTCCGCAGAAACAAGCCCATATTCAGCTTTTTCCAGTGTTGTGCTGGAAAGGTTGGCATTTTCATTTAAAACAAAATACTTTTGCATTCAGTGGTTGAGGAATTCAGTGAGATAGTGTGTAACATGAACTTGTACAAATCAGTTCTGTGGTTGAAGAAGAATTGATGACCCTAAACAGAACTAAAAATAAGAGTGGTGCTCTTTGAAGTGTTTACACTGTCACTCTAGAGTAGCTATGAATACAGGGCAAGTTGGATACTGTTTGCTCGTACCACCACACGATTTTGAGAGTAGCTGTCTTTCACATACGTGCAAGGATTCTTGTAGTTTTCGGTGAAATTAAAGGTTTTGTAGCTAAGTTGGCAAAAATGATCTGGAAAAACGTAATATCCCATAGTTGATTAGCTCTGGAGCACATGATACTAGAGTCAAGATGTGACATCCTTTGGAAACAAATTAGCTTAAATTTTATTGAAAATTATTGATTTTCATGGTCAGAGGTTAACGAAGTTTGTCTTTCATTTAGCTTCCCTGCTCTTGGGAGAATAATGAAATTGCCTGAAGATACAGACCATTCAATTAAAATCAACAGATGAGTCAAACATATATTAGAGTTGATTTTTGGTACTCTGTCAATTTTTTTGTTCGTTTTAGCATCTTGGACTTTTGAAGAAGTGTGTGAGGGAATGGTTTTTGAAACACATGGCAGCTATCAGTTTGTTTTCTGTATATATGAGCCTCTGACGTCTTACTGATAGGAATGCACCCTGAAGAGAAAATTACGTGCGCTAGACTGACAGATCAGGATTGATTAGATAAGTGCACTGGGGAGAGGGGTTGCATATAGAAGAGAACAGGGCAGGGAGAAAGTATAAGAAGACAGCGGGGTTTTTTATTTTTTATTTTTTTACTTAAAAACTTCATCAACCGTTTCTCTAGTACATAGATACAGCTACAACATGCCTTTGCGTTTAATTTCTGATATTGGGTGAACGCACAGAGAAAGCCACCCGTGAGCAGTGTGGTGCCTGAGGGCTGCAACACTGATGCCTGCCTCTTCTCTCTGCTGAGCCTCTGCATCTCATTCCAGTAGCAAGATGCCAATTTTCCACAAAATTTGAAGGAACTTAATACCTATGAGATTCCTGCACTTCCTCCAAATTTGGGAAAAGCTGGCCAAAAGGCTCCTTGTGAAAGAAGATGGTACATTTTGCTGTAGGGAAGGAGACTGGAAACTCTTCCTGTCCCAGGTTGAACATAGTGATTTAACTTTTAAAGTGTTCCGTCATTGTGCTGTGATGTGTGTTGCTCCAGCAGAAACAGCCCACGAAAGAGCAGCTCCAGGGGCTGAAGGCCACCAGAGCACCGCGTGCCTGTGCCATGCACTTTCTCAGCACTGGATAATGCCATTTATGTATGGTAAGGGAACTGCCTAACCTTTCAGCTGGTACTGCACTCCCCTCAGGCTCCTGAATACTGAGGGAATCCCTGGCTGCCTCTCTGTGGCAGCTGCTTTTCACTGCCTGCTCTTTCAGCTATACCAAGTGTCAGAGATGCTGGTGGGACTGCAGGGGAAACCTGAGGGCTCAGCATGGTGTATCATGTGTTACAGCTGCTTCTGCTCAGGGGAGCTGCTTTACACAGACCCAGAAGTAACTTGTATTCAAAGCTTCACATGCTACTCTGTTATCCTGGCATAAATTGGGAGTGAGTGTGCTGAAAGCTGTGGAGCTGCTGCCTCCATAAAGGAGAAGTACCTAAAAATAAAGCCTAACTTTCCCTTCTCTTTATTTCTCCTCCTGTGTAGCCTCCACACCATTTCAGGACAAAATGAGGAGAAAATAAAGACAAAAGCAAATGCCTTTGGTGTACTTCTGCCTTGTCAGTATCGTTCACTTCTCAAAGAAGGGAAGCGTGCAGTTCAGATCTCCTTCTTGTCTATTGTCCAGTTGGATTAGACAAGGGACTCCAGCCAACCCAAGCAGTTAGCATGACTTTGTCCAAGTATCAAAGCTGCGGGCTTTCCTAGGTGTTCTCTTCAGTACAAGAAGAAATACACTGGGGCTCTGATTTTGCAGTGGTCTGTGTCCAAGGATGTCCTGTCCACGTGGAGTTCATAGCCATGCTGAGGTTTAAGTTATCATGATGGCTGCAGGAAGGCAAATACATTGCTGAACATTGCAGCAGTGTTTTGCAGATTGTTCTTAGTCAAAGAGAAATAAATCCATCTATGAACCTGATGACAGCGCACATGGGAAAGGCTGAGATTCTCAATGCCATCTTCACCTTGGTCTTTGCTCCTAAGGTTTACCCTCAGGAAACCCAGGCCTCTGAGATCAGTGGGGAATTCTGGAGCAAGGAAGACTTGTCCTTGCTGGAGGAAGATGAGATTTGGGTTCATTTAAGCAAATGGTAATTGAGAGTAGTCGGTATGGATTTACTAAGGGGAAATCATGTCTGGTCAACCTGATAGCCTTCTACGATGAACCGACAAGCTCAGTGGATGTTGTTTATCTAGACATTAACAAGGCTTTCAACACTGTCTCCCTTGACATCCTAATTAACAAACTGATGAAATGTGGACAGTGAGGTGGATGGAAAACTGGCTGAACTGCGCAGCTTGAACAGTTGTGATCAGCAGCACAAAGTCCAGCTGGAGGCCAGGCACTAGCTGTGCGCCCCAGGGGCAGACGCTGGGGCTAGTGCTGTTACTGACCTGGACGATGGAATAGAGTGCACCCTTGGCAAGTTTATAGGTGACACAAAACGGGAGTGGTTGATAGGTGTGTCTATCTATATAAAAATATCACTTTCTGTTGGATTTTTCTTGCTTATTTCTTTCTGATGTTTTGAAAGTGCAGAAGGTAATTTTCTACCCCAGCCGTGCCTGACTCCATTTTGCCAGACCACTGTGGCACGTAATTGTTCTCATGTGTATGAACGGAGGTCTCTCAAAACGAATTGATTTGCTAAATAGTTGAGAAAAAAGGAACTGGGGAAATTTAACCTTAGCAGGCACGTTACTATATGGTAGTTATTCACAGGAGCAGAGGAGAGCTACCAACCAAAAGGTGCTTAAAAGCGGGTGCCAATAAAATCTCAGCAGTTGCTCAGTGCCCCGCTAGCATTGTGGCTGGCTGAAATGCAGAACGACATACTCCTGGGTGAATTTACAAAAGCAAATATTTTGACAAAGAAATTTAATGAGAGCCTGTGGGGCTTAGTAAATAAGGTTTGTGGTGGTTTGAAGGGATCGTGAAATATGTTGATCCCTAAAGAACTCTGTCTCTCTCTCCCTTGCTTTTTTATTTTTTTTCCTTTCTTTTTTCCCCCTCTTCTTATGCTTCCTCCTTGCATAATGGGGCCAAACCACCCTGCAAGTTTGGTTTAATGAATCCCAGTGCTGTGCTGTTCCAAAAGACAAAGATGGGTGAAAGGGCTTCATCTCACCATGGTGCGTGCACATGGTGCACTACCCTGTGCATGTCATGAGTGAGCAGCAGCATCAGGTGGAGTAAATGGACAAGTGGTGACTATATACAGTAACTGTTCCAGGCAATGATCTGAGAGTTTGCATGGAGACGCAGTCACTGTGTTTGATATCACTCAATTGGGAGAACTACTCAGCTCAGCAAGGTGGTTCTGAGGGCCAGCTCAGACAACTGAAGTTTCTGCAGCATTTCTGACCTTTTGCACGAAGGGGTAGTGAAGGTGACAAATGACTGCAACATGTTTTTTGTCCTTTCAGTGGGCAGAGGTAACAGAGATGATTGTTTCCTCTGAAATCAAGCTGATTTCTTCACAAAAGACTACAGAAATACCTCAAAAAAAAAAAAAAAAAGGGCACAAGATCTTTAGGATTTAAAATTCCATCACTGTGGGGTACCAGAAGCTGCCAGATAACCAATGAGGAAACTCAGTCTAAATCAGACTGGAGTGGCTGGTGTTTTGCCTTTTTCTTTTCAGGCTGATAACTTATGCTACATGGGCCAAATGTGTCTTAGAAGTAAGGTCTTTAAAGTTTATAGTCAGGAAGGAAATCTTTGGACCATGGGACAAACCAAGGTCAAGTCAGGGACATACAGACCCCCACAGCCAGCTGGGATGATGGCTCTTCTGTGCTGTGTAACCGTCTACTAATAGCAGATTGTCAAGTGATGCTGCTGCCTGCAAAATGGAGGACCTTTATGAAAATCTACATCTGTTGCAAATTAGTTTTCAGAAGTGGTGTCTCTGTTAGTACAAATCACTCCTGTCAATTGCTTCTTATAACGGAGGGGGAGCTTTTTAATGTAAAGCAAAATATTTGCAATTTTTTGAGTTGAATTCTTCCCAAGTTCAAAGTAGGACATGTTCTTCATCCTTCAGAGGTACCCAGAACGACTTGGAAATTCAGGCAGTAGGGAAAGGCAGACAGGGTGTTTAGCCACATGTGTGAAGTCAGTGTGAGACTAGGCAGAAACAGCGCCAGAAGTCAGCAGCGTGTGGAGGACCTGACTGCAGCCCCATCGTTACCAGCAGTGAAGGTGTTCTGCCCTTCACACTGTGTCCCATGAGACTATTCATTAAACTGTGACACTGTTGGGAGTCGATAATCTTCATATAACTTGAAAGATTTGATAACTTTTGCCAAGGAAATTATTAACTTGAGGGTTTTCCCTTTTGTGTTCAGCTTCAGCAGCTCTGGCGTGGTCCAAAAGATGGATTTTCATAGATGTCCTGTGCAGACACCCCCTGTTCCCTGGCTAATCATGGGCTACAACAAAACTAAATTTAATCAGTCTCTCAAAAGCACCAAAAGCTGAGGCTCTCTTTCGATCTGATTTCATTCCTAGCGTGTCCACAGTGGGAGAACATTGTAGAAAAATCAGCATTCATTCTCTAGCCTTCAACAGTTATTCTGTGTGAATATCATGAATGCTATTTCATCGCCATGAAGACTAGTCAAACGAAATAGAAAGGTCAAATACTAAAAAACAATTAAAAGAGCATTTCCATCTACTGAAAAAATCAATCAAGAATGAAATTTAGTTTTCCACTTCCAGTAATCTCAAACATATTTGAATGTATATCTCTGAAGAGCTGAAAAGACAAACCGCTCCTGTCCCACCCCTCCAACAAAACCCATTTTGGTAGCAATGGAGAAGTGATGGTTTTATTTCAGAAGTGCCAAGCGCCAGCACCTTCCACTCAACTCAGAACAGGCTTCTTTGATGACTTTGAACTACAGACAACTAACAGGTTTCTACTTTCCACGTTTTGCTGACGCATTTTGAGGTTTTTCTCATTCTGTGATATTGGCCATAACTGGGAGGGAAGGGTCCATGTGGCCCCAGGTCCTCCTCCCAGCAGTGAAAAGAATAACAAGAAGAGTTGCTTAGGAAAGGGATGTAGGCAGCAGGGCATGTGCAGGGCAATCCTTCTCCTCCCATTTTCTGCTGTCTAGGACCCAAGCTTGGTACTTTTGGATCATTATGTTTATTGGTCCTGCTAGACCTGTTCTCCATAACAGCGCATGCGCCCCTTTGGAAACCATTTGTCCTTTTCTGCCTCCCCCAGGCGCATTAATGATGGCTTACATTTTTTTTTTTCTTTAAACCTTTCCCAATAATTCTTGATATTTTACTAGCCATTTTGATTACTGTTGAGGATTGATCTGATTTTTACTGGGAACTAACCGAAGGCTCCAGCGTCCATACACTGAATAGCAATAGCTAATGTAGAGCCTATTGATTTGAGTGTATAGCTGTTTTTCCCAGCATGCAATGCTTTCTTCAGCAAAACTGGATTTCATCTACCATTTTGTCATCCGATTGCTTAGTGCTGCAAGTTCTTTATGCAATAGTTCATGGTCCACTTTAGATTTGATTATCCTGAATGATTTTGTATCACCTGCAAACTTTGTCTTTTCACTATTCATCTCTTTTTCCAGATCATTTATGAATAGAAGTGTACGTTTTTTAGTCCTTAATGATCCACCTTCAGAAACATTGATTTCTGCCACTGGAATTTGGCTTTTGAAAAAGCATTACAGAATTCAATAAGAATTGCCAACTTTCACAGAATGCTTTTTTGGCTGTTTCATGAAATACCTATTTTCAGTAGCAAAAATCATCAAATACCACCACTTCTGAGCAACAGCGCTATATTGTTTTTTTTGATAGAGAAGAGTTGTATGAGTGTAAGAGGTTGACATTTAATAAGTTTAGTGGTGAATAAAAATGACTACATAAAAGTGTAGAAGTTTGGGGGTTTGTGTTCTTAACTCCCCCCCCCCGCCCCCGGTGGTAGGAAAACAGGCAAAAATTTAGAACCACAAAACTTTCCACCTGTATGTTTTCTTTAGGTTTGAGGGATATTTTTACATTCACTTTGACAGACGTATGCTCTCTCTCAAAGCAGTGAAACTTCTGTCCCTAAGCTTAGCAGAAACAAGCAATCTGTCCAGCTTTGCTAGAACATACTGTCTAACTCCATAGTTTTGAGCACAAGCTACAAAATTTCTGGCCAAAAGAATTATTTCCATATGGACAAAATTGTTTGGACTTTCTTTTCCTGTACCTGAGCCCATTGCTTCTGGGGAAGATGTGGCCATTCACTTTCTTTCTTGGTATGTACCAAGACTCAGACCTCTTTTGTGATGCCCAGGGACAAGAGACTACAGAGTTCAGAGTCTCAAAGCCACCAAATCAGGGCTTTAGGCCCAAACTCCTTCATTAATTACACGTTTCCTATTAGGTGTAGTCATCCTGAATTGCAATTTACCTTCATCACCGATAACAAAAGGGGAAAACCAGGGCTAAAGAGGCTTGTGGAACAGTCCTGAAAATCAGTGTGGAGTTACCCAGATATCTGCACAATAACAAGTGTCCTTTTCTTGAGCTCCCTTCCTTAACTCTGTTTCTGTACCCTTGTTCCAACCAGGCTTTCAGTTTTGGCACAGCACATGTTCTTCCTTGTGCCTGGGAATCACAAAAAAAACCCCTTTTTTAAAAAAAACTTTTGCCATGTGCCATCGCTGATAAACTATAGGTCAGCTTCCCGCTTTGATACTCCTGTAAAGAAAATCTGAGTTCTGGTGTTGTTCAGCCAGCAACTGGGTGATGATCACAGTTAATGCGCGTCAAGGTCGCTTGTCTGGAGCGCACTGTAATAAAGCCTACTTTGACAAGATTAAACCCTATTCAATCCCTATTACAAAACAGCACAGCTTGATACAGACGCAGTCCATTCTGACAAGGCACCCGGGTCTTGAATTTATTTTTATAGTTTACAGAATTAGCTCAAAGGACTGAAAATATGAAAGTGATATGTCAGCATTCCCTGGCTACTTAACAATCCACTATTGTGGTTTAAAATAGCTTATTTAATTCTTCATTTTGCTGTTAGTCAAACAGATGAACAATGTTAGCTATTATGCAAGTGTTTACTGCCTAAATAATCCACATAAGGCAGTAACTCGGCACAAGCAAGAACTTCACCTATCCTGAAGCTAATTATTTTTGTGCATGTCAGGTATTCAAAAATACCAGGATTTTGGAATAGCAGGTAGTTGCATGGTGACTATGAAACATGAACGCTTTTATAACATGCACAATATAAAAGAGTGTAGCAGTTAATGATCGAGTCATAGCTGCTTCACTGAGGTCAGTCAGTTTTTGCACTGATGGCAGTCAAGCTGGAATTTGACCCTGCAGTTTTAACACGGTAGTCGTGTTCTGTCATTAACACCTTGGCTCCGTCAGCTGAGGATGAATCAATTCCACACTAGCACTTTCCAAACCTCAGAACAGTTTTCGCTGGAGTCGTAGTCCTGGAGAAGCAAGCTTCAGACTGAATCGGATTACCTTATGCATGCGAGTCCATCCAGCAGAACAGTAATTCCACCGCGGTGATTCTGCCTTGCCTCTAATCCTGTTTTCTGTACTGTAACTCAGCTAGCTTTTTTTTGCAGTTATTTCTGATTTAATTTGCTATGCTTATTGCATCTTGTTCCTCTGTCCTGAGTGTGGGCAGAGCTATTGTTTCTTATGTGAGTCTCAGCAATGGGAGCCAGGGAAGCAGGATTTCTTGTTTTCTATCTCGAAACTAGCAAAATACCTCTTGTGGTGTTTTGCTGGTTCAGTTGCAGAGCACTCTGGTAACACCCAGCACTGGTGCACGACCAAAGGAGACTAAGCATTTCCCAAAAGAAGTGTCAGGGATGGTGACACTGCCATCAGACTTTGATAAGACCCAGTCGAAAAAGGCTTAGCACTCATGTTGCTACAGCAAATGATATCCGCACATGTGTGCCAACCTAATGTGACATGTCTTTGGCTTTAAGACAAGGATATCAGCGCCATCTAGTTAGCTAGGGAGTTTGGTGCAAAATCGTTTTAAGCAAAGGTGACACTTCTGGCATTAGTTGTGACAGCTGACCTTTCTTTAGATCATTGCACTCCTAATGGATCTCTTAACATAAGCAGCACTGACACACGCCAGAAGTCCTTAGGCGTTCAGACACTCTGCACAAGTCCATTAGATGTTACAGTCTACTGTCAGCTACAGTCAAATCCTGCAGCTGCTGCTGGGGAAACGGCATCTCTGCAGGTGATGGCAAGAATATGTCACCAAACTAGTAGTCTGCACAGTCGGTGTGGCTGGCAACTCTGTCAAGTGCTCTCAGCCGAAGAAATCTGCCTTTCTGGATTGGAAGGGACAACCGTGTGAGAGAGCGACAGAGATGGAGTTATTCTTTCCTTTGTGTCTCAGAGAAGTAGTTAAACTTTTCTGGTTGTGCTGTGATGCTTTACAGACAGCCCCAGCAAGACACTGGTCTGAGAGGTCGCGGTACAGGGCTTGGGTCCCTACAGCACAGTAAGTGTGCGGCAGATGTGCGGCGAATGAACACACAGGGAGTGTGCTCAGAGGACTGGCTTGGGGCATGGCACTGCTTTGTGCTCCCTCCAGAGCCCACCGCTAGCATTATGTGTGCAAAAGTTAAATCTGTTCTGCCGGTGAAGTTTTGCCGTATTTCACCTCTTTTACCCCACTGCACTGGTGCAGATCTTGACTGTGAAATTTTCCCGTCTTGCAAAGGGACCTCCTGGGTCTTACTTCTTTAGCTTCTCCATGAAGTTAATTCAGAAGGCCTCTCCTCTTGCCTTTAGAGGTCCTCCTTTGGCTGTTCCTGTTGATCTCCTGCCCAGCAGGATACACTGATTAGAGGGTGGATCATTAGTCATGGGGTTTATCTCTTTCAGTACTGCCTGAAATTGTTTCCAAGATATAAAGTTATATTGTGTCATATCAACCAGCACAATTAATCCACTCGTTTTGGATTACATTGTAGTGGTTTTAGGAAGAGGAGAGTTTTGAGGTGTTGTATCTAGCACTTCAAGAAGCTTTCCACTGACTGGCCGCCTTCATAAACGGTGGTTGTTGAAGCAAATCTTTTCGATATCTAGCTGGAAGTCGTCTACTTCAGTGAAACTGTGAAGGTTAAAGATCCAGAGATCCCCTGGACCACGTGTAACTGATGTAGTTAATCAATTATCTGTTATGTAATTAATCTTCTTGGATTAAGTGCGAAGCCCTGTTGTGGACGGTACAAATTAAAGAGTGTTGTTTACTCTATGGCTTTCCTCAGACTACAGTCAGAGCTCAGTGAGTATTTTAAGAATCCTATTTTCCTATTTGTGAGTCTTAAATGCTATTTGTGGCAAGCGTAAAAGAATATTCTTTCAATACCTGTCAGCTTTCTTCTTAACAGCGCTGGTGAGAGATGAGTCCAGTTACTGAAAAGCAGAAATTGGAAAAGGCTACAATAGTGATTGACTGAAATTCAAACTATCATTCACAAATGCACTTTTAAAAGTTGAAGATGATGCACACAATGCATGTATTTTCTTTCGGTAATTCTTGAGGATAGAGCATATGTAATTGCAGTCTCATGCTTGTGAATTTAGGTTTCTGCAGCAGATAGCAGAGAAAGAGTAGTCCTTCTTCTGTCCCATGCTGCCGACCATGTATTTCCTCCTCCTTTTCCTATAGTTTTAACAGTTGTGCAGTCTCCCAGTGAATTTTGTCTGTCTGTTGATCTAACTATATATGAGCCCTGCAAAAAAAGTTTAGCTCTTAATCAGAGCAGCAAACTGATCCAATGGAGTATACAGATAACCCTGGAGAAGTGATGGGTAGGAGCTGGCACTGAGAAGCGAGCAGGGAGAGAGGCAGGGCAGCCCCTCCTGGTCATCATCTGGATTGTAGATAGATCAACTGTAACGTTTCACCTGGACTTCAAGGATTTATTTGGGGATTCTTGGAAAAATACGGGCCTCTTCCCTTGAAGTTTAGGGATTTCTCTTGAAGTTTCTTTTAATGAAAAGATGACAACTTCTGTCGTATAATATACTGCTGCCATTGTAAATATGAGTAACTCCTTCCACTACATATGCATAAAAGAGCTTATGCAAGTAAAATAAACCTCCTTGTGTTCCAGAAAGGAAGAAGAGTTAGAAAATGTATGAAGGCTTCAGGAGAGTTTGGTTTTTGATTCTTCTAAAGAGAAATTGTTTGACTTTACATTGCAAAGGGTTGATGCCCTACCTGGCATAGTTGAATGCTTTTTGCATTCAGTGGGATGGGTATGAGTGTGCTGCACCTCTAGAGTGCATAAGGTGAACGCGGCAATGCTTTCCAGAATACTTTGAAAGCAATGTAGGTAGTTTGCACTATGTTTCCACCTGTTCTAATAAATCTAGATCAGGTGCTAAGAAATAATGCAACTACCTGTCTACTCCTCAAGTGTCTAAAGGCATTAGTGCATTTCTCTGAATGAAATATGTTCACTTCATATCATGTTACAATACATCATGTTGTGAAACAACATGACAGTGTGTCAGGATGTGACAAACAACTGGTGCAGTGCATTAAGAAATTTAAATGAAAATTAGTTTAGACTGTTTTTCTTCCCATCAGCTGGAAGAACAAGGGCTTGATCTGACATTTGTAGATCAGTTAAGTAACAGAGAGAAGCTGCATGTTTTTATCCCTCTCTAGTTCCTAGCAGGTGGTCTGTGGTGGCGGGCCTCTTTGGACATTCTTAATTGGCTGTAGTGATGGGATTCTGTGGTGGGCTGACCCTGGCTGGATGCCAGGTGCCCACCAAAGCTACTCTGTCACTCCCCTCGTCAGCTGGACAGGGGAGAGAAAATCTAACAAAAGGCTCGTGGGTCAAGATAAGGACAGGGACAGATCAATCACCAATTACCATCACAGGCCAAACAGACTCAACTTGGGGAAATTAATTTAATTATTTCACAATCCAACCAGAGTAGGGTAATGAGAAATAAAAACTAAATCTTAAAACACCTTCCTCCCACCCCTCCCTTTTCTCCTGGGCTCAATTTCACTCACCATTTATCTAGCTCCTCTCCCGCAATGGCACAGGGGGATGGGGAATAGGGGTTGTGATCAGTCCATCACATGTTGTCTCTGCCGCTCCTTCCTCCTCAGGGAAGGACCCCTCACACTCTTCCCCTGCTCCAGCCTGGGGTCCCTTGCACGGGAAACAGTCCTCCACGAACTTCTCCAACTTGAGTCCTTCCTACGGGCTGCAGTTCTTCATGAACTGCTCCAGTGTGGGTCCGTTCCATGGGGTGCAGTCCTTCAGGAACAGACTGCTCCTGCGTGGGTCCCCTGTGGGGTCACAAGTCCTGCCAGCAAACCTGCTCCAGCCTGGGCTCCTCTCTTTATGGGGTCACAGGTCCTGCCGGGAGGCTGCTCTGGCATGGGCTTCCCACAGGGTCACAGCCTTCTTCAGGCATCCACCAGCTCCGACATGGGGTCCTCCACAGGCTACAGATGGATATCTGCTCCACCACGGAGCTCCATGGGCTGCAAGGGGACAGCCTACCTCATCATGGTCTTCCCCATGAGCTGCAGGGGAATCTCTGCTCCGATGCCTGGAGCACCTCCTCCACTGACCTTGGTGTCTGCAGAGTTGTTGCTTTCACGTTGCTTTCTCCTACCTTCAGCTGCTGCTTCCATTGTGCAGTTTTCTCCCCTTAAATATGTTATCCCGAAGGTGTTACTACCGTTGCTGATGGGTTTGGCCTTGGCCAGTGGTGGGTCCGTATGAACCTGCCTGGCATTGGCTGTATCAGACATGGGGGAAGCTTCTAGCAGCTTCTCACAGAAGCCACCCCTGTAGACCTCCAGCTACCAAAACCTTGCCACGCAAACCCAATAGAGATTCTTCAAGAATATAGTATGCAATTTTGGGGAAAGGAAAATGAGTGGTTATTACTAACCTCAACTGCTTTTTGAGATGGATTTCAATGGTTTCAAAGAAAACATTTACATATACACACGTGTTATTCTGCAGTCACCCTGAGCGCTCTGTCATACTGAAGTGACATATGGTTTCACAAAAGCTTCTAAATTCCAACATCTCTTGCTTGATCTTCTGCTGGACTCTCTGGGTTAAATTTTATTCTTGATTATTTTGGCAGTAAACAGATTTGGTTTCTTAAAAATTATTTCCCTTTATTATGGTAAACAAAGAGCAGAATCTGACCTGTAAAGTCATGTATTCTAGAAATTAGATCCAGCCAATCTTATTATAGAAGACTAGGATAACTCCTGTTAATATTATACTACAATGAAAAATGGCCATTTCTTAAATCTTGTACGTTAGTTTAAAAACCTAGAATCCTAGTTAAGATTCAGAACTCATTCCTGTTTCTGAGTCTATCACTGCATAATTTCATTAATGAAGTCTTATGAAAAGCTTCAGGAAGGGTTTTAAAAAAGTCAAAGTTTTTGGTGAAGTTGGTTTTCAAGACTTGGCTGACCCTTTGGAAGAATTTCAGGCTTGATTTTCCTTTATAGACTTTGTGCTGATATCCATTATGTGATTCTCATCTAGATACTTTATAATTCCATTTTTAATTGACTTTGAATTAAGTATCTATTTTTTCATTCAAAATCACTCTCTTATCAAAAACTCCTTAGCCAGTCTAGATGGCACTTAATTCACCATTTCAGCAGTTTCTTGCAAGAGCGATATTATGCAAAATTAGTTCAAATGTTAATATTTTACAGGCTTGGGGGGAAAGGAAGTTTAAAAAGTAATTATTTGAGAAACAACTTATTTCAAAAGTTACTGGAAAGAGACAAACATGTTTGCACAGGCCTTGGTTTTTTAGAAAACCAAGCTGAAGACAGAAGGTCTCCGAACAGCTGGACATCTGATAAACTTCTGGTTTGGTATGGAAGACTGTGGGAGCTACAGAATCTATTTTTACATCAAATATTTCAGAAGGACCCAAAGCAGCACAATTTCTTTTTATACATAGAATTGGGATAGTTAACATTTAATGTGCTGTATTTGAAATGAAAAACATATTTATTTATTTATAATTTCTTGGTACTTGGACCTTTGGACCTCCGAGATAGATACAACTTCAGCAGCTGTTTTCCATCTCCCTCAAACAAAGAGAAGAAAGCAGGTGGATATGATAGATCATGCCCTCTTCCTTATCATTAATTTAAATGAGATCAAGATCTGACAGAGGGTCCTGAACCTTCTCCTAGTTTAGTGGGTCCTTGGACAATAACCAGAATTCTGGGGAAATCCTTGAAGGAAAAAACTCTCAAGGGGAGCTTTGCCTAAATCTTACAATAGCAACTGGGAACTTCATTAGAGCCGATGAAAGAGGTAGCAGCCACAGGAGTTGGAATAGGTTGTCCTTCCCCTAGGAATATGAAAAGCTGTGCTGTAAATTACATTGCTGCTCCAGTAAAACTTGGAGAATTGAGATTACCGCATTTCAGTGTGTTTTTCAGTAAGCAGGCTCCCTTTTTGTGGACAAACTTTTCACCTGCACCTGTAAGTGCAAATCTAGCCTTGTTTGTTGAACTTGCAAACTTTTGACTTGTTGCTTTGCAGGTATAGAATTGTAAGGGTAATTGAAGGGCCAAAGTTATTGTTCAGTCCTTTGGAAAATGCATGTTTTTGTGCACTCAAAAATGGCCATCTTCTTGTGCTCTGACAGCTACCTTTAATGTATTAGCCATAAAATAAATGTTCATTCGGGTAATATATTGCATTGGATACTTTCTGGAGATTTTAAACAGAGGTAATTCTAGCCACTGTGTGTTTTTTCTCAGTTAGTGCATAGGAGTCAACACAGCAGAACGAGGCACGCTAGAGAAGGACCGGGGAGTCCAGGGCATGATTGTTTCTGTTTAGAGGACCCCATGGAAATGCCTCTTCCAGATCTGCAAGAGTACTTCACAAATAGGGAGAGCAGTGGCAAAGGGGCACAACTATCACCTGCTTGCCTCGGATGTCATATTCCTAGGGTTAGCTGAAATTAGGCAGTCAGAGTTCTGTGGGCTATACGTGATGAAATTCATTGAACTGATTTCACATCCCACCTCTCCTAGCAGGACCATCAAGTTTCTGAAGCTCATTTACCTCTCACTGCGTTCTCTCCCAGGACTGCTACTGAACCAAGGAAGTCATCTCTGCAAGGACAAATTTCCCCATGATCTAAGGGCAGGGAGATTGCGTCTTCTGTTCCCTCTGAAGCATTTTTGGAAGAAAACTCAGTAAAAAATACCCTTGGAAATGTTGGGTGATATTTGGCATACCTGGAGTGATTTGGTTGCGACTTTGTAAAGGTTCTCCCTTTTTCTCTTTGTCCTTACGACTGCTGTCGTGCAAAGTAGTTCAGTCCCTGTTGAAGACAGTCCCTAAATGTCAAACCTGAAAAGATACAGTTCTTTAATTAGCAGGACCATTTTATTCCATGGATACTCCTTTAAAGCTTCCCTAGACCCTATAATTTCTGCTCTGATAGATTGAGATTTTTTTATGTTCACTTCTAAATGTCTTTGTTTCTTTTGTAATGGATTAAATGAAGTTTTAACAAGGCTTATGGTGAGATTCCTCATCATTAAAATAACAAATGGTTGAAAAGCTGCCTTCTGTCTTGCAGAAATCTAACAGCATTAGTGGACCATAATCCAGCTGGTAACTGATTGCTGAAGAACTGCAAAGCCTTTCATACTATGAGATGCTATCAGTACATAAAATATGTTTTCATGTAGTTTATTGAGCAGCTTATTAGAGGAGGTTAAGGCAATGGAGCTTCACAAATTCCATTTAGTATTCAAAAATATTTTATCTGAGAGTTTCAGACTTTTCAAGTTTAACTGGGTTTCTTTTATCTATTCTGGATACATCAAGGTAATATTTCCTGAAAGATGTGTTACATTCTCTGGTTCTGGCTTGGTGTTTTTTTGGTTCTAACCAGATTTGAAAAACTAAAGATGTTTGTAGTCTCCAAGGGTGGATCATTTTGTTTTGTTCATATTTTAAGGTTCTTGTTTCTTCAGGATTCTCTGGTCTTTCCCTGGGCAAAGCACTGAAATGTTGCCGCCGTTGTCCCAGGAATTCTGTCCTCATTTTACCACTTCCCTTAAAATTCTCCCCAGTGAACGTGCTCCATCCTAGCTGACTTGCCCAGGGACACGTCTTTCCCAGCTGGAGGCCTTGTTCTCCATTGCACTGCAGGTCTTTGTTGCCATTCCTCTAATGTGAAGCTGACACGTTGCTAGGATTCCCTCAGGTGAAGGGGGAGCAGTGGGTGATGCAGGGCTGCACATTATCCCAGATACAGAAGAAACAAAGGGCACAGTTGTAGGAAAAGCACACATGCATCCTCCAGCAATTTCTGTCTGCCCTTACAGTTTCTTGGGCTTATGGGCACCCAAGCACAAGCTAAAGTTGTCCTGAGGCTATACTTGTTCAAATCACAGATCAGCAAGGAAAAGTGCTTCAACCCGCTGCATCTATTTGAGGGACAAAGCTGGAAACATGACCTTTGTTATCTCTCTCTATTTTTGACAGCCGGAGCCCCTCTATCAGGCAACTGCCTGGAAGCAATCAGTTGCAGCTCCTGCTCGGTCCATCTGTCTTGTCTGGATCCCTTGATTGTGAGAACCACAGTCTGTGGGCGCCCTTTTTAATCCATCCTATTTTACACAAATCAAAGCCCTTCTTCTCACTACCATTACAGTCGCATCCAAATTTCTTTCCAGAGGGTGCCAGCCCGTTCTCTAGTTTAATCTAGTGATCAAGCCTTTTGTAGTGTGTTAGCAACAGCATAAAGCATTTCTTGACACTTCTTATGCCTTCTGGACACTGAGTGCTTGACAGCGAGTTTTATGGATTGTTGGCAATGAAAGTTATGAGTGCTTAGTTCACAGCTGAAGAATGGCACCACACAATTTCCTCCCAGAACTGCGATTTTCCTTTGTTTTCTTTAATACTGATGAGTAAATCGGGTCCTGCTTACATGCTCTGCACACCAAAGGAAAACCAGTGAAGGGGAATTTTGTTATTGTTTTTAACGCTGCAAAGATATCAGGCCTTAGCATTCAGCTTACTGGATACAATACAGCCTCACCTATACAGAAATTTCCGAGATCCATATTCACCTTTTGTCTCATTTATTTGTGCATCCTGGATACACACGGAGAAATACCCTGTTACCTTGAGGCTTTTACATTAAGTGTGCATGCGTGGCTTTTTTTTTACCTCCCCCTGGGATTGCAAAGCCCCTTTTCAGGTGGACTGTGAGGTTACTGGGACCATGTAGAAATTTCCCAAATCTCTTTTGAGCTTCACTGTCCTCAGACTATGGGTCACTTTTGTGGCCAGTGATCAGTTCTTACTGCAGAAAGGAGGTCTGCTAGCAGAACTCAGTCTAAGGAATTTGGAAATCTAGTGGAACTAAACACAGTTTACACTCTTCCTTAAACATGAAGAAACTATCTGTTACAGCTCTGTAAATTTTGGGTACAAATGCCCTGGAATTTTAAAAATTATTCTTTATTTCTTAGATAAGCAATGACCTGTACAGATGATTAAAAATATTTTCACTGCATTCTGGCTAGCAGATCCAGAGACATAAATGTTGAAGAATTTTTACCATCCAGGATTTACATTTGAAGCCATTTCATTAATTTGATGTTAGGGCCTATAAATGTCCTATTAAACTTTAATTGAAAGACTGCTTGAAAACCTGTAACCATTAAGTATTACTCCAGACTTGCCCTTCTGATATGGCAATATCACAAAACTACAAAAAAAAAAAAAAGAAGTTTTGGCTTTCTCTAGAAGTGCTTTGAGAGAGCTCCGTGTACGCAAGCTCCAAGGTCAGTGCAGTACTGTTTTGGAATGCCTTTAAAAACATGACTGGCAAGAGATCCTCCAAAATTAAAAGTCTCTGCACAGATAAAATATGACATCCCTGTCTACTGTGATTACTTCAGTTCTGCGGGTTTGTCATTCATTCCCAGTCATTCCTTCTGACTTTTGGAGTCACGCTCTCTGTCCTTCCTCCCCTCTGCCTGCCCACCCTCGGGCAGTCCTGGGAGAAGAAGGGTCTCATTCAACTCACTGGTCTTACGTCTCCTCCCTTTTATTTTTCTGTCTGCCGTCCTATCTCCCCCAGATAACAAATTTGACTTTTGCCTGTCTTCTTCCACTATGTCTTGAAATGCAAAGGTGCTCAGCCAAAAGGGATAAGGTATGGGATAGAAGAAGGATTGTCATCTCTACCCTTCAGCTCGTGAAAGGGTACATAAGCTGTACCGGGCTGGGAGAGGAAATCCCTTGTCGGTATTTTTATTTATATAGTTATATATGCTACAGCACATCACAGGCCTGCTGTGCTTTGTAGCTTTCTCCTCTCCTCTGGCATGTCCCCATGGTCTTCAAATGTCAAGGGGAAGTCGTTAGTTTTATCTTCTTAAAGAAACTTGGTGTCATTTGTTCAAGGCCTGGGTGGTTCTGACATCTGCTGTGCTGTGGGTGTCTGGGCAGCGGGGTGAGTTCTGAGCAGCAGGAGGTGAGTTCGTGTGTCCAGAGAAGAAAAAGGAAACATTTTTATGTCCTTCGTAAAATAATTCTAAGCTGCTGATGACTTGTGTGTTAAAAAGTAAGTTGCAGAACTTTAAAAATCAGGAATGCAAATAAATATCTGTTTACTGCCTCATTACAAGAGGGGAAAATGGAGAGAGGTCAAGGCATGAGGGAAAGGCAACTAAGAAGCGAAGGTTTCGTGTTCATCATTAATCAGTGCGGCAAGCAATGGAGATACCAGGGGGGCTGAAATGCATCCAATCCTGAGAAAGTGCAATTAAGTCTTTGGCAGAAGAGCTGGCTGACCTGCTTTTGGGAGTAAGGGCAGGGGGAAGAAAAGGGGACGATTTTAACAGCATCTCCCCCATCCTCTTGCTGGTCTCTTGGAAGCAAAGACAGCCGGAGACCTGGCTGAAACGTGACAGCTGCCCTGTCTGCAGTAGCTGGCCTAAGGCTAGGCTTGTGGCAAGAGGAGGGAAAAAACACTGCTGGCCTATTAAATGGAAGTGTGTTTGTAGTTTAAATTTAGAATCTGTACATGGTGGTGTAGAAATTACACCTGCAGGAGAAAGGACCTGTTAGAGCACAGGATCTCTGTGTCCTCCATCTCTTACTTCGGTGTGCACAGATAATACCCCTGTTCACAGCATTGTGATGGTTTCCTCTTAAAATCCCCAAAGCTTCTCAGCAGAAGCCTCTCAGAGCGCCAAGCAATTATCAGCGATGAAGGAATTTGCATTTGCATCTTTGAAGAAATGCCCTCTGATATGTGTGCCATGACAGGAGAGTCGTGCTGAGCTCTGCTGTCATCCCGTTCCCTGTGCCTGTCCCCTCTTCAGCATGGCTGAATAACGGTAAAGTACTTTTTGAGAACTTACTTGCCTCATTGCAGTCGGATTTGGAGGCAGTTGGTGCTTTTGCAGCTTGCTGGGGGTACGTCCCGTTCCTCTCTCCAGCGCCAGACTCCTTTTGGTGAGACAGAGCTGAGAGGGGTCAGTCAAGCTCAGTAGTGCGAGCTCAACGTCCGAGCATTTTGGTAGGTACCAGAGCATAAGAAAATGCACTGGTGGTACATTCATCTCTGCTAAGGAGTCATATCTAATTGCACAATTTTGCAATGAGGAAAGGTGAATCTGGTAGAAATCAGAAAGAGACCGTGAGCTGAGGGGTGCATGTTGGTCCTGCCCTACACATCAAGGCTTCTTGGTTTCTGTACATGACATTCTGTCATCCCACGGGTCCTGAGAGATTGCAAAGAGAAAAGGACGTGAATCTCATCTCAGCTACATGCCTGCCCGTCTCCGACAGTTTGCCAGAACCGCTTGTCTCTTCCTGGGAAAGACGTCGGGAAAGGAGTGTGTTTCAGGTGCCCGTCACTCAGGACAGTGGTAAGAAGCTGCGCATCTCTCAGCGTTATTGATCATGCAAAATGTTTTAAATTAGCCAAACGCTCCCCGGATCTTTACCATGTTCTGGCAGGAATAATAAGAGAATTGATAAAGGCATCATTCCTCCTTTGACACTTCCTATTGCCCTGAATTCACCTTGTGTTTAACACCATCGCTGGGAACCCGTGAAGGATTGTTGTACTAATGAGGATAATTCATAAAAAGGCTTTGTGCTGTTGAGAGCTGTTAGTGCCTGAACTACAGTGGGGGCTGTCCCGAAGTGGGTGGAACACTCTTCCCCGTGAACTTCTGAGTGTGTGTGTCTGGGGCTTAGTGTATAGAAATTCTTAATAGCATTAGTGACTCAGGAACAGCATTTCAAGCCTGCTTCTAGATGCTGCTGCTGTAATTGAGCATGCTCATTATTTATAGGCTTCCAAATTAAGCATTCATTTATGCTGTGTTTGGAATAAATGAAATCAACAACATGCCTTTTGGTGAAAGAGCTGCAGATGCAAACAGACGCGTTCGCAGCTTTCAAGTCTTGTGTTTGTTTACGTCAGTGAATGTGGACTGTTAGAACAACTTCCACCGCTGATTATTTTCAATTAAAGCTTCAGGGATTTTAAGAGGAAACTGTCACAATACTGTGATCAGGGATATTATAGCCTCTGGATGCAAATTAGCTACCAAACTTTAAAACAACAGATTTACAGGATCTGTTTCAAATTAATTGCCAACTGGCCGTAAGCACCTCCAGCTCTTGAAGTCTGCCCCCCCAGCTGATGGAAAAGGTACTGTGAGTTTGCTCGAGCTTTTGGGCTGTAGGCGGTAGTTTGCCTGGGAGGAGAAAGGGATGTGAATGAGTTTTTGAAGTGCCCTTCACAAAGTGTCCTTCAAGAACCTTCTCCAGCAGAGTCTTCTCGCTACCGATGCTGGGTGCAAACCCGGCTCAGGTCCAGCTCATAGGCCATCTCCCTCTCTCCAGCGATCACCCCTGAGCACCAGGCAGCCCCCGAACTCCGCAGACAGGCAAGAGGAAAGTGGGAGGCCAGGTTCAGATTACATCAGTTTATTCCAGGCAGACCAAAGGTGTGTTCTTAAAAAAGCACAGTGGCGTGGGATTGAAATGGAAAAGACTGATGGTGTTCAGGACTGAGGTTCTGCAAGATAGTAAGATGCAGAGAAAATTTACATGTTGCCTTTTTGCACTGGACAATATTGTCTGTCTGCTCCTGTAAGCATTTGAGCATTCTGTAAGCATATGAGTAAAAGAAAATACGATCTTTAACACTCCTTGAAGACATAAGCATCGTTTCTTAGATTTGTGTCTAGTGTGTAGCCAGCAGAGAGAAATAATTTTTCATTCTTCTTTACTATTAGATCTCATGCTACAGAAACTTCAGATGTTTAACAGTTTGTGCATTTAGTTTTAAGGCAATAAAACAGTCATTTATTCCCCCCAAAACGTCCTAGTAAAAGTTGGCGGTTAGTGTTTCTAATTCTAATACACATTATTTATTACAATTTCTTGGGGGAATTGGAGTAATTTACCTATTTAATGCTATCTTTAGTAAATCTAAATAGAATCTTGAGCAAGATCTCCTGTGGCTCTGGTAGATTTATGCTTCCTTGTGTGACAGTCACGGAATACAGGCATGAAGTTGGTAAAGAATGTTTTATTTTTCTTTTGCTCCAAGAGTGTTTGATGTCCATAATATAAGACAGACTGCTGCTGAAATTCAGGATGGTTTTAAAGGCCATCAGGGGTAGCCCTTGGGAAATACATGGTGCTTGTATATCATCTCAGGCACAAATATGCAGAAAATATGAAGAAAGGGTGAGTTGCTTATACTTTGGTGCTAGAGCTTAGACCAGGATAGAGTTTGAGTCCAGTAGAGTAGCTGTCGCTCGTTTGAAGCAATGAGCATGTACCATTAGTGCAGTGACGACATTAAAAAATGCAGTGGGTGCAAATCAGTAATAATTGCCAAAAAAAGAGAAACTGGTATGTGAATATGTGAATATTTAGGTGTTTTCATGAAATAAGGGAGATTTTAAGTAGAAGAAAGCTTCATATCAGATATGGCCCATCACTTCGCAAATTCTGGCTGGCAGTTGTATCAGACTGAAACGTACTGTATGGACTGTCGCTGCATCAGGATTTCATTCCTAAAATGGGAGCCTGCAGGAAAAGGAAAACGTTTAACAGATAACACCTCTTGCAATGATAAATCAAGAACCTTAGTATGAACAGCTTCACAAGAATTTTATTCATTGCTATTTAAGGGTTGTGTAGATATAGTGCTCAGGGACATGGTTTAGTGGTGGGCTCGGCAGTGTTAGGTTAATGACTGGGCTAGATGATCTTACAGGTCTTTTCCGATCTAGGAGATTCTGTGATTCTGTTTAGCACTGTAACGGTATGCAGTAACTATATGTGATCAAATTTCTATTATTTTGTGTGTCATTGTTTGGTGCTTAAATAGTATAATGATAGGGACAAAATAAGAGCTGCAAGGAAATAGCAAACAACTGAAAGAAGTTATTTGGCCCCTTCTAGGTGGTGCCACCTATTCAGACAGCTCAGTTTTGCTGTGTATTTTACATGCCACAAAGGGAAACTTGGGACAAGAGACAGAACAGCGTATGAGTTCAGCATTAGCACATTTAGGTGAAAGCAAAAGCAAAACAGAAAAATGCTGGCTTTTTCACATTGTCCACCACAAATTTGCTTTGTATCTCTGCTGTAGCTTTTAGTTTCACTTCCTCATAAACTGGAATAGATTCATTTCTCCAGCTGTGTAGATTGTAGAGCAATACCCGTAGTTTTATATTCAAGTTTAATGCAGTAATCAGTCTTTTAGAGGATGATCAGCAATAAACAGCATGCAATATTTGAAGACGGGTGCCCTACTATGACCTATGATAGGGTGGTTTTTACAGAATAGACAAAATGTTGTTAAAATGCTTAATATTTAATTTGAAAGTTATGAAAGGTATTATGCTATCTAGCAATTAACATCGTCCCCACTGAGACAAACTATTTTTACCAGACACAAGTAATTTCTTCAGGCCTCTTGTCTTTAAACAAGATGAGAAAAGCAAACATTTTGCAAAGATTATGCACAAATATAAATTATGCTAGGGCTTAGACTACCGACTTGACCCTGTGTTAAGCTGTGTGACACAGCTACGAAGAGCCACAACTCCGTATTAGAGCAGCATAAGCTCTAAGAGTAGAAACCACTGTTTTATGTTTGTTTGAAACCAGTGGTTGATTTTGTTTCAGCTGTCATTGTCATTCTTTTGTGTTTCTGTAAATGTTTCTGTGCTCAAGCTCTACTAATGAAATGACATCCAGGAAGTAAATATTTATCCAAAACAGTCACTGAAATCAGATTGTGACATCCATAATAATTTTTGGCATTGTCAGTTTGTACTGTTGTGACCATTACAATCCAAAATCCATGCTGAAAGTCCCAGAGTCATACAACATTTATATAAATTACAGCATAAATGAGGAATTATGAAAAATTGATTGCAATGTACGTTATTCAATTACACTGCCAAGCAAGATTATTTGCTGCTGACAGGCACAAGCAGATGTACCAAAGTGACATACTGGATAGCCACCAAGGGGAAATGTTCAAGGAAAGTTGTTTTTTGGATGTCTTAAATCTAGTTGAGATACTGTCTGTACAACCTTCTTCAGTGTCTGGTGAAACCAAAATGCAAAATATTACGAAAAAATGTGACTTTCCATCCTTAAATAGATTTTTTTTTTTTTTTCATTCCTGAAGGGACTATGTTGTTCATCTCTTCTCACCAGATGTAAAAGACAGGCGTCAGAGCTTATCATCCACAACAGTTGCAGTGAGCTTTGGGTTTTTGAGTAAGACCAAAGGCATCTGCTCCCTAGCCAAATCAGAATAAACTGCTGTTCTCTTTTAATAGAGGGACAAGGGCTTTTGGATCTTGATCCAAAGGTTTAAGAGCTCTGCTCCTTTTCACGTATGTGAAGCCCATGGTGTGTGTTATCTACCTGGGAAAGATGGAGATCAATAGGATCCATACTGCAGCCATGAGACATGCTCAGCTTAGAATAACATTTTCCAGATAACTTAATAAAATGATGTGTTTTCCTTTTTGTGGGGAAGCTTTGAAAGAAACCTTACAACGTTGTTCTCTAAGTGATAAAGTACAGTCACTGTATAAGAAACACATGGCGGAAAAGCATAAGGAGGAGAAAACTTGGCAGAAGCAACAATCCATAATTTAGAAATGATGCCGTCTTATCGAATTCTGCAAATATCATTCCTACCGGGAAGTTAAATTACTGCACATTGAAAGTGTAGGCAAAGAGAGCAAAGTCATGACCCAGAAGACGTCTTGCTCTCGCATGCCTGTGTGGGCGCATTCCCCTGGCTCTGTGCGTGGCTGGATTACTGCCTGCGTGCGCAGCCCCCGTGCTGCTGCGATGCTTGTGTGTGTACCGGGGCACGGGGCGCTTGCCATCTCTCACTGTGTGAAAGCACCTCAGGAAACTCCAGTCTCTTCCCATGCAGGATTATCCTTGCTCACGAGCTTTTCTTGCTCTGTCTTCGCAGTTAGAAAAGATGCTGAGGTCAGATAGCTGCTTAAAATTAAGCAAGAGGCAATGCAAAATGTTTTCGAGGAGTAGACTAAGGAAAGTGATAGAAACCACGGGTGTGGAGTAACTACAGGCTGCTCGTTAAAGCATGCAAAAATCTGGTACGATTGCCCTTAGTCTAGGTTGTCGACTGCTGTGGCTGCAGTTAATTTGCACTGCAAGAGCAAATCACAGATCTGAGCAAGGAATAACTGCCTGAGGTCTTATGCAGCAGGTATAACGAGGCGTTTCTTCTTCTAAGAAACTTCGGGTGCCGTTAACCCAGCAGATTCAGATGTAGCTGTATCTCCCTGCCTAAGGTCCGACCTGCTGAGGTATAAGCCAGCTCTAACCTTGACCCTGGCAAGTCTGGCGTGTGCAGGACTCTGTCTGGGTTTGCACCTGCATTTGGGGGTCTAACCACCTTAGCTCAGCCCCATTGCTATGCTAGTGTAGTTGTTCAGTTTTTATTCCAGAGCCGGATCTCATCTGACTGGATAGCAACGCCAGCCATGGGGCTTAGGTCCTCCAGCACCCGCCTCGGAATTGTGCCTTTGGGAAGATTTCCAATATAGCTTAATTTTCAGGGGTAAGGGACAGAAAAATGTGCACGTTAAAAGTGTTTCTTAATTAACTGCATCTGAGTAAATAATTCACAGTGAATAATTAACTGATGAATTTAGCCTGTCTCTTTTTCTTTCTCTTTTTTTTTTTTTTTTTTTCCTGCGCACAAAACGTCCTTGAACAGATTGCAGGTTCCTTTACTTGCTGCAGGAGTGTGTCTGATACTTTATCTGCCATTTTTATTGGGTTGTTTGGAACAGGTCTGTTCCCTGCTTGCCTTAGTGAAACTTTTAAAGGCAGGAATTGAAGAATAGAAATAGTGCTCTCTGCAGGGCAATTTAAGGACCCATGCTAGGGGGAAAAGCATTAAGGAATTTAGAAGATTTAACGCTTTTATTTTATGGGTAACGCTCTTTTCAAGGTCCTAATTTTACATCTGTACATAACAGACAACGATATTTCCTTTGGTGAAGTCCTTTGGTTCAGACTTGTCTTATAAGACAATTGTTTTGCAGTTGTGATTGCAGTGCGGTACCAGAGAGTTGGGCATTTTGTAACAAGTGAAATGGCTGCATTCCAAACCTGAAATTTATTCCTTTTGATCTTCGTGGGCCTTTTTCTATCTGAAATCTCCTGGCAGAATCAAGTCCATTGCTAAACAAAGCACCTCACCCTCTGCAGAGGCAGTGTCATCAGTCAGCCCCAAATTGCCCTGCAGGACAGTGTTATCACTGCAACTGTGTGCTGTGAGGACGGCCAGCTGAGTCTCGGCAGGTTAGTCCATCGAGAGGGTGGGTGTTTGCCTTTTATTTGAGAAATTATCGCTTTTTGGGATTAGATAGTCGCTGCCGGCTCAACCCATCTGTCTTTGTGGTGTTGGTTTAGCAGCATCATCATCCAAATGTAGCAACTCCTCTTGCTTGCTTGCAGACAGACAGATGCAGCATATATACCTCCTGCTTAAATTAGCAGAACATTTTGCATAAATCTCTTCTGGGTGTATCTCTGGGAATGTGCTCTGGAGCATAACCCAGCTGAATGGCAGTTTTGTATGGCTTAGCTGACACTGTGGTTTCACCTGTTGCTGTGGGAGGCAGAGAAGAGAAAGAGGCCAAGAGGTTGCAGGTCTCGTGATCTCTCTGGGTTCATGTAAAAATGGGGCAAAAATAGCGGGGAGACCGAAATGTCCACATTCAGCATGTGGGTGGTGGCAGACTTTTCCCCCCATCCCTTTGGGCTGGTAAAAGATGCTTCTGAATCCCTGGCGAGAAACATTTTCACGCCTTGCGACGGGGCCGCAGGCACTGCTCTGATGGAGACGCGATCCCAGCTTCGGCGCTCTAAGCTCTGACTCGGAACAATATGGGGAAAAAACCCGCCCCAAACCTGAAGCGCTCCTTGTTGAATTAGCATAATGTGAGGATAAAATAAAGTAGGGCATTTGGAGCTGCTTTGTACACTGTAACTGGGGCAGGGTATTTTAGCATCCTGCTGGAGATATTAGCCCTGTAGCGTCCTGTAGCTGCTAAGAGAAAAGGCTCAGCGATATCGGTTAATGAACGTTGTTTCTCACACAGGAAAACCAGCAGAGAACAGCATATGGACTCTGTGACAAGAGTGACTGTAGGGTGCTGGACTCCACTGACTTGATAGTTTTCCTTACATCCTACTTAGCCGTAAAATTCTAATAAAGAAGAAAGAGGCCATTATATTAATGGCATTATGGGGATTGCAGCATGATCTCTAGGACCCATGGGGATTTCTCTGATGCCCAGAATAAATGCTCTTCTATTCTAATGACCATAAATGACCTCGCTCCAAACCTGGTATTGATGAAATAGCTTTAATGTTTCAACATCAATACTCCAAGCTTTGCTGAACAGTGACATTAATCTGATATTGCATAGCACATGGGGAAGAACAGCCAAAAAATATGCGAGAGCTTATAAAGTTATGCAGCTTTCTAGCCTGACAGCAGTTTTCACGGTATTCTCCCACCAAGTGGAAAAAAGTCGTGGGATACAAATGACAGAGACATTTTCCCTTAAAACCTGATGGAAGGAAATCACAGGTGGTTTTAAACTGCTCATAATTTCAGAGTACAGTGTAAACAGAGGAAGTTTTTTGCAAAGTTGGTGTACCACGCTCCTGTGTTTGCTTCTGTCAGGTTACAATCTATTTTCTTTTTCCCAGCAAACATTTTTGATTACTTAGCATATCTTAATTAATATGCAAACACAGACATGGATTCTCGCAGCATAAAAACAGAGGCATTGGGTGATTTATGATTTTAATCAGGTCAGCCTTAGCTGATATGCAGTAAGAAATAATTAGCTAGCTGTTTGTACACAAAATTGCATTGTACCCAACCCATAGGAGACAGTTTTTCCTGACACTTCAATCCCCTGCTGGCTTTGTTTTCTTAGCTTTCCTTCTGGTCTCAAAATAAGAATATGTAATAGATTTCCACTTCTGAGATTGTTGCCCTCTATTCTTCACTAAGGGTAGGTAGGCCATTTGCAGGCCTTAGGAAGCAATTTGGTATACAATTGGCTGAAATACTGAGTTTGGCTATTAGTCACAGTGGCCAAAAGACATTGTCCAGGAAAATCTCTTTCTGGGTATTTAGTAGCAGCTCTCTTCTCTGCCTTGCTGTTTCTGACATTACCAATGCGTTTAAAAATGCATCTCCAAATTTCATAAGTATGCTCAAGGGCTCAGAGCAGCGTCCCGTAGATCAGACAGTTGTGACATATTGGTATTGAGTGGTCTGGACCGACCCCAGCTTTTCAGAAACTGGGACACAGAGTCGAGGTTCTCCCAGAAAGGGAAGTATTGCACTCACAGAGAGGGTGACTGTTTCCCCCACACCTCCCCCAAAATCCTAGCTGTGCCAGTGTCTCTAAGCTGCAGAGCCCAGCTAGGTGCTAATCAATTATGTTGCTATATCTGTCCTGTGAAAAGAGAGGTTTAGCCTGCAAGGTTATCAGCTGAATCGGTTTTAGCACCAGCTGAATGTGGATTTTGAGTGCCTGGCACTGCCTCTGTAGCTACTGGACGTTTTATGCTGTACTGTACTATATGGGAGCGTAAATGCTGTGTATATGTGGCTCTTCCTTGTTGCCTCTATGCTAACAAAGGAACTTTGCAAAGTACCGAAACTTGTCTTGAATCTTGAGTTTCATTAACCCTTTGTGAAAACCCGTAAGCCTCCTGCATTGGAGACCAGGCAGACGACATGGTGTCTAATGTTGCTTCTATGCAAACTAATTGATGTATTTGGCACCGGCCAACAGACATCAAAACATTCGTACAGATGTGAGGGTCTGTCTAGACTAGATAATTGCTTCCCCTTTTGGCTTGATTTCACCAGTTGCCAAGTTGGGTAACATTTAACCTTGAATTCTGGAGGCGCAGTCACTGCCCAAGCCCTCCTAACGAGGAGCCATCTAGCAAGTTGACATGACAAGGCTGTGTTAGTCTGAGTCTTCTGCCTGTGAGTCTGGTCACATTGCGGTCAACGCTGATGTATTTGCATTAATCCTGTTTCTGTCCATACATCTTAATTCACCCTGAGAGCGCTGCTAAGTTCTTTTGTTAATCGTTTTCTCCCTGTCTCCCCCCGTGAAGCGAAGTTCATTGTGTGAACAACGCTGATGCAGCCAGGTTAATAACTATTGATGTCGCCATGTTAATAACCGTCTTGCTGCCCATGAATCTGAGCCTCCCCCTGACGAGGTGGTGGACATGAGCCACTTAATCATTACATCTCCCTGGCCGTGGATCTCAGCTCGCCCTGTGAAATTTTAATCATTCTGACTAGCTAATCACAATAATTTCTCACTGTCCGAGGGTGTGAGTTCACCCTACGAACAGCTCCAATGTCCTTGTTAATCATTGTAATCTCTTACTGCCCACAAACTGCAAAACGCAGGGATGTCTCTGCCGATAGCTTCAATACCTCGCATTCTGGGGCTGGGAGAGCTCCCCATGCCTCCGCAAAGGGATGCCCAGGGTACTTTATTCTCCTTCTGCCCCCAATTCTGGAGCCACTGCAATTCCTTCTGTTCAACAGGAAAGTTTTCCTGGCAGCTGCCTACACGCAACCAGCTGTGTGCAACCTCTCCGAAGTGACATGTTGAGTAACAGAGCACGTTTGCATGCAGAGCAGCCCGGCTCTGTCGGTTGAATGGTGCTTTCTGGAAAGGTGAGCTCCGAGCACGGAGATAAGCATTAAGTCAATGAGACATTTCAGTTCATTCTGCTGAGATGCACCATTGTAGTGGGTAGGTCTGATAGGACTGTAAAACTAAATAGGTGTTGATGTGGTGCTACACGCTGTTCCCTTATGTTGGTTCCAGCATGGGGCCCAGTGCTTTTAATGAACACTTACAGCTGTTAATGCCTCAGCCTGTAACATCCTGAATCATTGCAGGAACCTCACGGACAATGAGAGGGCAGATCAATCACAATTTTAGGGCATTGTAAAGTCCCACCACGTTTTCCACCCTGCGCCTGGAGAATGTGGTCCTGATTGGAGCTTGGAAAGGACATAAGGGAGCTCGTTGAAACCACACAAATTGTGGTCATTATGCAAACTCAAGTCCATGTCTTTAATACAGGCACATGAATTGCAGTGAAGACTCCAGAACTGCACGTAATATTTGAACAAGAAACTTGGCTCGCTTTCAGCAGGTTTCTCCCATGTGCTCTGTACAGCCCCTCCCAGGGCTCCTCGAAGTGCTGGTTTTGTCTCTGAAAACCCAGCTACCTTCAGCTGCAAGTAGAATTAAGAAGCAGCTTTAAAAGAAGCTGCTGAAAGCAGCTTTGTGAGCCAAAGAGGTAGAAATAACAGCGTGAAGCAAAGTCTAAAAGGAGCCACCTCCATCTTCACAGAGCCACAGAGCCAGTGTCACCAGTCATCTCTCGTAGGCAGTAGGCAGAGGTCATCTTCCCCACTGAATCCTGAGTGATTGCTTTTTTTCAGAGACTTTCGATCGGGCACCTTACTGCAGTTTTATTAGATGAGACAGTAGACTCGTCAAGATTTTGTTTCCTTTTTTTTTTTTTTCCTTTCCCTCCCTCTCATCCCTAGATTGGTTTGGGAGTTTAGATTAACAAACAGAGAAGCAGTTAGTTTGATTAAAAGTGGCATATGTTCTGCTGTGGCGGAGACAGACTCAGGGGTGTTTCATGCCTGCGTTTTGAGAATAAGAAAGCACTGTCACTCTTGGGTACAATGGTAAATAGCAGTTTTCCAGTGAAATACTGGAAGTACTTTCACACAGATGATTTTGTGCTTTATAAAAATCCAAGGGAAGGGAAGACTGGTGTCTTGGAAAACAAAACAAAACAAAAAAGTTGGAGGGAGGGATATTTATACCTCAGTGAAGCTAATTAGCGTTAAAATAAAGTAGACTATGACAAGGTGAAACTAGATGCTGCAGAAATGCTGAACTAAAGGGACAGCAGTTCACAAAGACTGAGCCTGAAAAGATTTATGAAGGTATTTCCCATCGGTGTAGTTGGAGGAGTGTGGAAAACCAGCGCTGCTCCTTTTGTGCAGTGCCAGGAATGAAGGAAGCAGAGATATCGTTTAATTTGCCGGTGTGCAGCCGTCGGCAGCCTGGTAGAGGTGGTTGGAGCAGCCGCAGAGAAGCCGGAGCTTCTGCAGACCCTTCCTGGGTAATCAGAAATGACAGCCCTCCCACGCCTGAGCCTCCTCCTCTGCAAAGAGAGGCGAGTAAACATCACAAATTTTCATTATTGTTTGTAAACGTCTCATTTGCAAACACAAAGTGTTTTTAGGACTTAACTTCTGGGATGCCCCGAGCGCACAGCTCCCAGCCCCTTCCTTCTCTGATTAGCCCCAAAGCGAACCGGCCCGGCCTCGGCTTCCCAAACGGCTCTGTTCCTTCGCACAGATTTAAAACGTCTCCATCACCGTAGCAGATATACCGTGCGCAGGCAAGGAAGTAACATTTTTTAAAGGAGCTCAGGAACAGAAATCTTGTTTCTAAAGACAATTTCAGCCGTGTCTGCACTGCAATAAAGCTCACGACCAGGAGCCAGCCTGCTGTTTATATTCACCTTAAATCCTAAAGTGTAAGCTTTTAAGATTTTTTTTTTCAGCTGGGCCGAGAAGCTTTCTCCAAGCCAAGATCAGAGCACGCTGACTGTATTTACCACATGTAATTCATTCTAAGGAGAGTGACAAAAAGTACTTATCTCAAGAAACATGAAAGCTGGCAAAAAGAAAAGGCAGCAGGGACGTGAAATATGAACTATCAGAGCTTTTCTCTTAAGTGTAGCTGTATGAGAAATGGAAATATTTAAGTTTCTAGTTTGGGAGTGTTATTCTGGATAACCACCTTGGCTTCAGATGGAGATCTACCGCAGGTCTAGGTGTCAGGAGAAGATATAAAGTGATCTTATTAGTGCCATTAGGATATGTTTTGTGGTATGACCAATAATCATTCACTGATGTTGCAGGTTTTCTCTTGTGCGGTTGTATTTGTATCACACCCCCATAACAGTAACGGCAGATAAAGCAGGGTGTGAGCTTAAGGTCATTGTTTTTTTTTTAAATGACAAGAGGTTTCTGTGTTCATGTATGCGATGCTCATGGCGTGTGTATGGCCAGCCTTGACATTTATCACTGCATCTTCTGAACGTGCATCATGGACTCGTTCCTACTCTGTAACCTTGTCCTGATGGTTGCAATCCTCTGGGACTAAACTGCATTTTGGATCTTCTGTCTTCAGGTCTTACGTGTGACAAATGTCAGATGATGGTGGCAGCAGGCGTGGAGGATTTCAGTCCACCCATGTTGAGCACTGGGGACGCGTGTGACAGGATGGTGACTGCAAGAGGAAGATTTTCTCTTCTGTAACATTAATTGCAGGTTGGTGTTCTCCTGTCCCGTATACCATGCACAGAGGTGGGTGTTTGCAGTTACCGGTACTGAACGTACATTAACTGTCCTCCGGTTTGGTGAGGTTTTTCTAGTAGGGATTACAGCAGGATCTCTTAGTGTGACAATTCAGGTATAATAACTTCTCGTCCCCTGATGGGGACATCTATTAAGCCATGTGGTTCTGGCACTATTCCTGGACTCCTCAAGATAAAGGCTTTTTAGTTTTTTGTTCAAAGTAAATGTTTATTTGTTATCAACCGTTTAGACTCACCAATTACCAGCGTTTTGAACCTGCAGATAGCTCTGATTAGAAAACATTTGTATATTGACCATCTAATGCTCACGGTTTGAGGGGAAAAGCCAAGCACGGTACTTAATCCAGTCCCCACAATTTTCTTCATCTGAAACCCTGAACTAGCTCAAAATCAAGGGGAAAAATAAAACAGAGGATCTTCTGTCTTAAGAGATTGGAAGGATTTCCTCTGAGTATAACAGCTTCCTGACACCGCTTCAGGATTTGATTCCACAATACCCTGCCCCTATCCCTACTTAATACAAAGACTTTCAAAGTTATTAAATTCTGTGCTTCCCCTCGTCCTCCTCCCTGAGAGCTCTGCAGATAGGCTGTCGTTGGGCACCAGCACCGGGTCGAGTCTTCCAAGGAGTCTGCCCGTGTCGGTGCCGTCCCCAACCCATCCCTTCTCCGACCCATCCCTTCTCCAACCCATCCCACCCACACACTTGGTGCAGGCTCTCCACCCTTAAATGGGTGTTTCTCTGACTTCCAGGATCCGCTTTCTAAGCCGGACAGGATAAAATAATGAGGAAAATGTCTTTTGTGCAGACCTGCCTCTGTCCATTTTCCAGTCTTAGACTTTTTCAGGGGGAAAACCCCCCCCAAACCCTGCACAAGAAAAGAATGGGAAAATAGCCATCAGCTAAGTTACGTGTAACAAATATCTTTAGGGGTTTGATGCGAATGAAACTGTAGAGCCTCTTGGGAAAAATACAGATTTTATTTTGATTTTATACTAAAAATCTCATAGTCAGTGGAAATTTGCTTGGATTTGCACAGGCCTCTGCTAAATTACTTTAAAAGAAAATACCATTTCCAAGCCAAATTATCTGTTGGGATGAATAATTTTCCTGATTTTGAATGGATTTTTTCCAGGAGAAAATCTGGCCAATCTTGCTTAACCAAATCACAACTTGGACTGTAGGCCTGGAAGCAGAATCCATTTGGATGTTTTAACCTCCAGTGAATAGCAAATAGAGAATGCTGATGTCATGCAGCGCAAAATAAAATAAAACAATATGTGTAATGAGCTGATTTAAAATGCAGCTTTAAAAAAATCTCTTTCCTTTTTCTCAGAATGCATCAGGGCACCAATAGGTCTTTCATTGCTCCAGCACATTGTTATTAATAGTGCAGAAAAATGCAGATCGTAGGCTTGGGGCTTCCATAAGTTTTCTACAGATATTCCAGGAAAAGTAAAATGCAAGTTAGATATGCTGTATAAAAAGGGAAGAGAGGCCAGGGTGGGCAGCGTGGGAAGCAGCGCGGCACGCCGTTGAGCCCTTGGCTACATGGAGATACTCAGGCTGTGTCCAAAATAGTTGCACCTGCAAATTAACTAAATCCGATAAAGCCCCATGTGGGTTTCCCAGTTGACAATTGTGAGTAGCTTTGAATAAATTTGGTGAAATTCGCCTCCAAAGAGACTGAGATGAATTCCAGTATGGTCATTCCTAATCAGAACTTAAACTGGCCACCATTCCAGTTAATACATTAAAGGGATCAATTTCAAAAGTTAATTTGGATTTGCTTTCCTAAGGGCTCCTGTGTGGGCAAATCCTGGTGCCTGTCAGTATGTCCACACAACCTTAAAAAAGTCATGATTTCCAGTGTTTTCTTGTCTGCATTTCCTACTGCTGTTTGGTAAACGTTGTACTTACCTATCCATCCTCCACACCAGAGCAAACCTCCACCCAGTGAGCTTGGTGTGTTTTGCTTCTGACTGTTGAATGCCGTTCTAAATTTATTACAAAAAATAACAAAAGATCATTCCTTTGTTCCTCGTGTTGGATCTTACTTTCTTTTGAACCGTAGCAACTACAAACCCAATGGAGACAGTGCATTTTGACTTTGGGGTGTCTGCTGATTACTAACCTATTTATAAGGAGCACTGTAGACTGCAAGAGTATTTTATAGGCTTTAAGAAGATGTTTCTCTGAATGGGTCAATTTAAGATCTCTTAAGAAACTTACGAAAGTTCTGGGTATCTTTCAGTTTCTGGTTGTTTTTGTCAGCCAACAAAGCATAAAAACATAACTGCATTTTACAATATTAATGATCAGTTGTAAAAACCTGACATAACATTTTTATAGCTCTATAACTAATCTTTTTATTATCAAGTTCCAATGGTTTGCATCAGATATGTATCATCTGTAGTTAACTTTAAAACTTCTACAAGTTGATGGTATGGAATACTGTTGTAGACTAATTAAGTTTAGAAATATATGGTTTTGTTTGAAATACTTAATATTTTATATGAAGGATGCAAAAACGTTGACTGAAGTCAGTCCTGCGTGTAAAACGTTTCCTGCTGAAACGACTGTACCAGTGTGTCCCCGTTCACAGGTGGAAGCAGAGCCAGGGACTTGAATTATGGCTTTGCCTGCGATGTTAGCTAAGGGCACAAACCTGTCTGCTGGGATGGTAAACTGAGCTTATCAATTACTTAACCCATTAACAGAGCTTAAAATTCGCCAGTGCTGGACTTGAAGGGATGCAGTGTTGCCTTGAACTCCTGGGAGCACAGCTTCCAGAGGTCCCGCATAGTCATAGTCCTCTGAGAATTTTCATTCTAGAGGAAACAAGGGGGAAGGGGGAGAGGGGATGGAGGGAAGGCTGAAAGAAAAGCTCTCTGGACTCATGGGTAATAGACTATGGCAAAGCAAAACGGGCAGAATCACAGTGCCTTGGCTAAATTGCGTAATGGAAGTGCTTGAGAGATAATTAAAGGCTATTTTAAGCTGCTTCACCATGTTTATTCTCAGTGACTTGCAATAAAAAGGAGCAGGAGAGACAACTGGTACAGGCTCATCAGCAAGTGCTTTTCTTCCTTTACCAGAGCAAAATCTACCCTCTGGCTGACGCTTAGACAGCGATATATACTTTGGCTTCACACAGCACCCCTGGTTTAAAGGTCTCGCAGGTTTTGCACAGCAACACCTTGCCCCCCCTGGGGCTGCTTTTGAAGGGAGTCCCAGGAAAGGTGGAGGGACCTTCTCTGCGTCCTCGGTGCCGTTGATTGGGGCATAGTGGTACCGCGCTGGGAAACGGGGCTGCTCACGCGGTCTCTACAGACTTGAACTAGCTTCTGCGGAGCTGGCGTGGATGGGGATGATTGAAATATTTGCTTGGAGGTGCTGTAATTGTCCCAGCAGCAGCCCTGAAATAAGTCCTCTTGTGTGTGTGAAGCTGAACCATTTAAAAGCATCGCGCAGATTTGATCCAGGGCTAGCTGCGCTGGTGCTGGCCTCTGGAGAGAAAAACCAGACTATCCCAAATATTCATGACATTTTTTTCTGGGCTTCCAGCTGACCGGTACCAATGATGCAAAGGTATGAATGAGCTGTCCTGCTGGCCACCTGTACAGCACTGGCTGCAGCCTTTTAGCAGTCATATAAGTTAAAAACTCTAGCTGACTTGAGAGACATCACAAATTGGAGCTTAATTACTATGCGTTGAAAAGATGCAGGAAAAGCTCAAATGATCATGATTTCGAACCAAAAGGGGGGACTCACAGAAGTAATTTTGGTTCATTACAGATATTCTAAACCTGCCTTGCCTGAGTGAGTTTAATTTTTTTCACCTGTCACTTATCCACTTTTGAGAAGCATAATTGAAACATTTGTTCAGAGCTACAGGCCTCTGAAATGGGAAAGGGATTTTTTTTTTTCTGTGCAAACATTAAAAAACAAAAGGGAAAAGGAAAGACTATTTTTAAGACAGGCTTTGCCACACACACATGCCTGTGCACAGACATACGGCCTCTTTTAGGTTTTCTTTCTTTATTTTAATATCTTAAAAATACATATATCTCTGGGGGAAGCTTAATAAGAACCAGCCAGCTGAAGCAAAGATTTTAGGAGGAAAAAGAAGTCAGGGGACTTGTGCTGTAGAGACAGCAGTTCAAACAGTGAAAAAGAGGACACAGCTGCACACATCAGAAATCCACAGCTGGGGAAGTAGAAAGGATGTGCCCACATCTGCCCTTATAAATCATCCCTCACCTTTCAGATCCCTTAGTTTTCTGTTGTGTTGAATAATTGTATATAGAGGGAGAGGTATTTGCATTTTTCTCCTCCTGCTGTTTGTGATATCTAGGTCAGTTTTACCTACCAAAGCACCAAAAAAGCACTGCGGATTTCTTCGGTGTCCTTCATCGCAGGGTGTTTTTCTTTCCCTTCAAAGTCAAGGATTCTCCAGCAAAAGAATGAGGGAGGCTTTAGCAGCAGGTGCGTAAACCAATATACAGAGAAAGCTAAGAGGAAAAGGCAGCAGGGGCTCTGTCTCCAAAAGACTCGTGCCAGGAAGGTCTAAGGAGAAGGTGGAAGCAGCATTGTTTTAAAAGCACCTCTCTGGACCCCAGCTGAGCAATAAACCAAGCCAGACGTGGACACTCGCTGTAACTCTTTTGGGAGCGGGCGTAAAGGAGCAAAGCACTGAATCTTCTCCAGCTCCAGGAATTCCTGATTTCCTCCCCATTCTTCCCACCAGCTGAAGACAGGGCAGCATAGATGCTGTTTACACTGTTTCTCGAGGATAGAGTTTCAGCGCAATGGCCAAAGCAGTTTTGGTAGAGGAACTGTTCTGGCTGCATAAGCACTTGGCATGCCTTAGCACCAGGCTAGGACAAAGGACTTTGAGCCACGGTTCTGAATTGTCTGGCAAATAAGATCCCTGCTCTGGCATAAGCTGTGACCAGAACCACAAGTGCGGAATAGCTAAATCAAAAGGTTTCGGTTAAATTTTCCACGGAGCTCTGCAAACTTGGTACTATACCAGCAGGTGAACAAAGATTCAAATGTTGACCATTCAGATTCCTTTTTAAACTGAAGATGGACTTGGAGGCTTTCAGTCTTCCTGCGTCCCTCGGTTCTGATTCAGAATAACAGCTCATAAAATCTGGGAGGGGCTGGTCTACATCTGCAAAATCACAGGTACTGCAGCTCATATACTAGTAATTATGCTCCAGAGTTGAACTTGGGGAATGGCTTTCATGGTAATGGAAACTGGACAGTTTTGCTTGTTCTGGCTAAAATAAGATGTTTCCATATCAAATAAAATACTACAGCGCCTTTTGCTTGAATAATACATTCTGTCTCAAAACATTTAAAAGAACATTTCTGGCAGCTAGTTTTCATGTGTGCTATGCCATCCCTTTGGCTAGACTCATTATAAAATTTAGCAGAAGGGAGGGACAATACCACATTTACCTTAGAACAGTGAAGGAACCATGGTTAGACAGAAAAGGGAGAATGGCATCCTGGTCAAGTCCAGGTTGGAAGTTCTGCCTCACCTGCTATAGTCAACTGGAAAAATACGCTTTAATTTTAATAACCATAGCAATGCAATAATTTGGGAACACGCCTCTCCAAATTTCTGGTGAGAGCTTTGGAATGAGTAGTTATATTATAGTTGTTCTGGGAAGAAAAGAAGTTCGGGTACGTGTCAGTATAAGAATATATCTGTCAGTGTAATAAGAGTATATCTTTCTCATACCAGATCCAAGGGAGTTAATGTGCGTCTTGGTATTGCACAGTTGGGCTCAATACAATCCCTGATATAACAATGCCAGTAAAGTTATGCCAAGGATAAATGATCTTTTTGACTAATTAGTTCAAGAAGTCTATGGATAACATTGGAGACTAAAGCATGGACAAGTAGAACTCACCATGTGATAAAACCTCTCCTGCTTGTCTTCCTCCTCTTGTCCGTGCTTTATGTTGAACAAGGCAGTTGGCTTCTCCAGAGGTGGGTGAAAGTTCTATTTTCCACCAAAACTAAAAAGAGAAGATAAAACTTTTGCAGTTTATTTCAGAGATCTTGGGGTTTTTTTAAATATTGAGCAGAAAAATAAAGTGAATGAAAATGTTTTATTTTTGTGACAGGTCCCCAGAAAAAAAGAGTGAAAACCGATAACTATTCTCAAGTTTCTAGTTAATGCTTTTTAATGCTTAACTTGGAAAAAATCTGTAAAAAGACAGATTAGGTCTAGGCTTTGTAGTTGTAAACACCCTGAAGACATTAGATACCGATTTATGACAATGAACTATTTCAGTTTCTGAAAAAAGCCTGTTTTGAGAAAATATTTTTGGCTGTTCAAGTCAGTGTTTTTCAACAAGCAAATTCACTGTAGGAAAACGTTTTAAAATGACCAGAAAGTAGAAATCAGAGTAAACTGAACTCACTTTTCCCCAGAATCTGTAAGCTTCCATTAAGTGCAAGGTAGGCTAAACCAGAGGGAAACATAATTACCACACAAAATAACAGAGTATTGATACCCTGTCATCGGATCAATCAGATCTGTTCTGTAGGCTCAGTTAATATATTGCTGTGTTAAAATATGATTTCTCCTTCTGAAACACATTTATTTTCTCTCTCAGCATTTATTTTAATAACTTGTCATACCAAAAACTTGTGTGCGCCTGCTTTTTTCAACACTGTGTGTACAACACCTTCCATAAGGCCATTTTAAAGGGGATGTGAATCGCAGCATTTATGTCTCTGAGTCCTTGGGTGATGAGGGACGAGTAGCAGAATGGTTTGAAACACGCGGCAGGGTACCTTACAGCAGGCTAATTATCTCATGTCTGGGTGCATATCTACAGTAATCTAGACAAGTTTCTAATTTGTTTTTCGGTACTGTAAGATGAGTCAATTTAATTCTAATTAAACATTGTCCATTGCATGATGTGGCCAGAGAGCCAAACGAGATCATAGTCTGCCATGATTACTGATTGCGACCAGGCTGCTTTTCTTACCCTGTACAGGTCCAATACGGTTATGAATGTGCAGTCGTGTTTGGTGTGGATATTATTTTGTGAAGCTTAGGAAAATGCTTGTGTGCTGTTTGGCCAGAGGACTGTCAGTGAGCATGGAGAGCCGTGGAGATGCCATGAGTACTGTTTCCGCTGTCTCAAGTATGCAGGTCAAAATCCTGCTCTGATTTATACCAGGACTCAGACTTGTGAATTCATGTTTTCTTATCTGTGTAACAGTCACTCCTAAGTCCCCCATTGAAGCTTCCTCGAGTTAACATCTAAGCTTGTCACAGTCCGGGAACCACACACCAGCAACAAAGCATCGCCTGATTTTCTCATTCCAATGGTGGAAGCAGCTAATGGAATTAATGTCACAATATTTTCTGCTCTATCATAAGCTCAGTGATACGGCACTTCAATTTATTGTCCCCTCATGTAAGGGATCAAGTGACTACCTGAATTATGGACAGGCACTAGAGACGCCTGTTGGTTTATGGATGTGCCCCGTTTCCAGAAGTCACGGCCGCTCTGGCCCTTTCTCTTCTCCCTCACTGGACATAGACATGCCATCACGGACAGCACGCACCGTCATCCTGGTTCCTGGATACTGCACATCACTGAGGTCTCTCCAGATCCTTTTTCTTCACCCACCAGCCTCTGTCCTGCTTCTCCTTTTCGTTTACGTATTGTCTTCCCCACTTGCTGTCTTTCCAGCACTTTCCTGGCCCCAGTATATCAGTCTTCTGTTCCCATATGACTCCCGCTAATTACAGAGCTATCTTGCTGCTTAATGCTGCCACCTCTTTCCTAGCTAGTTCTTTAAAAAGGCCGTTAGCTAGAAATACATCATCCTTCAGCTTTGAACCTGAAGTCCACTCAGTAAGCATTTTATACAGTCTTAATAAATGAGGAGAGAAAAAGAACACAGCAGAGGAATACAAAGAGGGTCCCCTGGGAGTAAGGTTGTCAGAAAGTCATGGCTACTTCATAACTCTGGGCATTAGTCATTTTTCTTACCGTGGGTGGTCCCGCTATGGGCTGAATTTTGAAAGGCTTTTCTTACTGTTCAGCAAAGGTGTGACATTGCAGAGCGCTGGAGGAGAGGTGAGACCCGCAGGTGCTAGCAGTGCCGTGCCGTGCAAAGGATGACTCTTTCCCACAAGCTTTAGAGCCTGTTTGTTCTTGTGGTTGCTTTGGTGCTTTGCGGGAAGCCCTGAGCCTGCCAAGAGGAGAGCGTCGTGGCTGGGCTGGGAGCAGGGCTAAATGAGTTGTTTGACCCTTTGTGTGGCCGCGGCGAAAGGCTGCTCTCATTGCCATGCCTCCGCTCCAGCCTCCTCCCAAAATGAAGGACCACCGGCAAAGCTATAAGAGATGACCAGGGAACAGGTTTGAGGATTTACTTGTGTGTGTGGCTATGCTACGCGGGGGGTGATTCCCACCTGGACCGGCTGTCTCCATCTCTCCTGGGGAGGGGACAGTGCTCAGCCCTTAGCAGGTACCTGTGTTTAGTGTGTGCGTGTGCTCGGTGTATCGCAGACCCTGCTGCTCCCAGACCCTGCAGTCTAACAGCACTGAACCATCACAGTTTTAACAGGGGTACCAGGAGGTGCTTGCTGGAAGCTGGGAGGATTTTGGAAGCTGCTGGTTGTGCACAGGAGGCTGGCGGGGCAGCGCCGGCTGCAGCAGCGTGGGGGTCCCTGGGGGGCAGTTTCTCCTGTGGAGAAGCTCCTCCAGCAACGCAGAGGCTTCCCAGCGGGACACACGAGGCTCCCTCCTGGGCTGTGCTGCTGCAGCCTGCCTGCAAGGAGGATGGGTCAGCTCTCTCCTGGCTCCTCTGCAGTCTGGAAGGTAGTTGTAGCCTTAACCTTGGAGAGATCCTGTAGTACAATTAATTCTTTTTTTTTTTTCCTCTGTTATTTTCTTAGCAGTGGGTTTGTGCTGTGTCATTTCTCATCTGCATTGCCACAATACAATGTAAGTGTTTTAAATGTCTATGAAGGACCAGAGGAACTTGCTCTGTTGGACTTTTCACTTGTGTCTAAGCCCAGTTTCTCGGCTGTTTTAAGCCTCACTGACCCAAGGAGATGATTGACCAACAACATAAATCTCAAGGTAGAAAAAGGCAAGTTGTGTTGGCCTGATCAGTTGCTGCAGTAATTCAGGTGAAAGAACTATGAGTAGCGTTGGAGCTGCTGGTGGTGGTTGGATGATGGAATGGTCACTGCTCCAGAAGGTGGAAGAGGAATCTGTTGATTTTTTAAACACTATTAAAAACCTATTAGGTTGTGTGGTTACAGTGAAATTCGGATGTGTGGTTCCTCCCTCCTCCGTGTTACCTGAGCAAGACGTGGGGGAGCACTGCCCCATTTTACACCATTCCTAGTGTCAGACAGAGCATCATGTGCAAACTCTTGTCCTGGAAAGTCCCATAAAAGCTGAAGGCTGTTGGGAAATGTGTGTCTGTGCTGTCTTTGTTTGTCCAGGCCTCCTATACTGTGGCTCTGGTGGCTGTGGAGCCCATTGCAAAGCAGACTTGCTGACCAGAACGTCTGTCCCTCTTGCTTCTATGTGCCCAGATACGACACTGGTCCCAAATGGCTGTATTTAGCTGTGTCCCTTCTGTATTCTAATTATACCCACAAGCGGTGCTGTGCATTTGCTGAAGCTCATTAGAATGAAATGGGAAATACACGTATTTCAAAAGTATTTTATTTGGAATACTAATCTTATTTTAGAATTCACGTTAAGCTGTTGAATCCTTGGCAACTAACGTGAAAACACACTGAATCATAATGAAATACAGTGTTACTGTATTCCATTATACACTATACCAGCATGACAGCAGCTTTTTCTCTTGCTGAAAATAGGACTGCTTGCATTTTATTTTTATTTATTTTAGGGGAGGAAGTAAGAAAGCCTTTCATAATAAAATCCAGCCATTAGCTCATATCTTGCTGCATGTACTAGCCGCTGTGGGGCAGGGAGAGGGGAACTGGTGACTACATAAAACTCTAGCAAGTATTTCGCAGCCTGGAACTTCCATTCTGGGCAGTCTAGAGTGCCGTTGAGGCTGCAGAGAGTCAGATTGCACAGAGCAGTGTTGCAGGCGCTAGCCTAGGGGCTGCAATATACAGCGCATCTGCCGGAGAAGTGATCCAAAGCACTGTATATCATCATAACACTGTAGGTAAAGACTACTGTGGTGATATAGGGGAATAATACATGGTTGACGCCACTTTATGGCAAACAGTCGCTGTGCAGTCATATATAACGCTGTAGGAGTCAACGCACCGGAGACTTCTTCCTCTGCCCTCTTGTGGAAACAAGCAGCGGTGGAATAAGGATTACAGAGTACACAAATCAGTGTAAAACTCTTCTTATCCCTTTCCCTGGCAGATGTAAAATTGTGGTTGAAGACTGAGGATTGGTTGCTTTGGGAACTACAATTCAGAGGTACTGACGGAGTTGAGAAGAAATATATAGTGCCCTGAGTGGGCTGAATCATCACGGTTGTTTCACTCCCTTTTATGCTGAAACACTTTATTTTTAACAAACAGCCTGAGAAACAGAGATTTAAGGCCCAATAATAGCATGACGCAAATGAATTAAGTCTAGTAACACCAGAAACTGCATTGGAAGTGCACTATACTCACCACGGTAATTACTAATTTTAAGAAAGTAGATTATACCAACTGCCCTATATTTTTTCTTTCTTTTTTCATGAGGAGTGACATTTGTATGCGATACAGCAGAGAAAATATCAAGCTTTAAGAATCAAGGAAAATTATAAAGAGCAGAAGGACAGAAAAAACTTAAGCATAGGGGTGTTTTATTTGTATTGCGGTTCAGACCAGCTCCAAGTTGCCTGTAGGCTATGGACTCCTTTCACAGAATCACAGAATCACAGAATAGTCAGGGTTGGAAGGGACTTCTGGAGATCATCTAGTCCACCCCCCCTGCCAGAGCAGGGTCGCCTACAACAGGTTGCACAGGACAGCGTCCAGGTGGGTTTTGAATGTCTCCAGAGTGGGAGACTCCACAGCCTCTCTGGGCAGCCTGTTCCAGTGCTCCACCACCCTCAAAGTAAAGAAGTTCCTCCCCATGTTAAGATGGAACTTCCTATGTTCAAGTTTGTGCCCATTACCCCTCGTCCTATCAATGGGCACCACTGAAAAAAGACTGCTCCCATCCCNATCCCCTAATCATCTTTGTAGCCCTTTGCTGGACCCTCTCCAGCAGATCCCTGTCCTTCTTGAACTGGGGAGCCCAGAACTGGACGCAGTATTCCAGATGCGGCCTCACCAGGGCAGAGTAGAGGGGGAGGATGACCTCCCTCGACCTGCTGGCCACACTCCTTTTGATGCACCCCAGGATGCCATTGGCCCTCTTGGCCACCAGGGCACATTGCTGGCTCATGGTCATCCTGTTGTCCACCAGGACTCCCAGGTCCCTTTCCACAGAGCTGCTCTCCAGGAGGTCGGCCCCCAACCTGTACTGATGCATGGGGTTATTCCTCCCCAGATGCAGTACCCTACATTTACCCTTGTTGAATTTCATTAAGTTCCTCTCTGCCCAACTCTGCAGCCTATCCAGGTCACGCTGTAAGGCAGCACAGCCAACTTGCTGATGGTACACTCTATCCCTTCGTCCAGATCAAAGGTGGGACAAGAGTGAAGTGATCCAGCTCAGGTGAAATATTAAGAACAGTCAGGACAGGATGCAATGTATATTCTCTTGTCTCGTGCCAAAGATCTCGGTCATAATTTAATTTTTTTCTGGACTTCAGTCTTCAGTTCGCATTGCTTGCTGTGTCTTTGTTCCTGCTGGCTAAGCATCTGAAATAGTCCTTTGCGCTGTGTCCTTCCTCAGCTTCATTAAAGTGAAAAAGCAGGATATGCTACATAGATGAAATAGGAATTATAAGAGTGGAAGGGACCCAGGGAGATCATCTAATCCATCTCTCTGCCTCAAGGGAGGTGAACGTGTAATTAACTGCTCCTAGTGTCTGTCTGTCTGATCTGTTCTTCAAAACTTACTGCATGGGGATTTCCGTCGCCTAAGAGTTTAGGCCAGCATTTCACTAGTTTCATGCTAAAGAGTTTCCTTAATCTCTAACTAAAATCTCCTTTGCTTTTATTTAAGCCCCTTGAGACTTATTCTTATGCTTTTTGAGAACTTTGGTTATTCTTGTGGTTCTCTGTTGGACTTTTTCTTACTGGCCTGTAAACTTTCATCACATGCTCAGGCTAAATCTGGCAGGGTTGCCCCCAGCACTGGGAAGAAGAGAATTATTTCATGTATCATTTTCAGGTGATGGCTGAATCTATAACTTAAAGACATTCAGTGCTTCTGCAATTTGGTCACTAAGCTCTTCATTTCAGATAATTCCACTAAATAGTACTCTTAAATTTTCAGTTTCCCTTTCGGAAAAACATTACTCACAGACTTTTTCTTTAAATTTGCTTTTACTTTGAAGAAAATAAACTCATGTTGATTTACTTATAACAAAATTATTTGCTATAAGCGGGGTTCCTATCTGAATTTATCGCTTCCCTAAAGCCAAGTATTAAGGATCTTGTTCACTCAGAGTCCCTGCAGCAAAGAAATGTGTTGGTAACCACAATCAAGTATCTGAGGCCCACTGTAATAAGTAGCATTTGTTCTCCAGTTTCCATCTGGAACATTAAAGCCTTCCTAATACAATTCCTGTAACCACAACTCCGGTATCATTCGTATCTCTAATAACATCGTACAGATTGCCGTTCCTATCACATCAGATATAACAGCGACTCATCTTGTTTTTCATCTGTGTCTTCAAGGAAGATGATCATTGTTCTGAAGATGGAATCATCGGCTTATCTGAAGTGTCCTGAAGAGATACTGGCTCTTTTAACACCATTTTTATCAGCTTTTTAATTACTTGGAATTTTATCATGCAATCTGTGAAGCCATGTACACATCATGGAGAAGATTTTGACTTTCCCTCAAGCTGCTAAAACAAAAAGGGCTTTTTCACAGAAAGCTGCTTCAGATGACCTGCTGCTGCTGTGTTCCCAGGCACAACTCCAAGGGAGAGTTTTGCACGCAGAATCTGGACTTTCCCGAGATACTATGTGGATCTCAGGACCAGTGGAAATACCCAGCTGTGGATCCATTTGATCATGCTTAACTCCCCTAAAATGCCTCTCAGCTCTCTGCAGTATGCTAGCAGAGGATCCCAGACTTTTGGATGCTCAGAACGTCTTGTTCTGCCTGAACATGCGCCTGAATAAGCTTTAACACCTTCACTTGCCTTCTTCACCTTTAAACTCATCACTTTCTCTGGGCTGCTATCCCCCAACCTACTGTTCATATATTTCCTGATGAAGACTAGTGCCTTCTTTTTAAACCAAACAGTGCCAGCCAGAGATTGTCCCTTGCTGGCAGAGAAGTGCCAGCTTATCAGCCTTATCTAACTAGTGACAGTCTAATATTAATGCAGCCAGAGAGCCATTTTGTTGTTTATTGGAGACAAAACTCCCATCTGAAGTCCATGGATGGTTTTGTCTAAATGAATGTTGTATGGTAGGTGCAGATAAAAATAATCATCTGTCTAGTTAAAGTAAAATATGTAACCAGGGATTTTGTAGTTTTTTGAGTTCAGTCTTGCTAAAAACCCAAAGTTTAATTCATGTTAAACAACCTAATACAGGTTTGTTTAAAACTATGAGTTTTCCTACATGGCAGCAACATCTAGGTGCTCTTTATTACCCTTGCCCGGTACTTCTGTGCAGACAGCCTAGTGAATGGCAGCAGAGGTCAGCACAGCTCTGGCCCATGTAGTGAGAACCACAGCTCCTGACCAATGCAGCTGAGACCTATAGAGATTGCTGTGGCTATGGGGTGTCCCTCTATCATCAACAGAATGGCAAATTTGGCCAACAACCATCAGTGAGGATGAGCTGCAATGCAAAGTGCCTAAATGTTTTCATTTCTCATGCAGGATGGTTGTATTTGGCTCCAGAGCTCGGTACCTGTTTGGCTGTTAATCCCAGCACAGTCTGCTTAGATCTTTCTTGAAAGATGCTCATGGAGGAAACAGCAGGACACCGCACTGCTGTGGGGCAGCCAGGCAGCACTGATGAGGTGCGGGTTCATTAGCTTGGCAAGGAGCCGTCCCAGCACAGCTCTCTTGCATAGGGATCCTCAGCAAGTTTGTCTACCCAAGTTTGTACTGTGTGTGTGGAGGTACCAGTTGGAGTTGGCTTTGGCTCGCGCCCTCTCCTGCATGCATTTTAATGGTGGAAAGTTGAAGTGTTGGTGTATTTTTGTCACTGGGGTTAGCAAGCATGTTTTCAAAGTATCTGGCTAATTTTTGTCTCAGCCCTCTCCCAGCCTTCTTCCCACCTTACCTTAGAAGTGAAATACTCTGCGGCTGTGGAGCAAACCTGTCTGCTTCCTTCTAAAGCTTCTTGCAGTAGCAGCTCCAGAAGACCCCTGGAAAAATGATTTCTCTCCCTTAAAAATGGTTCCTTTTTCCTCTGGGAGCAGTGGAGTGATAGAGCTCCTGGCTCCCCAGGAGCCTCCCTTGAAAACTGAAAAGTAAGTTCAAAGAAAGGTATGTCCTAGTTCAAGGGAAGAAGATAGAGCTTTACATGAGAAGTACTGCAGTATGCATACTCTGGCCCTGTGTGCAGAAAACCCAGCAAGCTCACTGCCTAAATCTGTAGCTGTAGCATGGAGGAAATGAAGACGTAAATTTCCTTCTTTTTTTTTTTTTTTTCCCCTAGAAGCTTGGCAAGTCTGGGAGACAGAAACAGTGATAGACTTTTTTTTTTGCCTGTACACCTGAGCTGGTGCAAGGGTGCCATTTCCTAGTTCCTCAATTTATGGCAAGAACCGCTCAAGCCATAGGGAAAGCAATGATGGGGTGTGCATTGAGTATCTGGGTGAGGAGAGGGAAGCTGGTAACAAGGGAGTGCATAAAATCCAGCAAAGAGCACACCCAGCCCTTTGTTGTGACCACTGCCACTAGACAGGAACGTGGCCAAAGGTCCTGATGTCCTTTATTCCAATAATTTCATAACAGCACAAAGAGATTCCTGAAGTCCTTGGCTCCAATATCAGCTGTAGCAGTAACGGGTAAAGAAAGAAAAAAAAAAGTCAGTTATAAAATCTGTCCCTCACACTGTGAATACAAGCTCACATATCCCAAGGTTTTAAAGTGTTGTCTAAACCGTGAGAGGGTCTCACCCTGTGAGGAGATAGGTACCCATGACACACCAGAAGAGCAATGACAGCAAAAACCAAGGTGTTGAGTAACCCTAGTTTATTATGGAGAAATTCTGCCTTTCCAAGAGTCCCGTCCTCCCTACTGCAAGCACAAGAAGGTCAGGTTTTATTATGACAGTCCAACCGTTGTTTGCTTTTCTCCAGGTTTCCTAGAGGTTTTCTAGTCCCTTTTATCCCACAGCACAGTCGGGCCGGAGCGACACGATAAGGGATGGGAAAATCTCTGATGAGAATGACAACGGTTGCCCTGTCAGGTGTGATTAACACCAACGTGGTTAAACACCTTACCAAGGAAGACCTGCAGGATGTGTGTGAAATTTTAAAAAAGCTGTTCTCTTTCCAGTCATGCCCTCTTGCTAAATTATAATTTCAGTGTATTAAGCAGAATGCTGATGAAAAATTTAATGTGGTGGAATCCGGCAATTCTGACAGCCCAGCAAAGTCTACAACAACCCTTGAAAAACTCTTCCTTTCGATATCATGATGCAGCTGTACAACACGGCCACATCCATCCTACTGTATGCTGCGCATCTGAAGTTGATGATTACAATTAAAATTAAATGGTTCTCTAATAATCACAACAAAGGCAGATTTACTCGGCATTTTCTTTCTCTCGCGGAAAACTCCCTACAAGAAAGTTCACCAATCATAATGAAATTACAGGCTGCTTTCTGGTCTTGTCTTAGCTGCAGAGCTTGTGACAAGATGAGCTGTGAGCAGGGCAGCCTTCACCGGGTGCCGTGAGCGGCACGATACAGAACCACATCGCTAATAGTGGAGTCAGGGCTCTCGAGCTGTCATGTACAAATCTTGTTATAATGAGAAGAGCATTAGTAATAGAGGCTGAAATTTTCAAGCTGCCTAAGGGATTTAGATGCTCAGTTCCCATTAAATTTAATGGGATGCGTGTCTCAAAATCCTACCCACAATAAATTTTTACCAACCATTCTTTGTGCAAGGGAAGGAGAGGGGAGAGAAAAATAGAGAGGGATGGAGGGAATCAGGTATAAGAGTGGTTCTTACTGGCACTGAAGGCCAGCTGGTTGTTGTAAAACAGCATCCAAAAGGGGACCAGAATGAAATGCTTTGTAGGGATCTCTTCTAATAATCAGGTAATTCGGGTCTGGACTCCGCTCCAACCTGCCCTGTGAGGTGGATGGGAACATAATGCCCTCTGCGCTTTGAGACTTCTATTTCTGGACTGCAGACCTACTTGCAGTCATTAAAGCACATTTAAAAATGAAAATTAGGTAGAGAGACATAGATGGGATAGTGGTGGTCTTTGGAGATATGTAGGAAAAGGATGAAAGGAAGCTGTGAATTGAGAAAGCCTCGTGTTACACCAGTTCACTTCTCTAATTAGGTCTGGTTGCATTTACTTCTTCAACCAGATTTATCTGTATTTAAATCAGGTGCATTTTTTAAGTGTCAAAAATACTCAAGATCAACACGTTTCCCTGGTAACCGTGGATCCCGTTGCTTTACTTCCAGCAAGTCACCAGCTCCCAGGCTCAGCTCCAGCTTTCCCAAGTTCAGGCGCCAAAGTGAGCGAGACTCACTCTAGGTTTCCTCCATAGATTAGGAAAGGAGAGAGGTGGAGAGTGACATACTGATGGTTCAGCTTTTGCCCCTGGGGAGAAGGGTTCACCTTGTTTAGCTTCACCCATGTGATACGTTAGGCACCAGCTATTATATATCTGCCTAAGCTTCCTCCATAGACTGGCAGGTACTTCCGGTAGGAAATTCCTTCACCTGAAGTTATGTGTTTAAGATAGATGCCCTGATAGGAGCCTACAGTTACACGGTCCTGACTCAAATGGATGCTGACAGTTAGCTAGGATGAACCTATGAGCAAATACTCAGTTACAAGTGAATCCCAGCGGGCTTCAGTTGCACATGCTTTTGATCATGGTGTTTCCATTTGCTTATAATGAGGGTTTCCCTTATGCCCATACTGATACTTTCTTTTGACTGTATGTCACCTACCAGAACCCCAGGTTAACAGCAGAAAAGACAGCACAGGTGTCAATATTTTCAAACTTCAACCCTCCCTTTTTTCCCAAGGAAAAGTCTGTTTTCAAGATGGTTAAGGTTTTTTTCTTTCTTTTTTTCTTTCTTTTTTTTTTTTCTTTGTTGGCTATTTCCATAGCTCGATTTTCCATCTGGAGATAAATAAGGATAAAACGCTCTCTCCACCCTGTGTTTGCCCTGCCTGTTCGGCATGAGTGATGTGGAGGCGGGTAGGAGGGATTCCAGGCAGCCTGCTGCAATGTGGCATCTGGAGACGCAAACTTGGAGGGGTTCCCAGGAAGGGAATATAACATTTGGCAAGGAAAGAAGGAGCTTAGATGAGAGAGGGCTGTGAGGTTTTCCCCTCTTCTATCCTCATCCTGTTGCTTATTTCTGAATATTTGTTTTATTCCCCAGCCATATTAGAAGTGTAAATTGCACAGATGAGCTAATGAGATCATCTGTGTCTGTGCCATTTGGGGAAGAGGGAAACATGGAGATGCTTTCTCCTTTCTAATCATTTACCTTTAGTTTGAGACTAAAGATGCTCATATTCTGCATACTTGGCTCTGCAAGCCTGGGACAGATCCTGTGGCATTTCTTCTGTGACTTGATACATATTTCTCCTTTGTGTTTATGTGGCCTGTCATCCACCCCAAACACCTCTGCTGTCTTACACCACGTGTATGGGGTGAAGTTCTGGTCCACAGGAGTCTTGGTTTGTATAGAAATAGGACCTGGATATTGCCCATGCACAGCTTTAAGTTCAATAAATATAATGAGTCACTATAAGGAAGAAGGTGTTGATAGCGATCTCCTTGTTCTTTTTTCCCCTGAATTCCATTGAGCAATGACTGTAGGCAGTTCTGGGTAAGTGTTCAGCTGGCGTAAATGTAGGCACCTTCACTGCAGCATTGCTGATTTATTGGGATGTGACCCTATGTTTGCAATTAAGATTATGTCCATAGAACAGATGGGTCAGAGTGATGCATTTGCCTTTATGAGGCACTGAATCAGATTCACCACAATAGATCATTCATATCACAAATTGGTGCCATGCTGTTTTAAATAGCAGTGCTGCAAGGAGGAATTTCTTGGAGCGGCTGACAACTTTCAGACTTTAGTACGTGAAGTTGCTCCTCTTGCTAAATGTTTATTTGTGTGGAAGGGAAGCAAGCCTGTAAGACTTTTTTGTTTCTGTTCTGAAATTACAATTCTGTTTTTAAACAGAGTTTGAAAGATGCTCAGTTAGTAAAAAGCCTTTTAGTGGGAGGGTAGAAACAGTTCTTTATTCAGCAATAGTTTGTACAGTTTGGTTGTGAATCCCTCCATAGAGACATTATCCTCACTCTTGGTAGTTGCCTCAAATGTATATTCTCAGAAATACACAAACTCCAGTTGGGAAACACTAAGTGAGCAGGGACATTATTACTTAAGTGCTCTGATGCTAGAGAGGGGGATTGAGAGGTAATGTATGGGACACTTCCATGGGACCATTAGGATACTGCCATGTTCCCCATTACATGCTGCTTTTTAAAGAACGATCCTGATCACTTGAAGATGCTGCTTCTACTTAGGCCAGAATTGGCAATGCTGGCACCTGTCTTTTGCTTTTCTGTGCCTTGGATTTAGTTATCATCACTCCTTTAGGAGCAGAATAAATGTTGGTTCATTTAACTCAATTGTCAGTAGACATGAGGAGACATGAGAAGAAAGTACTTAAAAAGAGAGATCTGCAAGATCAAAAGAAAATTATAAAAAGATAAAACATCTTTTGCAGCACAGATCTTTCTTCTCAGCTTTGCTCCCCAACAAGCTACCCTGCCTTCCTCCTTTTCTTAACTTACAGGTGAGCTTAAAATTAAAGTGAAATGTTGTTACTCTGCATTGTAAGGGGTCTGTTCCCTCCCTCCTGGGAGGGGAGGAAGGGAATACGCTATCCCAAACTGGAATGGCCAGTTCTGCCCAATCTCTTCTTCCAAGCTTTACTTTCTCATTTCTTGCACTGGGACACCATATGGGAGAGAGGGGAGAGGCAGAAGGAGGAGTTATATCCTTTCATTTTTCTCCTTAAGATCTGTCCTGGTTTGAGGTAAAACAGGACCAGTTTTGTTCAGTGACTTTGCTTCTCAGCTGTGCTTCTAGTCCTTTGACAAACAGTTTTATGGTACACCTTAATATCTGGCTTCAGGCTGCTTTTCTGTTTGGATACCTTCTGCGTGACAACACAGAGAGCAAAACTAAACATTTTTTTGGAGTTAAGCTGCATTAAGCTGAGCTGAGCAACCCTGCTCAGGGCCCCCTCACACGCTGGGACCAGGCGACTGATAATTTGGACAGTGTCAAGACAGTTTTTTAAATAGATTTTGGGTAGGAGAACAGCAAATCACCCATCCCTTCCAAACAGAAGGGTCACAGCTTGTCTCTGTGACTTCTAAGCCCCAGGCAAGGAAATCCTAAGGCAGAAGTAATGTCAGGAAGGGATCACTGTGCTCCATGCTCAGGCCCTGAGTGGAAAAGCCCTGCTCCTTGTGCTGTCTGAGTGGTCTCTCCCACCGGCCAGACCAAGCTGTCACGCTGTTCCCTATTTCTTACTCTGGGGAAGTTGAGGTATGGCACAGAGGATAGTAAGAGCTCAAAATAAGGGTTCCCCTCCTTAATCTGAAGCATGGTGGGACCTCTTCGTTTTGCATGAGTCATCTGAATTCAAAATGCTTAACCTGTGGCAGAAATAATTCAGATTTGAACACGTCACTCACACCAGGTCAAGGTAACAGTTGTTTTTTGCATGGATCGTTTCAGAATATTTTCTGCGGGTGTTTGTAGCAAGCAAATCACAGGATGCAGTTGTTGCTATAGCAATAAGCCTCCTTTAGTGAATGAGGTAGGGTAGCCCCCCTCAGACAGACCAGCATACTCCCACCAATTATCGCTACAATGAGGTACCTGACACGGTTTACTTACCAGGGATCTGATGGGTATCAATAAACTCTGAATTCTAGGGGCAAATGGATCCCATGGGATTTATATGTTTCTGAAAATCCTTCTTTGTTTGAGGTTTGAGTCACCAGTGAATCTTAAATTTGCTGACTATAATTGCATCAATTATACTAATGAGTGATTTTTTTTCATTTGTGTATGATCTGAGTATGGGATATGTAATTTCGGAGTGTATGATAAGTTCTATTTTAATTTAGAAGCTGAGAGAAACACAGTGGGTTGGACAGGCTCTGTGATAGCTCTGTGAACAGGCTGCACCAACCAGGGCAGTCAAAATAACACAGCTAAGCCTGGCCTTAGTTCTCACGGAAAAGATTCGGTAAACTATCCTTGAAATATTTCATCTGGAAGAGAAAAATTAAAGCATAAGAAAGGCTATAATAATAACTTTTTCCTGGTGTCAGCTTTGTTTATTGGTTCATACAGCGATTGTGGTATGCAGTCTTCAGGGAATGAATTTTTTTCTTTTTAAATAGTCTGTGGGCTGATCTCAGCAGATCAGCCAGGCAGGACTGCCTGCGCACACACCATGCGAGGCGTCTAATCCTTGTTTCTCCTGCTTTGTGAGAAAATGGGACCAGTCCAAATCCCTTTGAAGTCAGTGCAAAGATGGGCTGGGATCCTTTGGAGGGATTGGGATCTTGTAGTGGGTCCTGTGAATGGGATTTAAGGCTTGACCTTAAATTCAGATTTAAGCTCTGAATCCAAACTTGCTCCTGGAGTCACTGGAGTAATTCTGAATTTATGCTGATAGAAGGAAAATTAGTCCCTTCTTCCCAAAGTTAGCACGTAACAAGGAATTACCAGCTCAGTTCCTTTTACTGGTGTTGTAGTTATTCTTTCCTCTCATCTTTTCTATCCCTCATGTTCTTCACATATTCACGAGAGATATGAAAACCAGATCCCTTCAGATGACTCCTATAGGTAGCATCTAATTTATGGTGGTGATGAGCTGGTGGCTGTTGGAGAAACAGAATGAAAAGGAAAGCAGTTGGAAAATTACTGCTTTTTGTGGGCTGCTTGCACTTGTCTATAAGTATTTATTATCCTAGATGGCAATCTAGCTGATTCTCCTTGATGTACTCCAGCACTAATAAAGGAATTTTGCAGTATTATTACAGCAATTTTAACTCAATTCACTCAGAGAACGCTCCTGCGCTCCAGAAGTCAATTATAGATATCACTTAAAAAAATAGATAACGCAAAGCTGGACCTGTGTTTTCATCACTGTGCAGACAGCAAAATAAAACTACAGTAAGGGAAATGCACATTAGAAAACTGGAGGTGTTGTGAAGGGAGGGGACGAGCAGGAAAGGTGATGTTTCTGCTGCGCGGTTTTCTTCAGGCTTCGGAGCATTACTGACACTCTGCCACCTGCTTTGCTTTCCCCTCCAGCTCCCAAGTGGCCTTCAGGCAGAAACATCGCATCTCATCATGGCTTTGCTTTCTAGAACAGGTCTTGCTAAGGATCATCATGAAAGAGTCCAGGAGCCATGTCTGGACCTCAGGTGAATTAAAAGATACTGCCTGAGGTTAATGATGGGTTCATCCTTCAAGGCCAACAAAAAGCCAGAAACTGATAAATATAAAGCACATTCCACCACGTGAGGTAGATGCCTACTTCTTTAATATTATGTTTTATTCCCTAGGCTCTGGAAGTCCACATAATTTTCAGTTCCTTCTGTCACCATGTCCTTCACAAAAGTGATTTTTTTCTTGTCGTTAAATCTCCTGGGAGCATTAAAAGGTTTTCTGTTATTGTGGCTGGAAACAGTTGATGGTTTTTAATTCTTAAATTTCCTTTTCCTGCCTTTTACAGAGAAAAGCCTTGAAGGATTTCTGGCAGTCAACCTGGGTCTAATGCAGAGGGGTCTGTAGAAATGAGGAATGGAGATAATTTGTGATTGTTCATGACTCTAGAAATTGAGTCCTGATCATTTGCTAAAAACATTGACTAAAAGAGGACATATAGCAAGCAAGTGCTGGCAAGAGATCTGTGCGAAATAAGCATAATAGTGCCCTTTTTTTTCTGCTTAGAAAGGCTCTTCTTTTCAGCAAAATCCTACTTTATCTATAAAAATCTGGTTTTGATGCCTATTAATTGTCACATCTCTGGGCAGGGGGAGTTTGAAGTTTCAAGGCAGATAATACCATGCCAACACTACGATAAAAAGCCAAGCAATCGTGCTCTATCATTGGTGAAAGATAAGCTGGAACAAGGAGAGTGATTAAGAGTTGTGTTCAAAATTTATCTGATCAACGTGGAGACCAGGTCAATGTGTTGTCTTGATACGATAGTTAAGGTAAAGTTGCAAGTTCAAGCAAGTTTGACCTCAGCGTACTTGCTGTGCTGCCAGTGAACCTCTTTTGATTATCCCCTGTGGTTTACAGGGTAATGAAATGAATACTGAGGGGAAGATAGAACATAAAATATAATTGTTTTTTCCTCCAGCCACCCCCTGCCAGAAGCTGTGCTATCACGCAGGGTATGTCCTGGTCCCTGTCGGTCCCTGTGCGCTGAACCAGGATAGATGAGCTATAGCATGAACAATTTTGCAGAAGAAGGAGAAGATGAAAGCGTGTTCCCAGACTTTTGTAGTCTCGTTCAAATAAGACCTCCCTCCTGAATCCAGAACGTGTGTGCTTGTGGCACCTGACTTTCAAGTATCAGGTTTTCTTCCATGCAAAAAGTGTAGCTGTGTAGGCATGGAAGGGCGAGGAAGTGAAGCTGAAGAAGCAGGTCCTCAGTGGTTACCGATCAGCTCAGATCCGTCAGGCTCAGCACAGAGGCTCTGACACAGCCGAGAGTGACTCGGATGGCAGCGCCAGCCCTCAGTGAGAGGAGTGAGAAGGCGCACCGCAGGGAAAAGAAGTAACTTAGTGTGAAAAGCCAGGACATCAATCATAATTGCAGTAGTAAAACGCTTTAGACCACTTCCAGGGAACCTTGTTCTGCTCTCCTTCCACTTCTAAGCCCCCTGTATGTACTGGACTGATAAAAACTCTCCAGCAGCCTTCTGTTGCCTGCGTCGAGCTAAAATTGTTCAGCCAGCCTTGGGGCAGAATAAGCAGAGCTGCTGCCACATTGCACCCACTGCAAATTGGCTCCATTATTTATCACTGATGGAGATGTGTACAATGGAGAGGAGGGGAGAATTATTGTATATAAATGCTGCAATATACACGATTCCCACTTAGAATTGATTTTTCCCTTGTGAGATATGCTGTCTCATTGAAAGAGGGAGAAAGGTGTAATTTTAAACCTGACTCCTGTAAGAGGAATTAAACAGACAAAAAAGAGCCAAAGAAGTGGAGGCATTATCTCAGGGGCGCTATTAATAATTTTCTTAGGAAAATGTAGGCTGCTGTGCACCTCACTGACCTCGTGAAACAAGCCTTCCTGGATCTTCCTGCTGTAATATTTAATACTGAATCCCTCCAGCTCTTTTTCTCTGCATTCAACACCAGTTTGGCTTGTTTGTTGCAAGTGGCAGATTGGAAAGAAGTGGAGGTTACCTCTGACAGAATTGTCAAATTAAATTTATCCTGATCCCTGTACCTTCTCCAGGAGAGGAGACCCCATATTTATAGTAAAGTGCACACAGCTCATAAGCATTGGTTTTCAAAAACACTTTGACAGCAAATAATAAATATAAAATAATACACAATACAATATGCAATTGACTTATAAGCCTCCCAGTCAATGCAAGTGTTATCCAGCATACATAATTACATTGCAGGCAGCACATCCTTTACCTGGGAATGACATACTCTGATAAAAAATAAATAATAATAATAACACCCCCTAAGTATGCACCACTGGGTGCCTTGTCTAAACCTGGCTATGAGGAATGAATGTGAAATTAGCATTCGATTAGAAGTGAAGGAAATGCAGGATGTGAATGTAAAGCAAAGGACTATATCAATGTCTAAATATGAATGTGACATTTGTATGTCTGCATAAGTAGTCTCCTTGTGCAGCATCACTCAGAGAGAAGATCTGCCACAGGAACAACAGAGTGTGATTTGCCACAGGGTAGGACAAATCTGGATTTAAGATGGTTTTCTTAAGTGGAAGACCTGTCCTTCACTTCTGTTCCATTCTTCTTTTTCCCCTGGGATCACCAGGGACCCGGGAGCACTGCAGTTTTTTCTCCTTGTCCTATTTATCTATCGTCATTGTACAAGGTTCATAACAAGTGGTTTTCTCTGAACTTTTTCTCTTCCATTTTTTCCTCACAGGTTTTCCACACAGTTCAGACCAGAGCTTCCTGTATCTTCTGGATGGTTTTGCAATATTTGTCTTTATATCTTGCTCTTCCTCCCTGGAATGTAAAGTGTTGCAGGTGCAGTGTTGGTCATCCCTTACACACAGGCAGGCATCAGCAAAAGAGTATTTGGCCAGGCCATGCAGTCAGTTCATGCCATTTAGGATCTGAAGGCACTTCTCAGCCCTTGTCGGCATTAGGTGTCCTGCAGCTTTGACTCTGTCACCGGGTGGCTTCTCACCTCTCCCAGGGGCTGCAGGTGTGCTCAGGAGCACCCTGCACCCACGCAGCTCCTTTCCTCTGCACTGGGCTATGAGGGCCTGTTTTAAAAAACACCTGTTTCCTAAAAAATAACACTTCATACTCTGAACGTTTCTCTGAAAACAAAAAGATGCGTCCACTTTGCTTTGGTTTTGACTGCGAGAATTAAGGCAGATGGGACTGACATCTTTCTTCCTCTGACCCATCTACATTCAAGACTGAGTGTTTATTTTTTAGCTGATGTGCTTATTGCCAATTACGCTTAAATGAGAAGGCACGGTATGCAACTTGTCAGGGTAGATGGCATTGAAGCTAAATTCACAGGGTTTGGTTCAGGTGTGTCTGATGCCACCCTTGAATCAAATCAACTTGGGATCAAAGAAATATGCTCATTTTAGAAAAATGAAATTGTCCTTTACCGTCTTCCAAAGCTATCAAGAAAAGTTTGCATTTGTTACAGCCAACTTCACCATCTACTTGACCTTAAATCCAAGCATTTATGTGCTGCTTCCCAAAATAAGCATCAGTTAGGTTTAGGAGAATGCCTTAAGGGTGTGCAAGCCAAATTGTACCAGTCAGAAAGATGCTGTTTTTAAAATCAGCTTTACGGGTGACTCTTCCCATCGCTGTTAACGTTTAACATATCCCCCTAAGCCTGGATGCTCTTTGAAGCAAGTTACCAGCTTAATTGGGACTCTTTAATAAAATTTAATGCTATTTTTTTAATGAAGAAAGATGAAAAGTTGCCTAGAGGGGAATCTTGAGCACAAGGTATTTAAAGATATTATTCTTAGAGAATGTCGATCTCTTATCTCATTCTCCACAAATCATTTAATGAAATAACATTAGCATTTCACTTCTAGTTATATTTACTCCTTCCCCTGCATGCATTTCTTTATTTTGGGTTTTTTTTTCTGCTTTTCAAGAAAAAAATAAGGCGCAACAAAGCTCTCAAACAACAACCTTATGCTATTGAGCAACAATTAATATTGTCTCATTCTTGCAAATGGGGAGCATAGGTTTTTTTCCAGACAATTAGGTAGATAGCTTTCTCTTGTATTTATTAATGCTGATTTCAAGTTTAACAGGCTTGGCTTTGCCAGTTACGTAATTACTGCAAACCTGGGCATCTACAGCCGGGCTCCAGATACAAAGCAGCCCTATTGCCGCTCCCCGTAGGCGATAACCACAAACAGGAGATGGCTTTCTGCTCCAAATGTAGATATTGAGTGCTCTCCCTTTAGAATAAAGATTTATTTGGGTCCTGCTGTCAGTGCCTGCGTTTGTCATTGGAAGACTCAGCATCAGTGCCTGATTCTGTGAATGGGAAGAGGAGACATTAGTTTTTCACTGCAGTTGCCTTAAAAGCCACAGCCCTCCATAACAGCCTGTTAGGGAGTGACTGTCGTACTTTGAACTAGAGAAGGGGAACATTTGTGGTGTCCTTTCCTTGATGAAGCATTGTCTCATTCCCCTCTTTGCCACTTCATCTGTTGTTATCTCGGGTCTAGTTTCTTGTTCTTAAATCAAGTAACTGTCCAGTTTTTGTGACACGAGCGTTAGGTGGCAAGGAGTGGGGTCATCAAATCAGTACATTTTACTGTGGGTAGGGTCAGGAGGAAGAAGAGGGATGGGCTATAAGAGCAGTGGGGTGAAATGCAGCCCACTAGCTTTACCCTCCAAGGCAAGAATTTCGCTATTCTGGACCTATGTATAAATAATTATCTTTTTCTTTTGACCAATTTGTAGTGGTTATTCAATTTTCAGCACACTAGACTCTTCTTCGCATATTCTTTAGTACTTTACCTCATTCTGTTTCCCCTCTCTTTTAAGAAAAAAAAAAGGCAACAGTGTGCAATTTCCGTAGAACCTGGCTCAGCCACATTTTTCTCTATGACTTTTCCCCCTAATTTCAAGGCTCTATTATTTTCTGTGACACTGTAATATGATCTTCATGCTTATTGTAAGACTTAGGAGAGAGTGGGTTATATGAAAACTTCCTGAGCAATCTCCAGAGTTTTGTCTTACATTCAAATCACCATACACATCCATAGAAAATAGAAAGGAAAGAAACAGGTCATGGTGTTCCTTGCCCCAGCATACTAGTTTAGTACCTTCAAAATCAGTGGAAATAGTTATCCTTCAGCACAGAGGGAAATTAGTACACATCCTGGGATCTGACCAGTGATGCTGGGACTCCATCTGTCCACTGTCTCGTTGATTTTAAGGTCAGGTTGCACGACCTTTGCATTAATGTAATGTTTGTTGCCCTCTCCAAAAAAGGAGACTAATTTTTGAAATACACACACACAAATATATTAAAAAAAAATAATCTGTTTTTTATGCCCAAGAAAAAACATACATCACTGCACTTCAGGAAGGAAAGCAACAGACTAAAGCAGAGAGGAAATTCCTGCCTTCATTCAGATTTAAAGTTCTACAGGATCCTTCTGTCATTTGTGAGCTACCTGTAATGGTCACGCATTCAACAGGCAACTCAGTAAACACACATTATCAAGCCAAGCCCTCTTCCAGGCTGCCAAATCTTTTCTCCCCGCCACGCCAGTCCCCAAAGACACCCCACACATCCACCCCAGCCCTGCCTGGGTACCTGCTCCAGAAAGGACTCCCCAGCTAAGCAAGAAGCCAGTTAATTAACTGAGTGGCAAAACAAGCACAACTCATGAAAACCACTCTTTTGCTTCCTAATGAGGACTCACAATATAACTATGCTGGATTTTTTCCTTTCATATTTATCAAGGTATGGTGTAATTGTCATGAACATCCAGAAGACAAAAAAATTCCTCTAAACTCAAACTGATGGAAAATTCTGGGGTCTTTAGGTACTCTGTAGTAATGATTCATGCATTTGCAGCTGGGATAATAATAGTCTAATACCTTGATCATATTGCATTTTACATAATTTTACATAATTGTTCATAAGGGCTACAATTATTGTGACTGTGAAGTGTAAAACTACAGGAGGAGAATGAAAAAGCCAACTCAAACTAATATGTTTAGCCTGATTTTCCGCTGCTAATTACCACTGGGAAAACACATATTTTAACCGAGCAATGTTTGAATATTTTTGTACCGCGGTGCTGCCACAAATGAAACAGTATAAAAACTACAGTGATTGTCATCCCAAGTGCCAAATTACTGAGCACTGTTAAGTGCGTTCACAGGGCCATGGGGGTATTCTGGCTTTCTGAAATATTTCTAGCAATGAGAGCATGGTTGCTAGTGGTTTAAAGTACAGATCATGCTCACCTGTTCGGTTATTAAACGTGTTAATGTTTCTGCTCTCTGCCATACTAAACAGCATTCTGGCTGTCAGTGTCATGAGGAGTATGCTGGGTTTGTGTTATTTTTACCATTTTCTCGTTGCTCTAATTGTTCCCCAGTGTTCCTGAGGAAAAGCAACGTTCAGCTGCAGGAAAGGAGGCAAAACCGACTCCTTAGAAACAGAAAAGCAGGCCTGAGGAAGGAGAAGCTAGGGCAGCCATTCACTTTGCTAGATGCAAATTTCCATGCCAAACATCCTCGTTGTTGCTGGGTTTTCCCGTGCGACGGTTTGCATGCACACAGGCTCCCACCGGACACATGCTGCGGTGTGTCCCGGCGCCTTTTCCATTGCTGGTTGGGAGGCACCGGGAGCCCCTGGAGATACAGCAGAGCCCGGTGCACCTTTTGCACCACCACCACCACCCTCTGCCTCAAAATAGCCTGGCCAAGGAATCCTGCAGAAGTAACAAACACCGTGTGTGCAAGTTGTCTGCGTGCTGGGGGGTGGCGGGATGCTGAGGGCACAGGGACACAGGCTCGAGTGATGGGGTTAGCAACGAGCTGTCCCCTTGGCTACTGCCCAGGAACCAGAGCCACACAGCCCCTTCGGCTGAAGCTGTGGGTGACGACGGGACCACATTAATATGCCAACCTCTACTCTGAAGCCATTGAAATGCAGGCACATGTTTGCCTCTAATTGTTCTGGGGAGAGCGGACCGCTGGGAGCACTAACTTTTTAAATTGCCTCCGCTAGATTCCTCAGAGCTTGACCGCCGGAGCTGTCATCCCTCTTTAAACGTGTGAAAAGCCCAGCCCACTAGACTGAGGTGGAGACAGGTCTTGGGTATGGCCTTCACCCCATGCAGGGAATGAATTTTACCCAGAAAGCTGCAATACTATGAAACGTGTTAAGGAACGGCCCTTAGGTGTGATCAGTTCTGGTTCAGAAAGACCCTCTGGCCTGTTGTAGGGTGGAACAGGACACAGATTGCTCTACCCCACCTAAATTTGTTTCTTAGGTGTCAGGAAAACTTCACCTTCTCTGCATCATTTTCTCCCTGACTTCACGATTGGGAGATTAGATGCTGCGGGCACCAGCTTGCTGTCTTCACAGGGAAAGATTTTCACAAGGATTTACTCAGGCCTGTCATTACATTTCTGTTCTCCACTGGCTTCTGCAGTGATGGAAGGGGGGAAGATTAATAAATCGCGACTGCCAGAACAGAAAGGCCACCATGGTAATCGAGTCTGCGTGGGGGTTTGAGCGAGGAGCTCATTTTCAGAACAGTATCTTGACTTTAAAATCCTTCAGGATAGATTAAAACAAAATTTGCTCAGTCCAATATCTTCAGGAGTCCGAATGACCATCAAAGCAAAGGCTTCATGGTGGCACTTCTCCAGATCAGCTGTGTTATCTTGAAGTTAACCAATTTCCTCTTTTCTGATTTTCCCATCCCTCAAAGGCAAACAGTAATGTGCTGCCAGCACAGCACTTGGACTTCTCAGGACCTGCTGTTCTGGCAGATCAGAAATAGATTTCTGTGCCCCTCTTATGTCAGCCTTCGATCCCTGGAGAGTGACCTGCACAAGTTTAAATTAGCTTGTTCAGACAGTGTGTAAAAATCAAAATAGTCAACTTGTGTGTAATGGTCAGTGCACTCGGTGGTCCCACAGCCAGGCTGGACCTGCGGACTGCTTTTGCTAGTGAGGGCTCAGGTCTGCGGGTCTCCTCGTGGTGGGCTGGGATGGGTATGGGAGAGTGAGGCTCAGAGGAGATCTGGAACTTCCCACAGACAACGTTGGTGGGGGATCTGCATGCAGCCTCCCTCTGTGTTTTCCTCTGCGAGTTATTCTTCACCTCTCCCATCCACATGATGACTGCTGACACACGGTGTTTTCCATTTGACTGTCAGTGGCATTGGTCTGTACCAAAGTCCTTCATGCTCTGTCAAACTGTAGTTGAGGAAGGAGTGAAACTCCATCATCCCTGTCTAACGTGGGACACTCTCTGTGTCCCCTGTGCATTTGCTGACTGAGTCACGAAACACAAGATACTCCTGAGCACATTGGCACTTCTCCATGGCACAGAGGGTTGGCAAACAGCGCTACTAGGTCAGGTCTCGAAGACAAGCTAACTGCATTCGCTGCATGTCACCAAAGCATTCAGTTCATCCCTCTGTGGGACCAGCACTTGTTTTATTCAGTGCGATGGTTGCTTTGAGCTATCAGAATGACAGGAAGCACCCAGAGTGAGGAAAGCATCTGGCTCCCAATTTAAAAAATGCTACATTTAATTTAATTTATTAATTTGATCGTGTGGTCTGCAGCACTTGCTGGCTGTCCCCGTGTCCTGAGAAGTCATCCTGCACGTGAGAACATCCTGCCCAGGAGTGAGCATCCACCTTTCCCTTCTTTGTGCCCTCAGCCTACCCTGCAGGACTATATAAAGGGCAGATTAGCACAAACTACTTGATGGGGCTGCAGATTTCCCCATTAGCAGCATGTGTAGCCAGCAATACTGTGTTGTACTCCTTAGTTACACGTAAAGTTCTTCTGAAGCAAAAAGACAAAGGCAATATTCTTTGTCGTCATTCTCGGTTATTTCAAAATTGCTACCCACAGCAGAGCATCATCAGTCATTAGAGTCACATATAGGGGTATTATATTCACTTTGCGGTCTCTCAGCTCCATCGCCAAGGACATCACAGTCACAATGAGACATAATCAGTGCGCTGTTGCCAATTTTGAGACATAGTAATTTAGCAAAAATTTCCTGTGTTCAGAGACCTCTGAAGTTGGAGGAGCTGCTCTGAATTTCTCTGCATTCCTTTTATCAAGTTCGATGTGAATGGCATGGAGGAAGAAATAAGGCGTGAGGACCCTCTTTAGCATGCCACCGTTCTGCCGATGGCTTGCAGGGCACGTGTGCTGCATAATATCAGGCGTGACCGATACAACGAGGGACAGCAGGAGGGAGCTGAGGAAAAGCCGCAACCTTGAGTGACCTTGCTGTTGCGAATTTTTAACTTATTCTTCTCCCTGTTGCGGCTATGATAAAAAGATGCTACACAAAAATACTCTTTTGCATACAACTTTCAGAAAGAAGCTTCGAATTACATGGATGTGAGACAGCTGATCTGGTCCCTCAGGTTTTTACAGACAGCATTTAGCTGGTCTGATCTTTATTCCTGACTGATCACAGCTTGATGAGTGACATCAGGCAAATCAAACCCCTCGGTGCCTTACTTTTCCTGTGCACAATTGTATTTACCCAGTGCTTGGAGATCTAAGGATGTTTTTAATTGCCTTCTATATTGTATCTTATGGTGACACTGTGTAATATGCAACCATTTAAAAGCTATTTTTTACTCTGAAAAAGATCTGCTGACACTGAGGCTCAAGAAATTCTCTATCCTGTCTACAAGGAAATTTAAAATGTGAATTTGCAGTCTGGAAGTGGAGATGTTCCCAGAATCTTCCCTTCTGCTCAGGAGAGGGAAGATTGCCCACTTCAACAAAAACATTGCTTCCAATGGTCCCCTTCCAGCCCAGCCAGGCTGGGTCATTATCATTTTGGATTACCAGTACTTTGACTTTATTTACCCTCTGTGAAATGCTTATGAGCGTTTGGCCATGCATTTAACGTATGCAACTTACTTTGGGGTCCTTTGCATACTTGAGCGTGAAGGGATATAAACATAAATGCAGACAGATTTATTGCAGTCTAATTTAATAAAAATGTCAACAAAGAAATGCACGTTTGGCAGGGGAATAAATATCAAATAGGAGCGAAGCAGACAGTGGAGTAGGTTGTAAGAAATTAACATGAAACGTTTTGGTTTGACAGCGACTATAAAACAAAATTGTCCTTTGGAGACTCAGGGAGTGATTTAGCAGAGGTGTGCTTCCAGGGCACGCAGCGCCAGCTTGCGCGAGCCGGGCGCGGGGAGATGGGCTCAGGATGAGACCACACCGCTACCGCAGGGAATGGTTTGTGATGTGTCGCTTCCATTTGTAAACTGACATTTAATGTAAGGGGAGCGAGATGTTGCCTTGATTGGTTTTCTGATGCAGGGCTGCGGGTTGTGCCTGCACGTTGCTTAGCAGCAGCATGCCAGCCCCGGTCCAGGGCCAGCCGGCGCGCTCCTTCTGCCTGGCACTTGGGCTTGTTTGGCCCCCATGACTCCAGCTTCATGTATCTGTGCTTCAAGGGAGAGGTAGGGAAGGGATGCAATCTGTGTTCTGCACCTAGAGCGGCTGGGTGTTAGCTTACGGAGTGATTTGCCCAGGGTGAAATAGGAAGAAGAAGCTGAATCGATTCTCTTGGTACCCCGCGTGCTCGTGTCTCTTGCATTTTAAATATTTCATCCTCCGTTGCCCTTTCCTTGTGTCTGCTTGTGCTCCCCTGGACACCAGCTGCCTCTCAGGACTTTTGCCAAGATGGGCAGCAGACGTCCCGCTCGTCTTGGGCCCCGCAGCCGAGCGATTTCACCAGCTACAGAGCTTTGAGTTAAGCTTTATCTGGAGGAAGTCTGAAGCGCTTCAGCTGTGGGGCCCATTTCCATGTCAGACAGACTTTAAGAGGGCTGTACTAGGAGAATTTGAGGTCTCCCGTGGATATCAGAGAGCAGATCCATACCACAGCAGCTGACTCTGATGCTAATGGGCTCTTCTAGTGCTCTCCATTGATTTCAGTGAAAGCAAGAGTGTTAGGATGCTGTTCCTAAAGAAAGCACACGGCATTCTTTTCTGTAGCAGTGAAATAGCTGTTCAGGTGTCTTGCAATATTTGTTTTCACCTTTTTTGTGGTATTGCCTCTTTCCTTCATCTTTTGGGCTTTGGTTTCTCACAAGGTCCCCAGGCAATTACTAGGGCTGTGGTTGCCACAACCATTGTTTGCTCCTCTTTATTGCAGAAACGCACTCAAATCTTGGGATAGATTTTGTTTTAATGGCCCAGTTGATATATGGTGCTTATTCTGTCTCAAGCATTACATCGAGGTTTTTAAAACATACTTGTTCATCTTAATACCCCTGATAAGTTTCTGAAATGCTCAATATATCCTATGTGTTTCTTGACATCTCAGCACAAATCCAATATCATACTTTCACTGTAGGTATAGAATCATCACTCACTACGTAGAGGACTGTATCTCAGTGTGCGTACACAGAAATTCAAGGTAGCCAGTTTGCACGGGGGTAAAAGTGCAGTGGCTAATGGGAAGGAGTGTGTGGGAACAGAGTTTGCTTGACCAGAATTGGAATAAAAGCTTAAAGATTGACATACCGCAAGTTGGGGGGAGCGTGGAGTGTGGAGTGGAAACTTTTGGTCCTAAAGTTCTGGAAGAATTGATGTGTGAAATTGCAAATCTGGTAGTAAGAGTTTTTAATAAATCTATCAACTCAAGGGTGGCACTGTGTGACTGAAGAATAGCAAACACAGTATCTGTATTTAACAAAGGGAGAGAAATAGGGAGACCGGTGTGTACAGGGCTTTTAGTCTGACATCAGCTCTACAAAATCAAAGTTTTTGTCCAAACTGTGATGAGTTGTGAAAAGGACATAGGCTCTGTCAGGAAAAGTATTGGCTGTATTGATAAGGAGCTGTTAATATCCATGCATGATTCAACCATTTGTGGAATATCTATGCTCAAAAAATGTGAATTAAAACAGGGACGGGTGCAGATGAGAGTATTACGGAGATCAGGAGAATGGAGAGCCTGATTTACAAGAGAAGGCTAAAGGAGCGTGGCTTGTTGATCATAGCAAAATGCAGGTTTAGCAGGGTTATGATTACTGTCTGTAAAAACATCAGGGAGGAAAAAGGACTATTTGCACTGGAGAACAGTGTTATCGTAAGAACGAAGAGGCATAAATCAACTCACACTGGAAATCAGAAGTTTTCTAGCCATTAGGACAGGAAGGCTGGAACAACTTTTTGATATGAATGGCAATGAAAAAAAAACCCAACTACTTTTAAGCCACAGCTCAGTAAGTTTATAGAGAGATAATACGATGCAGCACACATGATATCAGGGACTGCACTCGGTGACCCCAGGGATGACTTCCAGTTTGTGTAAGATGCAGGAACTCCATTTCAAAGTCCTCATTAAAATTTCTGTGTATTTCTTTTTCCTTATCTTCCTTTAAAAAGGGATTATCCTGTAATAAACAGGGTGGTGCCATCTGCCACAGTCTCTGGCACAGAAGGGAGGAATTGCTGTTTCATCTTAGTTAGCTGTATTGAGGAGGGTGGGGGAAGGATTTGGGGCTGCTTCCATCTGGAACTGGGGCTGATTGAAGGTGAGAGCTGATCTCTTGAAATTCAGTGAAAAATGATGGGTAAGGCAGATACCAGTTGGGAAGCGCTTTGAAAATACAGACCAAGCAGCTTAGGTTTGATGTGGCCGCTGAAGTGAGGTGAGAGAAGGGCTATGTAGAAGGGAAGGGCATAGTCTGAAGTGAAGCTAAGAAAAATGTCTTCACAGTGGCAATCTCAGAGGGTACAAGCAGGGCAAAATGGCAGTTTTCTGTGTTAGAGAAAAGAAAAGTAGAGTTGATCTGTGGTATAAGATAATGAGAGCCTGGGTGAGACGTTTAGCTGTGTGGGGAGAAGGATGACCCTGTTTCAGCAGAGGGAACTGGTGTGATGATACATTGATCTGGCGAGAGCATACAGGGCAGATCAAAAATGGTGCCTACGTTCCAAAGCTGGGAGAAACTGAAGTATTTCTCCAAGGCATTGGTCCGCTTCCAGCACTGACTGTGCTGCTTCTGCTCAAATGGAGCAGATCAGCAGAAGAACCTAGCTTTTAAAGTATTTGAAGTATGGCTGCTGCAGGCTCAGTCCCACCTTCTGGGAAAGGAAGGTCCCTGGGAGGCGGGGCTCCCTCCTGCGAACATGCCACTGGACCCCATACTCCATTCTGGATCCTTAATAACCATGCTGACTGGTCTGAAATTCATGAGAAATTGAGAGAAGGTCAAAAGAAAAGGGTGAAATCTGAATTCATTTGTGTCTTAATTTTGGTCCCTAGGGAGCTACATTTTTAGGCAGTTCTCTGCAGCCAGAAGGGTCAGAAACATCTTTTGGTGAAAGCTGAGGATGCCAAATAATTGCTTAAAAAGCAGTTCTCAAACAGATGATTGCAAGTGCAGCCTCCTCAAACTAATGGCAGTCACAAATCTGGTGGTCAAAAGTACAAGTAACGCATTTTCACACAGCATCACGGTGATGCTGGAGTTTTAGGAACCCAACATGATGTCACAAAGTGTGCACTTGCACCATGAGAGTGGTGACAAATCTGGGAAGTGACATTACTGCAAGTCTAATTTTCCCACTGCTGTGCAACTCCCCACACCTGCATCTCCTCTCCCCTCAGCTCTCTGTCCAAGTGCAGGTTTCCTGTGCTAATGCAGTGTCCCTCTTCTGTTCTTCCTCAGAAATAAGGACCCAGAGCAGCTTCTGGTGAGTTTCTGAACTGCCAAAATCCTGGTTTCATTATTCACAAGTCTCTGATGCAGACTCCTCTTGTCTTCCCTCGTCAGGACTATAGGATTTGGCTTTTGTAGAGTAGTTGCTATGAAAATGCTTTTTGATAGTTACCCACATTCTGTTGTCCTCCTGGTGCTTCTTCTTTATTTTGAGAGGGTTTGTCTGTAATGCTGTTGTTCCAAAATGAAGGATTTGATAAAGTAGATGATTTAAATGGCACCAAAGCCCTGTTCAGATAGGCTCAGTCAGGCCTTCATTAGCTTAGCTTAAATCACTTGAGGCTACTTTGCTTCTGAGCAAGTTCACAGAGAATTTTTTGATTAATTTTCCCACATATCTCCATCCAGACAAGCCCTAAAAAACTCATCAGCATACACAGAATGCCTTTAGGAAATGAACTCTTCTAGGAATGAAAGATACTTCTAGAAAGCTGAAAGACTATGGGCATGAAATAGCAAATGGGGGTGACATGAGGGTGGCAGTGGGCAACCATAGCCTTTCCTCATCCTTCAGAGAAGCCTGCCCCTGAGCTGGCAGCAGCTCAGACTCAAAAAAGAGAAGGTGATGGTAAATTAAAAACTCTAGAATATGGCCTGTGGCAAATATCAATTTCCCTTTCTGAGCTTCAGACATCTGCTTGTGTTACTATTGAGAAACCATATATTGCTCCTTTTCTCAGTTTCCCCAGGTGTAAAATGGGGTAAAAGATACTGGTCTCCTTTGGAAAGTGTTTTGATACCAAGCACTAGAGAATTTCAAAGAGTTCATTATCACCATCCTGTTAATGCTACTGCTGTTGTTATTCCATGGTTTGCTTTACTGAAGTAATGACCCATTAATATTATTTTGTTGACTGTACAGATGATCTTTCAATGCAGCAGTCAAATTTGCCATTAAGAGCTCCAGACAACTTACTGTCCTAATTTATAAGCAGATGCAGGCAGTAATAAATAGGAGATTAAAATGAAGTAATGGTCGAGCAAGTTTTTACATAAAGAGCTCTAATCTCAGCTTGCTGTCTCCCCAACCAGCAGTACCTCTGCATGCACCAAGGCATAGGTCTGTGGCTAAGGAAGCGGCTTCTGTTTCCATTGTTGTGCATCCACCATTAAATCTATGTTAAAAAAAAATAATCCCCTGAGCAAGCCCCCCATTCATTCATCCTGGAGACATTGCTGAGAAGTTGGCCAACTGATATGTGCAGGTTTTCTGTGTGGTACAGCTTTGCTGGAGCTACTGTAACTCCTGAGACTGCTTCTTAGGGGCGCCGAGGAACTAGCACAGCTCGTCTTCTAGGCTGTTACATGCACGACCAAGTACATTTTAAAAGTGATGTCAAAATAGCTAATGCGGATGCTGTGTTTCTGATTTAAGAAACACTGTGATATACTTACCTCCCAGTAGGGAGAGTTTGAGAGTAACCCCCCTGCCCAGACTCTGCTGAATGTTTCATTAGCTGAGAAACGCAAAGTTGGCTTTTCCAGCAGAGACTGCAGAGGTGACCGGGGGGATCTGTGATGTGGGACAACATTTATCCTGACTCAGAACAAAAGCTCAGCCAAAAACCTTGGTCCAAACAAGCTCAACCAACAAAAAACCCAAACAACCCCAAACAGAGTGGGAATTACTTAAATTTGAAAGAAAGAAAAGAATATACTATTAGTGTATGGAACACATTGTCTTTTTATGTTTAGCAGACTAAATATAGATTTATACCAAGAAAAAGAACAGCAGAATTCAAGGTGTCATAATTTCCTGGCTTTTATTTACTTTCTTAAGTGGTGGGGCAGGGGCACAGCAATTAATGGTATCTCTTGCCACATCTGAAACAGAAAGGGATACAAACCGTAGACCGTCCCACTGTGAGCTCCTCTGAAAAAGGAGGGATTTCAAAAGACAAATTCCCAGTGGAAATCCCTCTTTGATTTTTGTTATGCTAACTGTAATGGCTGCCCAGATTCCAGTGCCAGGAACCTGAGGCCCCACCGTCCTGTGGGGCACTTGGTGTACCTGGTGCTCTGAAGAAAGGACAGATTTCGTTTCAAGCTGCACATCATCATTATTCTCTTTCTCTCTTTTTTGTTGGTAAACTTCAGAAGTCCAAGAGCGAACGTGCTGCTTTGCCTTCCTTCTTCCCTACTGACTTCATTCCCCTGATCAAAGCTAAAATAAGTAGGCCTGGTTTGTTTAATAGAGAGGGTCTTACACAGTCACGCCTCTTTGTTTGCTGACATAATTGAGGAGAAGACAGCTTTGGGAATAGAGCCTCTTAATTGCTCTCACAGACGCTGCAAGGCACTCGGTGTAGGGGCCGGCTAAATTGGGCCTATTGTGGATTTTTTAAAAGCCTTGGTAACAGAGGAGTAAAAAAAAAACCCAAGCCCTTATGTAACCACCAAAGTAACCTTCGTCTCAGCATCGGCTTTTCGCCACGCAAAATTCAGTCCTCGCAATGAACGGGGGGAATGGTGCAGCGGAGGCATTGCTGCCCCGTCCCCACGGGTCTTCGGTGGGCACGGAGAAAGAAGGGGTGGAATTGACCATCTGGGTGGAACTTCTCGTCTATTAAAAAGTTCAGCTTTTTAATAAAGCATATGTATGGCGGTAAAAGCTTCCTTCCTAATGAGTACCGGAGTGTGGAAATCAGTGTTTCTCAAAGGAAGGCCCGGCTGTAACCCTCTTGATTTTAAATCAAAGGTTGACTGTGACTCCTCAATCCTTCACAGTCCAGAAGAAGTCGGCAGAGCTGCTAATTAGAGCACCGGTTGCAGTTTTTTGGTTTGAAACCTTGAAATGAAGGGCAGGTCTGCTCTGTACGCTGTGACAATGAAGAGACCTCAGATTCCTGGCTAAGGCTTTTAGATGAAAGAAATGGAGAAGGGCTTCTCGGGGACAGATTCCCCTGGCCATGGTGCGGATGAGCCTTCACCAACTCGGGACGAGACTGCGCGCAGTATTGTCCTTGCCCTGTGGGACTGCAGGCTAGAGCCTGGGGACTGGACTCTAATTTTAATGATGCTGTTAGTGAATTCTCAGGCTGAACCTCTCCCTCTTTGAGAAACGGATTTTAGTTGTGCGAAATGATTCTATTTTCCGCTATTTAATAGGTAGGATTCAAACACAGTATTGATAAGTATTCCTACTGGGGGGGAGAGGGAGATATTTTATTTGACAATGGGGACAAAAACCTCATTCTTTTCCTTTTGTATTCATTACAGTTTCTTTTGTTTACAAGACTGTCTTACTCCATCAGAGGTATGGCAAATTGTCTCCTAAAAGTAGCAATGAATTCACTAGACATACACCTAAACCTTGACAATTATTGTCTTTTGCTGTATATATTGTTAAAGCCTTGAATAGCATTAATCGCAGAGGCGAGGAAAAGCATGTGACCTTCTCTGTGTCAATCTCAGAAAGATCTCATGTATTAAGAAGCTGTCTGCCAATAAGAGAACCGCAAATCACTGAGCAACTCAACAAGTCCCTGTGGTAAAAATGAGAGTTAGAGAGACAAGCCACGGGAGCCCTGATTTAGCTGGGTACAAGCACACATCTAAAGTTAAATATGTGGTTTCCCTGAGACTGCTCACAGCTTGGTTCTCTGTGCTTGCTTTTGGGCCCCGCAAAGATAAAATACTTGCAAGCAAATGCATGAACACATCCTTCTCTCAGCCTTATCTCCTTCTGAAGCTTCTTCAAAGCTTATCTTTCCTGGAAGTACATCACAAATATCCTGGTCAGGTGGCAGAAGACATTCATAGTCCAAGGCTGATTAAGAATTGCAGGTCGCTTGCTATTTTTGTCACTAACTCACTGCCCCAAACCCACTTCTTGGGTTGCTGTTTGGTGGAAGCTCGATGGGTTGGGAACTATCATTGTGCATTAATTTATTTTACCAAAAAAAAAAAAAAAATAGCACTGACAATACTACAATACATAATGCTAAAATTTAATGTGTGGCACATTCTTGAATGCCTTTCTGCAGTGGATTTGAAAAGCCTGACCAGTGTTCAAATTACAATAGGAAAGTATTGTAGTTCAAACTTAAAGGAGACAGTTGGCTTTTTAAAACTTCACATTGCTAGAACTTATCAAATATACAGCTTCAAAAAGAGAATAAGATGGAAGGTTGGGTGGGGATTTTTTTTTTCCCAGACTTTCTCCTTTATTTTGCTAGAAATGACAGCTGAGAATAAACAGTGGCTCTCCTCAAATCTGAAAGGATGAGAGAAATTTTAACAAGGAGAATTTTCTCCCAGACTTTTGCACATGTGCCAGCAATAGGAAAGAGTTAACAAGACAATAATGGGACAACTCCTCTGGGTTGTCCTTATCCTTCAGAACTTAAAAGCCCCAGCATAGTTAAAAAGTATTTTCTCATGAAAAAAAAAGACTGTTCAAAAAAACCCCCAAAAGCGTATTTAAGCTTTGGGGTTTTTTGGCAACAGTGCAGAAGTATCCCTTTTTCTATTTTGGAGGCTTTCCAAAAGTTTTTTAAATGGGCCTTCGAAACGGCCTTCACTTTTACAGATATTTTCTCTATGTTGCAGTAATTGGGAGCAGGCAACCAACATTCAGTGTGGCTGCTTCTCTTCAGTTGCCCAGCAATCTATTCTTGGTTCAGTGTCATGGAGCATCATTATCGATGATCTAGAAGAAAATACCCAAACACTAATGACAAAAATTGCAGATGACAGAAAAACGAGCAGATTAGTAAATAATAGATCAGTTCTTCAGAGTGATCTGGATCCAATGAGTAACTGGACTCATTTGAACGACATAGAAAATATGAGGTCCAGGAACCAAGAAAATAGGTCATGCGTACTGGCTGAGGGGACTGTATTTTTGAAATGATAAACACCTCGATGTGAGCTGTCTGCAGTGGCTGAGGAATTAAATAGGAACCTTGAATGTGTGAACTGGGGAAGAATGAGTTCATGCAGATATTGCCACTATATAGAGAAATAAAGACAGGCCATTTTTGTGATGCTATGTGACAAATTTAGAAATGCTTTAAAAAAAACCCCAACATTAGAAGAATGGTTTACGTTCTAGAAGTCCTGGCTTATAGACTAAAAGTGGCTCCATCTCATTAGCTTCTCCAAGAGGAGCTGGGAGGGATCTTACAAGTGCTAGCACTGAGGAAGACTTCTGGCAGCAGAGGACCTTTGGATGTCATGGAGGATGTCACAGCATGATCCGAGCCCAGCTACTGGAGTGAGAAACACTCAGAATAGAAAAAAGGCAAATGACGTTAGTAATCAACGCTGGAACAGCTTACCACAGACCATGGTGAATTTCCCAACATTAAATACATTTTTTTAATGGGTTTGGGCACCTTTCTAAAAATTATAGTAGCATTTGGCCCAAATTTGCAGGGCCTGCAGTACAGTCACTGCCTGGGCGTTCCTCTCTCCCCCTCTGAACATCTGGAGCTCTCGGCTCATGCTGTGTATGCCCATCCTTAGTGTCTCTCTCAGGCTACTCCTACCCATGAGCCAAGAGAAGGGAGCCCATTTGTGGGTTTGTTCAGCCTGGGAAGAGAAGGCAAAGCGCAGGGAGATGTAACTGCTGCCTTCAGGCGGGGGGAGTCTGCAGGGCCAGGCTGCACCCCCCAGCTCTGCACCGTACCTGCCGCAAGCGGGGAGTGGGCACCAGGCACTGCCTGGCCCTGACCATCCCGCCTGCTGCCTCCCGCCATCTGGAAACGCTTGACTGCATTCTTTTAGGCTAATATAAAGCACTTTACATTAGGCAATCGGTGACGGCAAACAGATAAGTCCTTCCCTTTCACAGTGGAGAGAGAGTGTTAGAAATACTCCTCTTGGAAAAAAGTGCCCTTTCAGAAACGTGCTTTGGATTTAGGGACTCTGCACAGTCCTTCACTTGTCAGCTTCCCCCTGTGTTCCTCACATTTGATGGTTCACTGCTTTTAGATTTGTTTCTGCCTGGCTATCCATTCCCATTCTCCTGTGACTAATATTTAGTTGTACGGTACCACTGAGAGATTCTGCAAGGTGGTAGCACGGCATATATGGGACCCAGAGGAATTCTGAAACGACCCTTTTAAAAAACAACAGCATACAATAAATTAGAAAAAGGAAGCAGCTTTTGGGAAAGCTTGATGCTTAGAGCAGCAACACCAGTGGGGAGAAGTTAACTGTTTCAGAATAGGCTTTGCCCCACGTGAAGTCAATGGGGAAACTCTTCTTGAGCCACAGTGTTTGCTCAGGTACCAGTCTCCCACCCCTCCTCCTGCTCTCCAGTCCTTGTTTCATCTTCAAAACTAGAGCGTTATGGTTGCGTATTTTAAAATTATTGTAACCTGTTGCTCGCTGGCTGGCCACCAGGTCAGAAGCTGCAGTTGCCTGATGTACACGGCTGCTCTGGAGCTGGTGGAGCACGTGACAGAAACACATCATACGCAGGAAAGAGTGGCCAAACCCTATGTCCTTCTGGGGTCAGCTGAGGGATGAGGACAATGAATGATTCACCGTTAAACAGAATCAAAGCCCCAATACTGTGATTTTAACCTATGGCCAGAAGCCTAGTAGACAGCGCCGTTAGTCTCCCTCTTTCTCCTCTCTCTTCCCCCGATGTGCACCCAGAGAAGCGCAGCCCCTTCGGGGTGCAGTGGTTACTACATGAGTAATCTGATAATGAATGTTGCTTTTAGAAGTGAACCTCTCATCTAGTGGTAGCATGTACCAGAGGTGGCATGAGTGGGATAGGAGGCTCTGCCACTTTGAATAAATTATTTGGGACAGAAATCTAGCATCTAATATGTTTGTAAAGAGTCTGGTGGGTGTCTGGGTACTCCCTGGGCAGAGTAATAATTGCACTTCTGCTTTTCTATTTTTTGTTTATAATCTAGAACAGCTAGCCCTTGAGTAAGCATAAACAGCACTTCCATCATATTTCCATTTGGGTTATGAATATTTCACGCACCTGCAGTCTCAAAAGCACATAATTGCAAAACCATACTCAGACAGGGACTGAATAAACACTGTTGCTGATTCTTAATGAGCCATTAATCAGATGTTTAACTACAGGTAATTCCCTTGGGTCCTGGTGTCCCAAGAAAAAACTGTATTCCCTCTAAGTCATAGAGAATCAGATGACTTATGAACCGGAAATTGCGAGCTGCGGACTGAATGAACAACATCGGCTTCCCATGGCAACTCCCAATGGGGAAAGGTAAAAATTTGCGATTCTGTTTGGAGTCTCACTGCCATGAGCCATGGGCTCCAAAGGCATATAAGGACTTTGTAGAAGCTCAGGACTTTTGTTTCAGTTGTCGAAGGGTACATTTTGGGAAGAGCTTGGGAAGATGTTCTGATTGCCTTCTGTCAGTTAACATTACCTTCTCTTCATGGATGGGAGTAACTGTGATTCTTCACACAGTGTGACATCCTCCTCTGGAATTCACTATCAAAGGAGAGTGTGTATTCCAGCTGCATTTTAACAAGGGATGGATAATTTCATGGCCACTGTTATTTGTAGCTTTGCATGGTAAATTAAGGATAATAAAATCATATATTTCAGAGCGTACAACAAACTCTGCAGGGGTTAGGAAGGAAATTTCTACCACCAGCAATATTGTATTGTTGCTTAGGTCAAACTGGACTGAAATGGACATTTCATTTATGGGAAAAATATCCATTTCCACATTTTGTTTAATTCCAAATAATCCCAGTGCTATAGTTGAGCATGAGGTGATGTGCTGAAAATTCTTTGTTCAGAAGTACTGCAGTCTTCCCATAGAACAGATCAATGTGTTTGAGTTTAAAAAAAAAGAAAAGAAAGGTTTTCCTAATTTCTAAACTTGTGTCGAAATGTGGCTGGTTTCGTTCCCAGTTTCGCTGGCACTAGAATGTCATATTGCGCTAAGACGGCTAGGTGAATTACTGATGTTCATGACAGATCTGCTGTAAACAGCATTTCGTAAAGGACACAATGGTTTTAAGAGCTTATCCTGTTCTCTTCGTAAAACAGTCACACATTTTCATATTAGCCAACCGGTGAATGTAGTTGGTTTTCCTCTGAAGAGCATGCACACGGAGATGAAGCCAACCTACACATGTTAGATATTAGAAGAGCTCCAGGTTATTAACTATGGAGAACAAAAGGTTTTAGACGATCTCTCCATCTGTTTCTCCCTCCTGTGCCAGAGATGCAGTGTAGCAGACCGTATCTTCACAGACATTTTCCAGGTGGAAAATGTGCATACAAGAAGCGTGAGCATCAGCTCCTATATCTCTTTCCCAAAGCATAAGCTCCTTCCATCACAGCTGAAGGAGCTGTATCCCAACAGCAGACATCCATAAAGCTGACAGTTGGAGTCTCATTCATGTTTTTACTCCCTAGATGTTGTTTCTTCATAGGATGCTCAGTTTAGCAGAGTAGTTTATAATAACTTATTCATTAAATACTTATTGACGCTCCATGCCTGCCTTTTTTTTGGGGGGTGGGGGGGTGGGGTGGTGCACAAGCGACTGCTTGAGGGAAGAATCAAAGTCCCTTCTTGCAAAGGGAATCTGTAGAGCTGCACTCCTGCCTCTGTTGCCCTCTTCCTCAGAGACCTATGTAGAGTCTGGACTGAAGGAGGCAGTAGGAAGGTTTTGGGCAGCCAGGCACTGCACTATGGCACAGCCATGTCCCAGAGTGCTCACAGACCCAGAAAGGAATAGATGGAGAGGATACACAGGTGTTCTTTCAAGTGAGGTCTGCTCAGCACCGGCGAGCAGAGCTGCCCTGGCGAGCGTGTCCCACAAACGTGTGTGCTAAAGAATGTCCATATGATACAAATAAGTAAAGTTCATGTGTGGGAAAGGTGTTATTCTTTATGTCCTCCCATGGGAAGTGTGGCTTGCTGTCAGCAGACACTGGACGTGCTGCTGCTCCGCAGCTGGGGATGCTGCAGGAGAGTCGGTGGCTGTAACACATGGCAACTCGAGGCCACGCTCGCAGGTGCGATCACCATCTCTGGTTTCACCCTTGCCTGCTGTCTGGCACAGCTCACAGCAGCTTTCAGACCTAGCACCCAACAGAGGTGGTGAGAAACCTGCTGCCTCAGAGCCCTACAGCTGGGGGAAGCAGTGGCAGATGTGGGCTTTTGATGGTATACTGGTTTCTTCTCTCCTGATCTCACTTGCTGCTGCCTGCGGCCGCTGCGGTTACAGCTGATGAGTGCGATACCTCATCAGCTAATGAAGTTTCTCAGGCTGGTGTTGTCTCTGTGCTGCAGGTGAGGCATTCTCCTGGGTTGTGGAGTGTGGTATGTGATGAGGGGAAGAGGACGGGGTGAAGGGGGCAGATGGCACCCGCTAATGAAAGAGGCGCTACTGGCTCCAGACTTGCTTCTGTAGACAGAGGCTGGGCAAAACCCACCCCAGCTCAGGCTGTTGTTCAGTAGGATCTGCACGGCCGTTTCATGTGCAAATGGGGGTGAGGTGCTCTGGGAAAAGCTAATGAGTAGGATGTAAAAGTCTTGTTAGGCTTTTCTTGATGAAACAGCACTTATCATACAAATGGGAGGAGATACCATTCATCATTGCTGGGTTTACGTGCCAAAAGAGAACTGCAAGATTTCTTTTTTATATCCACAAATATTGATGTTTACCATGATGTGTCTGTGTGTCTAGACAGCTTCTCTCTGGGGGAAGGAAAAAAAAAAAAAAAAGAAGAGTTTTGAATCTAATAAATAAACCTCTGGAATATTTACAAAATATGTATAAATGCCAGCACCTCCTCTAAAGATACAATTCAGTGTCTTAAAATCAACATATGCACACTGGGTGACTGTTTGTGAGTATTATCCCTAAACTAAAACCAGGCAGGCAGACCAGCAGGTTGCTATGCAAATGGCTGAAGAGCAATGATCTGCCTTCATTGCAGGATTAATTTATGAACTAGTTTTATTAGATTTTTTTGTTGTTGTTGAATGAATTACTGCATATCCTACTTCTTCCTATGTCAATAGCTGTGTTCAAGGAAAAGGCAAAAAAATCGAGGGCAGATGACCCAAAGCCTACACCACTTTGCACGTGCAAATTGACTATTTGCAAATATCAGTTTGGAACTGGTTCCACTTGCTGCTTTGTACCCGGCAGCAGCTGGTTCTGGAAGGAAAGAAACCAAAGCGGGCACTGCAGTTGAGAGTGAAACCTTCTCCCGGGACAGCCACGGCTGAGCTTGGCATTGCTCGCTGCCAGCGAAGATGTTCCCAGCCCAGCTCCTGCCGCCCCCCTCCTCACGGCCCCTTGTTCTGCATCGCCGCCCGGGGAGCGGGCGCAGAGGCACAGCACACAAAACCAAGCGTTCAGGACTGGAATGGTGCTCCTGAAAACGGTGTGAGATCGTAGCAGAAATAAAAAAGAGCAGGCCAAAATGACATCGTGCACAATATGTCTTGAGCTTCAAATTATTGGCCCCTGCTGTATCCTGGGGGCTGCCAGTAACTTTTTCAGACCCGTTTGGAGGACATAACTGAGTGTCCTTCACCTGTAACTCTGCAGTCCCATAAAAAGAGCCTCTTCTTAGAGACTCTGATTGAACATAATTATTTTTTTCCTTTCTGAATTGCAAGTTAGGGACTCCCCCAGCTACTGCACCTGAGAATTGAGGAGAATTATCTAAATTCTAACATCAAATTACAGATAAGTGATAAGACCTAAAACCACCTTAACGTATAATGAGTATAACGTTTAACACGTAACCAAGAAATATGCTTAGTACTGTTAGATCAAACATAATAAAATTAAGTTATGGACTACTGAAATCATAGCAATTCAGCATCTTGTCTTTGCAACACAGAACAAGAGAAATTGATATTTTAGCCCTGATTTTCAAAGTATCTCAAAGCTGTGTCTATCATTATTGAGGCTTTTTGCCTGCATGCTTTTTTTGGACATCTATTTATTTTTTCAAAAAAAACACAGATGTTTGCCCTCTATTGTATTCGTATGAACCAGATAAGCATTCAGCTGCTTTGTGCATGCAAGTACAACCATTTTGCATATAAGGAAAGGAAAAACCAGCCCCATAACTGAGGAAAATATCAGTTGAAGTATCAAAAAATAAAAAGAAATCACATTGTGAACAGGCATTCAGTGATAGACGTCCAATCTCTCAGGTTTTGGCCCTTTAGTGTAAGATTGATGTGGAACAGTTTTCAGTTTTGACATTCTGTTGGACTCATCAGAGGTGTTCCCATCTTTGCAAGGAGGGAAAGATGATGTCTGGCTCAGCAGGCAGCAAAGTAAAGTAGCAGAGACTCGAGGAATCTTGCTATGTCTTCCTCAGAGTACAGCCATTTGGGATTTCAATGTGTAAGAGTTTTTATTGGTCATATGTTGCCTTTTCCCTCAAACGTTCCTGTCCTACATTTGCTCTTCTTGATCCTTTTTGAGTCCAGCTCCAAATGATGCTCAGTTACCTTTCATTTCAAGCGTGTTCCGAGAGGTGCAGGGATCCCTCAAATACCTGAGGAATACTCATGAAGGTGAACAGATGACAGCGTGGGCTGCTGTGCACACACAGCTGGGTGACCCAGCGCAAAAGTTTGGGCTACGTGTGACATGGGGATTTAAGTAGCGGGGTTTGATTTTGAACTAATTTTAAAATAATGGGATTTAATTTTCTATGCTCCTAATTCTGCCTAAGTGAACAATGGAATCAAATTCCTTTAGAACAGGCACACTGCAACCCCAAATATTTAAACAGAGTCGGACTGTCACTGAGGACTGAGCCTGCCTGCGTAAATAAGCAATCCTCAGATTCCCACGAAGGCAAACTCCGGGCATCGCTTACACCAGCACAGAAGAGAACAGAATCAAGGCCTTTGTGTTCCATAATTTTGACGCACTAATGTATTCAGCTCTCAATCACCTAAGCATCAAAGCAATTAAGCGTAGGTTTTCTGCAGTGCATCTTAATTGTGCAGTCTTTGTTGCAGATGATAGATGCTCAAGCATGATGATCAAGATAGATGCTCAAGCTCACATGGCGATGCAGAGCACAAGACAGGGATGTCCGTCCCCTGCCCAGCTATGGCCTTGAGCATCAGAGCTCTCCTGCCTCGCAGAGACAGCAGTTGGTGCTCAGGGACATGGAGCCTCGACCTGCTTCCCATTCATTGTCTTTGATCCCATTATTGGTACTGTTTGACCTTGAAACACCCTTTATTTTTTATTTTTAAGTAGATTAGGAAGAAAGCTTCTTGGAGGGCTTAAAAGACTGTATGCTAAAGATGATTTCTGCAACCTGATATGGATTACCATAGTTACTCTGTGTGAGCGTGGCAGCTTTCCAACTCCTCTGCCAGGAATGATCTAAAAGCCTTTCTTTTATTGTGTCTTGAGGTGAGAGTCTCGCTTTAAAAAGCTTTCAGAATTCTAATTCTTTGCTCTGGTTTGTTGGCAGGGGGAGTCCAGCACCGCTCCACCTGATGTCCGATATCACTGATAACCTACAAATGATGCGTTTGGGATCTGTGCTCGTGCATGTCCAATCACTTAGTTAATTGAGAACACAGAGAGCTGCAGCTCATGGCATCCTGATTAACTCTCTGATCTCTTACTCCTCCGGCCTCTATCCAGGCATATTGTTCAGGGCCCGCGGCACTCTCCCTTCTCCGTGGATCATGTGCATTAGCTGGGCCAGATCTGTAGTTAGCAAGAGCAGCAGAATGTAAAGGGCAGTCTCTTGAGTCTTGTTATCTTCTTATGCACAGTAATAGCACAGTCTGCATGTCATTCATGATTTTTATTTAATAGAGTTTCCTGGTGTGTATTTTAGGATTCATTTAAAAATACATCAGTGATGAGCAGGGTAGGAAGAAGAAACTGAGCCAAAAATTCTCTCTAAAAACAGACCAATAACTATCTTCTCCTGCCTGCAGCTGACATTTAGGAATATTCTTAAATCACTTAAAGTGATTTTTAAAAATCAATTCCAAAAAAAGGAGCATGAGGGAGAGACTATTGGGTAGATCGCCTGGTGCCAACATGAGTTGGGTGAAGAAATCGAGTCCTAAGTTAACGTTGAATTAATGTTGATTAGTGATTAGAGTGAAACTAGAAATGGCAGACTGCATGTAGAATGTCTCAGCATTGCTTATGGCACTATTTTAATGATGAAAAATCCAGCTTACTTTATATAAAGCAAATTTCTTCCTTGGGATTTTAACTGGGGCTTTGCAGTAGAACTTGTCGGTGTGGCAGTGGACCACCACTCAGACCACATCTGGAGCAGGCAGCATTTTTTCCATCTTACGTCTCTATTTGGCAGGTCCAACATGTGCCAGGAAGCCTGCAGCTGAGGTTGGGACAGACCTGTTTCTCCCAGTCTCAAATCAATTCTTTATCCATGAGACTATTCTTTATCCTGCCATACTGTCTGGAAATGATAAATTATTGCTCTAGATAACAAATACTTTCTTCTTCTTCCTCCCCACTGCTTGCCCCTTGTACTGTTCCTCCTAGCTTTGATAGTTGGGTTAAAGCCTGTGCAAAACCCCAGGTCGTAGTGAAATGTCAGCACGCAAAACCAGTCCAAAATGTCTGGATGGCTGATACAGACAGGCTGCGCCTTCATCCATCTCCCTCCTGAAATCAATAAATGCGCTCAGCTCCCTGTGCGAGAGGTCCCAGCGGCGCCTTCGCTCTAAGTTTTCCGCTCTGATCTCTGGTTTTGGCCGAGTGTCCTCAGGAGCTGACTGTGCCGCTGCCGAGGCTGATCACGGCAGGGAACGCCACTGCTGGTTCAGCCGGTTCCCATCAGGTCCACCAAGCCCAGCACGGAAGACATTTAAAATGCCATGAATATTTAAAACAAACAAAAATCAAGCCCTCAAGCATCCTGCTTTTCCAAATCATGAGAGCTGTGACCAAATGCAGACACAGGTAGTTTACTTAATTAAAATTAAGCCTTCTTTTCCATTCCCCTTCTTTTCCTTTTCCGGCAGCATTCCATTTAACGCCTGCGGCAAGATTCATCACCTGGAGGCTGTTTTTTTACAAGATCTGACAAAGATCATTCAGGAGTCAATATTTTGCCAAAAGCTAAGTGATGTCTGGTGGCTTGCATATAATTACTCCGTGTCTTTTATGTCTTCTTTTTTTCCCCCCCTCCTCTTTTCAGAGGGGTTTTGAGTTACTGACAGCAGGGCAAATGAGGTATACTCGTGAAGTATGAAGGCTTCAGTTTTGTACCTCGCTTTGCTCCCTGCCTCAGCTTCATTTTGCATGATTTCTGAAAAACAGCAGCAGCGCTGAGAAGCCATTGTGTCCTTATGTGCCAAACATACAGCCCTCTGCTGAATTCCTTGAGGTTTCGTTATTATTTGATGAGGTAGGCAACAGCGGTTCTGGCAGGACAAAATGAACTTGTTAAAAGGAGAAAGGTGGGGAATGGGCAAAGGGAATGAGGTTCGCAGGTACCTTTAGGCTCCTTCAAATTGCCTGCTCTGAGCAAAATGGGGTGGATTTTGGTACAAAGATATTTTTGTCTTTGTGGATGGACCTTGCGTAGAAACTGGGCATAAAAATCCTCTCAGCAGCTGGATCCCTTCCTAAACATGTCTGTCCTTCAGCCCATAAAATTATGGCTCTAGCTTTGTACTAATGTAATTAAAGAACAGAGATGTCCGGGGCCCTAAATCACAAGATCACGTGTGGCAGTGGCTGTGTGCTGGCAGGTACGTGCAGAAATGCCCCAAGTCACGTTTTTTTCCCCCCTCTTTTGGTAAAGTTGTTTCTGAGCTTTTGCAAAGAAAATGACACTAAAGATTTTGGGGTTTGTTTGCCTGTCTACCTGCCACTCGCTAGCGAGGTGCTGCACGCAGGGCAGAGGTGGCGGGGTACTGGGAGGAATCGGGTACGGTGCCCCTGCGGGAGGCATCGGGTCCCATCAAAGCCCAGTTTACTTGTGACACTTTCCAAAAGGGGGCAAACTCAGTCCAGTCTCCCTGAAAGTAAAGAGCTGCCTTGTGAGTGAGCCAACGCTCACCCGGTCATATGAAACGTGTCTACATCCATTTTAGACAGAAGGTTGTTACGAGGAAGTATTTGCTAAGACTCAAGCAGGCTAGTTAGCGCGTAATCATTTTTGGGTTAAATAATTCAAAAGCTGATGCAAAAGTAAATTAGTAAGTAGTCTAAACGACGTGGTTTTATGGCAAACTTTATCAAAGAAACCTAATTTTCACTCCCTGATTATATTACATGTCTGGTTGACAAAAACGATTGTATAAATTTAGTGCATTTAGACTTGTAAGGTGTTTGAGTTGGCACTGAATAGCGTGCTGATTAAACATTAGCACTATTCAGTAACATTAGAATATACATGAAATGGATTACAAAGTGTCTGACAGAGCTCAACAAGGAGCTGTCAATGGAGAATCAGGACCTGTGCTTTCTGGGGTACATTAGGGTTAAGTGTACATACCAAAGCTCTCCGTTGTTTGTATCAATGGTCTGTAGCAAAACAAGATGAAAAATTTTCGCAAAGCACAAAGACCAAGAGAGTGGTATGCAGTGAAGCGGAAAGGAAATTGGCACGGGGGAAGCTGAATCTTTTGGTACAGAGGAGGAGGAATCCATCAAACCACACGTTGGTTTGGGTCAGGAGTGCAGGATGGAGCGCAGGATGGCGCAGGTCGGAGTATGGGATGAAGGGAGGAGTGCTCCAAAAAGCCTCTGCACATCGATCCCACTGTGATGACCTGACAAAATGCGTCCTTTAAATATATAAACAATGGAATACTGAATTACAGAAAAAGAGTTAATTTTACTTTTATGTGCGGCACTGCTAAATCCAGGTCTCAGATAGCAAAATACTGTATCGACACTTTGAAAGGATACGGAAAAGTTGGAGAATGGGTAGGAAAGAACAGCTAAAATTATTGGAGGGTCTGAGGAAATGTTTTACAATAGGAGGCCTGAAAGGCTCAGTGTGTTTTGTTGGCCAAAAAAAAGGTCTGAGGTGATTTTTTTTGTGCATGAGACTGCTTCTGGGAAGAAAATACTCTGCCCTAAAGGGAGAGGAAAGTGAAAGAAGAACCTGTATCTGAAAGCTGAATCAGATATCATTAAACAAGGTGTGGGTTTCGGCAGGGTTTTTTTTGTTCTGTTTTTTTTTTTTTTTTAACTGGGAGGTGATTTTAGTTATTAGAGCACATTATCAAGAGAAAAAAAACAGGATTCTCTGCTTTTTGATGGCTCTGGAGTAAGACTTGCTGCTTTTCTCCACTATTGACTTTCTTGGGACTTATAGCTGTGTTCGATTAGAAATAGCTAGGTAAAATACAGCGGTTTGTTATAAGGTCAAATGAAGATCTAATGAGTCTTCCTGGCCTTCAACTTGATGAAACTATAACTGCATATGAACACACTGATATTAAAAATGATCTTACCTGATTTCGAAAGGAAAAACCCTACCGGTGTTATTAGCTTCCTCGTGTGCGACAGTTGTTGCTCATACATTTTTAATGTTTTAATCTGGAAAGCTCATTGACATTTTGTTCGGAAACACACAGTGCCGCTCACCAATGGAGTCCATTTGTTCCCGTAGCCGCAGCACTGGGGCAGAGAGAGGGACGGGGCTGCCCGGGCGCGCTCTGCCCTGGCCGGCTCCAGGGCCCTGGCAGGGTTTCTCCAAGGGTCTGGATTGCTCCGCTGCCATCAACGTGGCTCGTGCTGAGCTAATGTCGAGGCCACCTCGGGCTGCTCTGGCACGGCCGGGGCTCAGCTCTCTGCTCAGGAGTATCAGCAGCAACAGGCAAAGCTATGATAGAAGGAAGAGATTTATGATACAAACCTGATTCCAGCATCAAGCTTTAAAGATTTAGAGGCAAAAGGAGCAACTATGAAAAATGTCAAGAAGCGTTTCCCATTAGGGAGCAGCCGATGAAGTCACCACGGCTTAGCCCAGCCGTGTCTGCCATCTTACCTGTGCGGCAGGGCTCCGTTTCCGACGTCAAAGCAGTCACCTTGTGCTGAGGCTGTGCACAGGAGCGAACGTCTCCCCGCTCTTCAGCTCTTAACCACCCTGAACATAGCTGCTTTTTGTCAAAAATCCCCCATTTGTATACAAACTCTGCGGTGCTCTCGCTCCCAGAGCCTTGCCAGGCGGGGATTGCTGCCTTCTTGCGGTCCAGCTCCCCCAGGCGCAGACCTAGCAAAGTTTGGGCTGAGATTGTCTCGGCTACGGCCTCAATGTAGGGTATTCTTTATAGATTTCCCCTCACACCAGTACCGTAATGAGCTACCCTTTTCTAGCAACTGAACCTCAAATGCATCCACGTGTCACGTAGCTGGCAGTGACCTTAGGGACCTCAGTTACTACAATTATGGGCAGCAGTCACAACATGCTCCAAGGCTGGTGCCTCTAAATGGGAAGGAGGGAGTGTTGCAGGGGAGCCTTTAGATTCCAAAGCGAAACTATAATTAGCTGTAATCGCACCCAGAGTAACTTCACTGCTATAATTCTCAGCAGGAAAACAATTACATTGCAGCAGTATAACCAGACAGACACGCTGTAAATACAAAACATCCTTTGGAAATATATGCTCCATATTCTAAATACATTTAGAATTAAGGCAAACAATTCTTTTCTAATTGGGATTCAAGGCAGACATGTCGAGGAGTTTGGGGATTTTTTTCCCCTTCTGCTTCTACTTTTTTGTTCAGCAGACATACAAAGGCACTGTGTGTGTTAAGACGGTAACGGCATGCTCAGGCCATCGTCGGAGGAATGGCAGCGGATGAACTGACCCCCACGCTCGGTTTGTAGCTCTCCCCAGTGCAGCTGGTTACTTCTGTCCTTCTGAGCTGAAGGCGGGTGTGGAGAGGGGCTTTGGGTGGGTTTTTGGCATCAGAGAGGACTCCTGAAGCCCAAAGCCAGAGCTTCTCCTGCTCGTGGTTCGGGGACGCAGCAGCGGTGTTGAGCGGGAAGGCTGCAGCCGCTCCAACGCCCCCAGTGTGCGCTGGTCACTAGGGGGGAACAGAGGACTGCGGAGCCTCTGGGTCACGGGCACATATTTTATTTTACGCATGAAAACTGCGAATGCTTCAGGGTCTGTCTGCCTGAAATCCTGCTGCTGCTGCTGCTACAGCAGAAGCTGGACAAGAGCAGCTGGGTATAGAAGGGACAGGACCCGTGGCTTTTTTTTTTCACACCTTTATTTGGCGGAGGAGACCCAGGGCTGGTGTTTGGGGCATGTTGCAATCCTTTCCTTTCCTCCATTCAGGAGTTGGCAGCTGGTCGTTTTAAGTGGTAAGATGTTGATTTGCCAGGGGTTATTTTAAATTAATGGGCTTGAAATGTGTTTCTGAACTCTGTTCAGAGAACCTAGAACATATGTAAGTGCAATTTTTTAGGAGCTTCATTCATTTTTTTAGAGGTTTTATGCAGCACATGTCCCTAAGCTGCTCAAAGAAGGAAAAATTGGCCATTTGCTGCTGCCTAGTTCAGCCCCTCTTGGAGAAGGGGTACCAGGCAGGCTGGCAGACCTTCTTAGTTTCTACCATCCCTCTTCCAGTTCAACAGGAGGACACAGAGAGGAAAAGCAAAAAAAAAGGAGGAAAAAAAAAGGGGGGGGTGGAGGTAAAAAAAAGTAGTAGTACTCTAAAGCAATGTATTTGAAAAACCACAGAGTTCTCTGGGAACAGAGGTATCTTCTTTACATACATTTTAAAAACATTCTCCTGCAATGCATTCAATATGATGGTTTTATAAACCTACAGAAAGTTTTTCACTATCCATTGAATACTTTGGTGTGTTTCTGAGAATGTACGGGCTTACGTGGTTATATCAACCAGGGGATGGCTTCGTGTGTTGCGTTGCCAAACACCAATTCTGCCCATGACAGTTAAGGTTACTGTTAGATGTTCTAGTATTTCCTGTAGATGTTCATCCTATTTCCACTGGTGTTAGTGGACATTTTACTGTTGTCTTTAATAAGGGTGACTAAGTTTAGGGACAGTAGGGTGAGCTAAGGTTAAGAAGGGTGAGTACCAGTATCCATCACAAATACAAGTATTGCCCAAGGCAGATCAGGACAATGCCTTTCTTCAAAGACAGAAATAACGAAAAATTCACATTTTAGGAAAAAAAAAAAAAATAAAAAAAGAGAGAGAGACAGGAAAGGAATAAAAGAGAGATCTTCCGCAGATCACAAAGCCAAACCTAGCAGCTCTTTACTGCAGCTCTCAAAAGTTTAGAAGTGTGGCCCATAAGGATGAAATGCATGGCTTGGGGGGGAGAGCTAAATCAGGCTCCTCGCACAGACCAAAGGGTTGTTCTATATATATATATTTGTCACTGCAAGTAATGGCTGTGAAGCAAACAAAGGGGAATACAGCTGATGTTTAACAGCCACCACACAACCACTAAGCTACTTCTGCCTCAGATCTGGAAGCTTATATGGGGAACATGTGGTAAGTTTCTATTCTGTATGCGAGCAAGTTAGAGACCTGAGTTTCCCCTAGATACGCCCCTTTTCCGTGCTTGTTCTTTCCTACTGTGTGTGAGCAGGAAAGGTGGGTTCGGGATGGAGCTTTAGATTTATAATCATTGAATTTCCATTCATGTTTTCAGTGAAAACACTAGTTTGCATGTACCGGAGCAGGAGCTTGCAAGAACCCAATCGCTCTGTGCACATGTATAAGTACAGATATATGTATACACACAGGTACGCATGCCAAAAATAGAAACAAGCATATTTCTACTAAACCTCTCTAGAGCTTCTGGTCTGAAGAGAACATGAATTATCCTGTGTATTTGTCTTCTTTGCACTGATTTGCTTTGCCTAGAGTAACAGGAAGACACAACACGCGGGGTATGGAGGGAAATAAGCAATTGTCTTTACGTTTTGCCTATATATATACACCATTAGCTTCACACAAAGCATGACTCACCAGCAGCAGGTGTCCTGCTGTTATGTTAGGCAGATTAGTAATGATAGGGAGGGGGCTGCTCTCCCTATATGGCATCCCCGAGGGAAGCTAAAAATAGTTCAGAGACATCCAGCAAAGTAAAAGTATTTGTGGGCTTTGAGTGAAGTCTGCTTCAGAAGGTAAGAATCAGAGCTCATCTGTTTAATCTGCCATTCCTTCTTTTTTTCTTTCTTTTTTTACTGTCTGAAGCTTGCCTTGGCAGTTGATTGGCAAATGTTATCTGGCACAAGGCTGGGAGTTTGGAATTATAAACAGTTGCTTTCCGTGTTTGGGGAAACAGGGGGGGGATTGACCAGTTAAAGGAAATCAGTGTAACAGAGAGCATTCACAGCTGAGGCAGAGGCAACAGAGGAATGTGTCTCAGTTAGAAAGAGTTGCCTTTTTTTTTTTCCTCTCTTTTTTCCCTCTCTCTCAGTTGTTAGAGAATCTGAACGGCATATGAGCAATCACAGCATGTGACTCTGCTCCGAGTAGCAGGCAAGCTATTGCCGGTAGTTACACCCACCGTGATACAGGTCCAGTAAGCAAAGTTGTCTGCAAAGTTATTGTAGCAGCAGAATATAAAAAGAGAGGAACCGTTTGTATTTCTGAGATACGTGCAAATCGGGGCGCTCCGTGCGCTCCGTGGAAGTGTGCCTGAGCAGACTTTTCAGCCTGGCTGGTAAACCTCTGTATATCTGTATACTCAGGCACACTGATAGGCAGACTGCTGCCTAAAGGAAAAAATATTCAGAGGAAACTGTGGAGGACAATTGTGTATGTGTGTGTGTGTGTATCGGCGCGCATCCACACCTGCGTGTACGCAGGGAGACAGCGAGCTGCTGGACTGCAGGCAAGCCCCGCAAGCCTTGTGTTGAGCCACCACCTACGTGGCTTAGCGCAGCACAGAAATGGAGATGTAAGGGCTGCGTCTCACTTCTGAAAAATGAGACACAAGGGCTGCTCGTTACACCACAATAACGTCACAGGCCGTGATGGATTTCCTCTGATTTTTCGAGTGGCATCACCGATATCGATAACAAGCGACTTCTGCATTGTGGAAACCGGATAAAAATCCGACAGCCCCGCATGGGGGATCTTGGAGGACAGCGGTGTGCATCGCACGCCCGAGTGAGCACGCCTGGGCACCCTTGCCGAAAGCCGCCATCCCCTGCCTCCGAGCCCTGGTGGATAAGGATTTTCTGTGCCTGTCTCCTTCTCTGCCCTCATTTAGCGCCAGTTTTGACAAATGAGTTCCCAAGGGGCGAGCGTGCCCGGGGGCCCGGCTGCGGTGCCGGGGGGAGAAGATGGTGCGACTTTGATCATCGCTGGGCTGCCTGAGCTCCTGCAGTAGGTGTTGAGAGCCCATCGGCTCCGTGCCTTGGGTACCTGGGCTGCTGCTGGAATTAGTACCGATTCCCGGCTGGGCCAGTAACTCCCTCAGCCAAGTGGTACGGGGAAAGGGGGGAGACCATCGAAACTGTAGCAGCAATCTAATTTTAGCTCTGTGATGTTGGGCCAGCTTCTGCTAACATCAGTGTCAATGGCAAAACCGACGTTAATTTGAGTGGGAAAAGGACTGAACCCAAATTAATATATGCTGGCCTGTGTAATTATCTTTATTGGCTGATAGGGAAGGAAGACCTTATTCACTCAGTGCATTTCTATGGCTGCCTGGCTGCGCTCCAGTGATGCACCAGCCTGTGAGCAGACGGGCTGGGAGAGGGGGACGGGAGCGCTGTGTCCATTCACCAGGGGCTGTAATTCACTGTCATCCCCAAATGATTAAATCCTGCTTATTCCAAACCAACGGGTAATGGAGCAACACCCACAAATATGGTGGGTAGGGTTTAGCTCCAGGTGCTTGTGGAAAAACTTTTCCTACTGAGTCCAAAGTTCAAAATCCTGATCCCTGTGAACGGCCAGAGGAGAGCATGTGGATTTTAGTCAGTGCTAAACATTGCATTTCTACGCTGGCAGAAGGAGTGAAAAATTGAAGAAGGTGGCTATGTGCTTAGAAGCACAAGAAGACAGGGCAGCTTTGCTAAGTGCTAGGGACGGACATGAACTACAGAGAAATCCTATTTGGCAGTACAGAGAATCTGCTGGGGTTGGCAGTCTGAAACCTGCTCCACGATAATTGTTTTCTTCTCCAATAAACCAATGTATTGATTAGGGTAAGCAGAAAGGATCGGTCCCGACGGAGCTCTGCAGGGCGTTTTACCACACTGCTTAGTTCAAATGGTCACAGTTGATATTCATGTGTTTTCCTCTGCTGAGCAAACTGAGTATGACAGAAGACAATGTAATTTAGGGTTTTTTTCCTCTTTCTGAAAATGAATTGCTACATGTGATTTCATGTGCTCCCACTTGCATATTTATGGGGAGTCCCAAAATCTAATTTCCATTGTGCCGGCTCCTGTTTAGCACAGGCTTAATTTTGAAGCTTTTAAATAAATTCTCTTGGCAAAATAATGTTATGGCATATTGAAACAAAGCAGACATTTTAATAGAAGCATGCTGAATAATCAATTCTTCCTGAAGGCACACCTCAACGTTACTTTTGTGATAGCTAAATGACCAGTTCAAGTAATCAACGTAGGCTGAAGGTGGCATAGAAATGTAGATTTGTTCCTGACCCTTGCATGGGCTCTCCAATGCTCTCGAATCTCCCTATTTGCTATGAGAGGGTGTACAAATGATTTGCAATTGAGAGGACTCTCTAGCTTGTTTACTCCTCTTAATAATAAATCATGACAGGGACATCAAGATGCAAACCGTGCCAGGCAAGCTCATAGGACGGAGGCCACCACGGTGGATGCTGTCAGTAGTCTTCCCGCTAAGATGGTAGAGATTCTTTGGGCTCGCCTTCTTTAGTTGGCCATCTGCTTTGCATTCCCTGGTGGTACTTCGGTTTGGATCTCCGGTTTGTTTGTCATTTCAGTCTCCCACTTTATTATTTCCAGAGCCAAGTGAACCGCTGCCAATGGCAATGCAATGAGAGTGCATTGTGAGCTTTGCGACATGGTATACTTTTTTTT
>VZSZ01000456.1:1174129-1270926 GCA_013398815.1 Ibidorhyncha struthersii | reverse complement strand
GGGGGGGGGAACCCCGATGCGAAGTTTCTGCAATTGGATTGAATAAGGCAGTGTTTTGGAGACCCGTCTCGTTCCCGTCTGCCACCGGCCCAGCAGGTGACGTGGTCTCCTTCGGGGCTGTGTTCTTCAGAGCAGGGAGTATTAGTGCTCTTGCACCGCTGAAATCAATGAGGTGCCATTTACTGAGGCTTTTAGTAGGTAGAGCAGATGGAGCTACTCGCCCTGGTAGCGCGAGGCAGTTTAAGTGGAGTGGGGCTCCGAACGCTCTTCCCTGCTTGATCAAAGGGTATGACCTGACCCCGCACTGGACATTTTCTAAATAAATGGAAGTGTTCTTCTAATGCATGAGCTGAGAGTCTGCAGAGGATGATGATAGGGGTCTTAACCTTCTTTTAGACAGGGAAATGTGCCCAAACTGGCAATTGTGGAACGTGCTACTCCAGAAGCAAAAAGAGCATCGTCGGGAGGTGCCAGGGAGGAGGGTCAGCCTCCCACTCTCCCATCTTCCGTGCTGGCTTTTGAAAACAAATTCAAACCAGAGCCAGCCCTGAGTTTGCCTTCAAATTCTTACCTGCCCTGCAAACTGGTTATGAAGAATCTGTGTTTCCGTTCCTGTTAGAAACCTATCTCCATCCTTGCTTCCAGCCCGTCTCCGCCAGGTCCTTCCCAGCGCACGAACCGCCTGTATCGCCCTCACGTATCGGCTGCGCTCTGCTGGGAGCAGGTGGTGGGGGCGATCATATCGAGCTGATGCTATTAACAGCAGGAGAAACACCTCTCTGCTGAGGAGAGTTCATCTCTGCTGGATAATGAGCTCTGTTTCACTCGGGACTGAATTGCTGCTGTATGGATCACAGCAAAGCACAAATGAGGATGCAGCACTGGGCACTTCTACAGCCTCTCTTATACATAGCAAATAGCTAATTAAATGAGAGCTGGTCTGAACTATTGGACTGCTGCTAGCCTGACTTCTTAGGGAAGAATCTTGTGCAGTTTGTCTTGCTCCAGTAACTTTTTGAAGTCTTTCAAAACTGCATTGCAGCAACCCCCAGCTTTTATTCGGACTTTCAGAGTGTTGCAAGTGTGAGAGCTGAAGAGTGGAGATGGGGAGTGAAGCTTGAGCTATACTGAGAGTTGTCCATGTAGGAAATGCATAGCCATGGTGTGGGGTATGCGAGCCTTTCCGTGACGTAAAAAATAATCTGTAAATCTCTCTGTTTATATACATACATATTTGAATTGCAAAATTGTTTATGCAGAAAGCATAAATGTTTTTTGGAGTGTCAGCATGGGTAACCTTACTCCTCTTGCAACTTATTTTATGGCTATAAATGGGTTGTAAATGGATTTTCTACCTTTTGCTATCTGTCTGAAGGAGGATAAAATTCGCTGTTGTTACTGTCACGCTCAGGTAGAACATTAACCCTGAATTTTAGCAGTTCTACATTATCAAGTTTACAGATACTCCAACTTTCAAATTTCATCTTTTAGTGTATGTGATGACTTCTCTGAGAAGTGAATCCAAAATAAGCTTTAGAGCAAGAATTTACCTTATTCAACCTGACTACTTTTTAGTTTGTTTCAGTAAGACCGAAGAAGAATCACAGCGCTCCCCGAGTGTAGCTCGGTTTTCTCCATACGTGTTGGTCCCGAGTAGCTCCAGTTTTGTTCACAGAGCTCACACTGGCATTTTGTAGAAAATCATTAGCTGAATTACTGTTTCAATACAGGCACTGGGAAATCCACTTTTATCTGTTCCTGTTTAACAGTGTGTGCTACAAAAGGCTTGCCTTGCATGTACTGAAACATGATTAATTTTTGGGGGGGTAATGATGAAGTTGCAGCCCTTTGATGATAGGTTGATTATTTTACGCTCTGCCAGAAATGGATACTTAAAAGGAGATATTAGATCTGAATGAGATGTTCAAGAGCACGTTATAGGTTTGAGTTAGCTAAGAGGGAAGAGGCCCATCCTGCTGTCAGTGAAAATACTGGGAACGGAGTCAGGCATGCAGTAATTAATTACCAACAGATGATGATTTTTGAAAGTGTGAATAAAAGGTTTGATGCATTGGTTGAATTGTCTGAAAAACAAGTCTGCTAGATATTCTTCCTTTATCCCCTTCTCTTTGTTCCCCTTCTTGCTGTCTGACTTCAGCAGCAGAGCTCTTTGGCTGCTGAGCAACAGGCGCTTCTAAATTCCCCTGCCCAAGTGGGTATCGCTTCGGCAGTTACGGCGCAGACCCTTATGCAGGCTGATGTTGTGTGCTGTTGCGTGCTTTAGTTTCACACTTTGAAAATAGCTTTGAAGGTGGGCATTTTATTTACTGGTTTAGACAAAAAAGCACCTACGTGCTAATTCCTGAGTGTTACAGTAATGATGTTTTCTGTTAAGAGATGGTTGCTGGAAGAGCTTTGTGAAGTCAGAGGTGCATAATTTTAAGTATCGTATTTAACAATCTTCTTATTACTGACATAGGGGATATTGTAGTTGAGTCAGAAGTAGAAAACTTTGGAGAAGGCAGGGAAGATGTATGCATTGTGCAGCCGGTGTGTCCTAGCAGAGGTGGGGTTTCCTCGCAGCGTTGTCCTGGACTGAGAGCCCTCTTCAGTGTGTCACCACCCTGTGATGTGCTCCCTTACAGACTTTGACTTAACCCTGGGACGTCCCTCTGCCGTGACTTCTCCCTCCTCCTTTCAGGGCTGGTCTTGTTCCTCATAGTGGGTTGGTTAGATGACTTCTAATAATGTTTTGTACTCAGGGTGTTCCAACCCAACCTGTGTATATTATGTGATATTTTAGATGTCTGTCCAGTGCTGTATTTAGTACTTTCTATGCGTACTCTTCGTAGACAAACGTTGCCTTTTCTTGCAGCCTGTAGACAAAGAACATGGAAGGTGCAGCTTTTCAGGTGGAAATGGAACACAGAGTGTCGGGCTGAATTTGGACCTGCCCTTTTGGGATGGGAGATGGCATAGGCGACTGGAGGGTTTTTTCTTTTCTAATTTACAATGCAACTTGAACCTAATCTACTCAGGAATTTCAAGCCTGTCACTTACAAATCTGAGCCCAATTAATACAATTTATATAAACGTGCTCTGGCTTATCCTACTAACACTTCACAAGAAAGTAGAAATTGTCCTTACTGTGTCCTCTGCCTCCCAAGAAAGTAAGAGCAACTCAGGTAGTCAGATGAAAGGCTCAGGTAGCCCAGCATCCTCTCTGTGATACCTGTCAGTCCTGGGGGGGTTGACTCTTCTTCAAGCTGTAGAGTCGCGATGTATTTCTACTTCTGATGCATTCTTACCTTATAAGGCTTTTCACTGTTTAGAAATAATTTTGCTTTTCTGATCCGTCACAGTTGCGTGTCTTTGTATGTTTTCTTTTAAAGATGGGATAACCGGGAATAAGTGTTTTTAAGATGCAGATAAATCATGAGTTTATTTTGTTCTATAATGGTATTTTGTATGTCAGTCTTGGTACCTTTCCTGAAAAGTTCTGAAATGATTTGTTTTTTTTTTTTTTTTTTTTGGTGAGCTGATGTTTCCAGAAAACTGTCTGTAATGACTGCATCTCTTTTCTGCATTAGAACAGTTATTTCAGAGCCTGTCAGTCTATGTGGACAGTCGTATTCCTTTTTTTTTTAGTGCAATATTTTGCATTTATTAACATTTAATTCACTCTGTCATTTTGCTGTCCAATCACAGTGTCTTGAGACTCTTCTGCAGCTTTCACGTCAGTTGCAATTTTGCCTATGCTTAATCATTCTGTTTTCTCAGTGAAGTTTGGCACTTCATTACCTCCCTCCCCCTTCTCAGACCCTTAATGAATATATGGACTAATACAGGTCTCGGCACACATGCCAAGATGATGCGTTAACAGTCTCCCATCATTTTGACAAATAATTCTTTATTCTTTCCTTTATTTCTGGGGTATTTTTGCCTGTTGTTGATCCTTAGGATGCCCGTTCTTTCCTGCCCTAGCCTACTTTTTCTTAAGGCTCTTTGTAAGATTCTTTGAGGCTCTTTCCTGAAGGATTTGGGAAGGGCCACCTGGACTGCATCAGCTAGGTGCATACCATGTCACCTTATTCACCACGTGCTTGTTAACTCCTTCAGGGAAGTCTAATGGATTTGTCGTGCTTGCCTGCTGTCTGCAAAACCTCTGACTCTTCCTAGGTATATAATGCAGCTGCTGTTTCTATTCTCTGTTGTATTTTCTACCAATTTTTCTCGCACTGTATTTAAAATCTGTGGTCTGTATCTTTGAACGTTTGTTTTTTTTAATGAAATGTTCAACTGCAGAAAGCCAATGAAAGAACGGGGATACGTTTTACATAATATTTTGTGGCTATTGTGGTGTTTTGTGTCCTGCTCTGAACTGCGAATTATGGCTTTGTTCAGAGTTGTGGGGTCAGAACCAGAAATGATGAAAATGATGCATCTGCATCACTGATATGTCAGCATGGTGTTACCATGTTACGCTGCATGACACTGCCGAATTTCACCATGAAGATTTTCAAAGCGGTGCCCTGAGGTGTACAAGATGAGACTTTATCAAGGGTAATAAGCTTTAATGTATTTATTGTGAGGAATAAATGGAACACTCTAACTCAGTTGACTGAAACCAAGTGTTGTATTACAGTTTTAAGCCATTCTTGTACATGGAAGTATCAAGACATAGGGCATGCCCAGCAAAGGAACTTTAATCAGTGTTTCAAGTTTTAAAGGTTCCAGAAATAAAACTTACAAGTTGGGAAAAGAAGATGCTTTTATTTTACTCTTTACCTCTTCATTCATTGCTCTACAAAACCCTAACAGAATACTGGTACTGCAGGCTTCTGATGCCAGCATTTGTCACTAGCCTTGTGTTGTAACTCTGTTTTAGGGAAAATTTAATGTTAGAAGCTTATCTATGTTCTCAGCGGGACAATCTGAAATATATATATGAAGTCTTGTAATGAAAAGCAGCGGGAGAAAACTACAGTCCTTGTAAATACCTACCTTGGAAGGGGCCGGCTGACATTCCCGCATCCTTCCTTTTGTTTTGTGCTGTTGGTCTCTCCTGAAGCACCAGGTCATGGTGGGTACGTGTTCCTTGTGACCTTATGTGCTGAGGCTAATAGAGCTATCAAACCTCTCTGCTGTAGCAGCAGAAAGCAGTTACTAGCTAAATTGTCATCTTGTTCACTGAAGGGTGGGGGAAGTCTTGTCCAGAGGTTACAGGACCATCGGGTGTAAATCAGCACGGTCTCCAAATTTTGTCTCATCAAGAGTTTTTTCTCTGGTCCACGGTGGTGACCTTGCATTAAAAAGGGGCATTTGTTGTAGAAGTACATACTGTCCTCTTAATGAGGAGACCTGGGCTACCTGTTTTGGCAGTAAGCAGACTTATGTAATAGTTTCAAAACTCTTTGATTAAAACAGCCAGTCAGTGGACGACTTCCACATAAAATTGCTTGATAATTCCACTTAATTTTGTTGTTCTTCCTTCCCTTATTTCTGGGATTTACTGTGCCTCAATTGCACACCTGCAGTGAGAAGCGAAAACAGCTTTTGTCTTTCATGGAGCAGCTGCGATCTGAGTTGTGGGCCACCTTGGGGTGGTGGCAGCCAAAAGGAATAAAATTTTCCACAGTTCCAGTTATTTTGTCCCAAGAAGGCAGAGCCCTGAGTGACAGTGACTTGCCACGTTCTTTGACGGTCCTTTTGGTGGCAGGACTAGAGTTTGGAAATGTAAACTGCCTGTGTTGCTATCCTTGTGCTGTCCCCCCAAAAGAGTGAGAGGTGGCTCTGGTCACTCTTCGCTGTGCCGGGTCACTGTTAGTGCAACTCAGGCAACCTGGTGGCATTGCTCATCACGTCTCACAGCACCTGAACGTCAAGCCTAGGTTTTCTCCAAACGTGTGGCCACTCCATGGAGCATATTTCCAATTGCAGATGCCTTAATCTGGTAGCAACAAAAGATAATGTCTTTTTTCCTCCGTGCATCTATCTTAGTAAGTTGCTTGAGGTTTCTCGTGTTTGCACTCCTTCTTTTTCTCAGCACCTTAGAGAGGGTCACGGGTTTGTTTCATGTGAGTTTGCAAAGACAGCCAGATGGAAAGAAAGTTGAGTAGCCATCGTGGATGACAACAAGTTCAACTGAGCTCAAGATGTGGATGAACTTGCAATTGTCCGCGTGCTTTTTATGCCTCCAGCCAGCCGATGTTTGTCTGCTCCATCTCATTCCAGAGCTAATTGCTTGTCCTTAACACTATACTTCACGATCCCCCATACAGATGACCACTAGTTTAATTGGCCCTTTGTAGTGAGGGGTGAAAATATGATATGCAGATAGAAATAAGGCCTGAAGTGTGGCATGTTCTTGAGTGAGATCAGTTACAAATGTGTTTCAGAGAAGCAACAGTAGGCAACTTGCCTGCTTCTGAGGACATCTAGAGCTGTGTGGAAGCCAAGAGGAAAGAGAACTGACCTGTTGCTCCATTAATGGAGATTAAGAGAGCCCACTTAGGGTTTGTAGGATTGCTTGTCCAGTCAGTTCATGGCGCCTAACCCTTGCTGCTGCCGCAGTGACTTGGATGAGGGATAGGTCCCAGGAGTGTTGGCATCTCTTTGAAGAAAACACCCAGCTTCACTGCATCAGCCTTGCGATGGTGGATGGCAAAATTTAAACTTTTCACTGGGGAGAAACCACCAAGCTGTTACTCCCGTCATTGATGTGGCTTGATTTTGCACTGAAATACGTGTGCAGGGCCGAACGGCTGTGTGTGTGTGGTTGCGTGTTGGCAGGGCTGGGCAGTGCCCTGGTAGCCACCGTGGGCTGTGCGGGATGAAAGCTGCTTCTTGAAGATGTTGCGTGAGCACGCACCGTGTGCCAGCTGCTGGAAGGAGCCTTCGATCGCATCCCATCTCGCTGGGTTTCGTTGCACTCCTATAAATAACAGAATCATCGCATCGGGTTTTACACAGCACGGCTGATATGGGCAGTGGTGCCTTGTTAAAATGAAGGAGTGTCTGTCTTATTACAGATAATGTGAGACCAACCTGCGTTTTCTACTTTCTGACAATATACTGTACCTGATAAAGTCCAGTGAGAGTTATGTGCAAGTTCAGTCACTTTAATACTGTTTTTCAAGAACTGCTATGTTTAAGAGAGTTTTTGTTAGCAGGGGAGAGGTGAGAGTTTGGTATTTGCTTGCTTGTACAATAATGGAGGAATTGTTTCATAGGATAAATGTGCCAAGGACAGAAAAAAGGAATTATGACATCTGTCTGAAAAAAACCCCCAACAGTCATCAATGTGATTTGCATCGATAATATCTTTAAAACAATTTCTCTAGTTTTGTTTGCGTGTGGCCTGTTGGCATGATGCTTGCTTTGTCCATGTTCATGGCAAAGATGTCTCTTTTTGTATCTAAGTTAATTTTAGAGGCTGAAATATCAAGTGTATGAATATAGCGTGCTGCAAATAGTAAACTTTGACTGTCAGCTTGTAGATACTCAGAGTATCTTATACTTTAGTTACAGTATCTCTTTCTCCTAACACGAGAGAAAACTTTTGAGACTGTTGTCACTGCTGTTATGAATTTTAAAGGACAAAAGATAATTCTTACCTTTTTATTATTCCTGCGTCAATGCTATTGCACAGTTGTTAGGCCAAAAAAAAAATTAAAAGCAATATTAGGTGTCTAAATCCCTGTAGTGTTAACAGCAAAGAAGATGGCCAATAGCTGTAGTCACATCCAAGTTCAGGTATCTAATTTGGGCGCCTCAGGGCCACATACAGTCGCTGGAGCCTCCGCAGGGTGATTCAAAGCTCTGAATTTAGACCCTGATTCTCTCCTGTGAGTATGTGTGGAGTTGGTGTTCCTGACTTGGATGCTTAAATTAGCTGTGTAGATTGAAGTGATTCTTCACCTCTGCTCTCTGCTTGCCTTTTGCCTGTTTGAAAACAGTTTCCCTCCTCCTTCCTCTCTTTTTTTTTTTTTAATTTTTTCTTTTTGAAAATTATCCAGGGTTAGTTAGTGGTAATGCATAGTGGTAATGGATTCAAGTGATGGAGGATCTGCTGAAGGAAACTGAAGATAGAAGCAGTTTGCTCTTTATAGAAGAATTGCATCTTGTTCCATTTTGAGCCCTGGTGGATCTGGCTTTGATTTCCAGACACTGGAACTCTGCTAGATGAGGGAGCCATGTAGTTGATATACTTTCCCTGTGCAAGAATCAATTAGCTGTAATTAGGTTTCTTCTTCACCTTTTCATTCATATAAATGTCCTTAATTCCTTTACTTTTTCATGCATTTTATTCAGATTGCGGTTTGTAACTGAGTGTGGTGATGCTGAGAAGCTCTCCCAGCTCTACTGTATTTTGCAAGCGCTGCCCCTAGAAAATGTGAGAGAGGGGTGGGGGAGGCTTTCAGCGTGGGGTCTGGTCCTCGGCACGTCTGACAGCCGGTGTGGTTTGAGAGGGGATGGGCATCGATGGACATTCAGGATTGACTGTACATTGGAGAGGTCCTTCCCAAACGACTCCCCAGTGCCGTGGGGCCAGGGATTGCGAGCAGCCCCTGAAGGGGAAAATGGAGTACTTTTCCCAGGGTGAGCAAGCAGAAGGAGGGTATCATAGTAATTTCATCTTATTTTCTGTCTTTTTTTTGTCTTGACGTTGACATTGAGGCACTTCCTAGAGAGAAAGATAGGAGCTGGTTTCCTTTTTTTTTTTTTTTTTAAATGGGAAGTAAGGGCTTTTGTTCTTAAGGTTTTTATTTTAATCTGTAATGACAGCGGTTTATGCGGTTGCTTGTGCTTTGAAAAGGTGACCTCTTGTTGGTAATACAAGACAGAGCGTAATGTTGTGCACTGAAGGACTCGCGAGGATTTGTCCTGTAAGCTGGGAGCTCTGCAGTTAAAAGCAGTGGAGGAGTAAGACATGTATCGGCCGGTCTGTCCGCACCGTCTACAATGAAGCTGTGGGAGGTCAGAGGTAGCTAACAGATCAGGTGAGGCTTTTCTAGTGATGACAGTGGAAATATCACTGGTGATGTCTTTGCTGGAATAGGGCAGGTATTTATAGTGACTGTTCCTTGAGAAAGATGAACGTAAACTGAGCCAGGACTACAGGGAAATTGGTGGCATGATGAAAGCCCTGAGAGGACCCCTTACAGGAGATAAGTAAAGGAAAAGGAAGGCTGAAAAGGATCCTGATCACTAGTTAAAACCTGGAAGGGAATACAAATGAGAATAAAAAGTAAGTAAGTTAAAGTAAAGTACAGGATCAAGAACAGAAGATACACTTTGTCTACCAGTCAATTTGGACTAGAAAGGAGGACGACAACTATAATTATTCGAGCGACGTGCTTTAAAGAGTGGGTAATGGGGTGTAGTTCATGGGAGGGTTAGACGAGAGGGCGAGACGATGGCCCTTGGGAGGGATGTGCTCCTGGAGGCTTTGCTGGTTCTCAACAACATGTTTGTTGATGTATCTTCCAACCAGCAAGTTGGTGGCTTTTCCTCTTTCCATTCCTTAATTGGATATATCTTTCTTTTTTAAAAAGGCAGATCACAGCCTGCAGTGCTCTGAGACTGTATGGTTCACCTTCACAGGCTTTTTTTATTTATTTATTTTTTTTTTTTTTTTCAGCCACAAAGGCCAGAATTGTTGTTGCTGTGTACAACTGAGGTTTAGTCATGGTGCTCTTCTGGACTTGCCAGCTGGAGAGAACCAGAAGGGAGTAGCTTCCCTGCCCCATCGTAGCTCTGCAGCCCGAGCTCTCCTCCCGAGGCAGGAATACATTTCTGGTTATCCCGATAAGAGCTGAGCTCTTCTTCTCTTCACGAAGACGAGGGGTCCTCTTCTGTCGCATTCATTTATTGTGAGTGGAGACAGTGAAATCCCAATCTGCTTTTGTGTTTTGATAGGGTTGGGTGACAGAGCTGTGGTGTTCGGGGGAAGAAGGCTCAGATACAGCAGCTGCTTCTTTCTCTGGGTTCCCATGCCTGAATTGTCCCTGCACAGTGCTGTGTCCTCTGTGGTAGAGACACGGTGTATGAGGAGGCAAAATCCAGATTCCCGAGCAGGCTGCAAATCAAACAAACCATTTTCCAGTTTCCTGCCTTTTTCTTTCCTCCCCAAAGGATCCAAAGGCATGGAACCAACCATGCAAAAACTGATTTGCATTTCCATTAAAAGCAGAGAAAAACAGAAGTGAAAGTTAATATGCGGCTCTTTAATGAAGCTGGGAGAATGACGGCATCACCATTAGGATCACAGAAAATAAAGGTTAACTCGCAGAAAATACTGAGATATCAAATCAGTGCAAGTTACACAGAAAATGACCAGTCCATCCTCGGGTTTCTTGAATTGGTACATGCTGATTCATCCAATTTCTCATTGTTTTTTTTAGCTACGCACGTGGTTCTTAGTTTTTTTTTAAACGGAGTTAGGTCGGGAATACTGTGCATTCCTTTCAAGAAGTTTTTGCTAAGAATGCCTGGTGTTCAGTGAATAATACTGATCAATAATAGGAAATGAAATCCAGGAATTCTCTGTTTCTTTGTCTAATTAACCCTGAGAATTATCTCCCTGTGTTACCGCTTTCTCAAACAGGATGAGTGAGCAGCACAGGTAACATTAGTGCTAACATGGTGCCAGCAGCTTAGAACATGTTTTGAGGGCTTTTTAGTATTTTGGATCAGTAATGCTTTTTTTGGCAGCATCAGATGTGGGGAATGCATAATCTTTCTGAGCAGCCAATTAAAGTAATGACTTGGATGGCAAGTTCCTCTCCTTTTTCCTCCTGTGTATGGCTGTACCCTTCCTATCAAAGAAGTTGTATCTTAATTGGCAATCCCCCCTGCATCTGCTCGCTCCGTCACCCCCTACAGAGAGGCACAGTGCTTAATTAAAAGGGAGTTTGTGTTTGTTTATCTCTGGAATTTCACTTATGCTTTTGTAGATGTTTCAAAGGCAGATGAGTTTATAGAGACCTTGCTAAGTAATTAATCCTGTAATATTATTACTTTAGAAAAAGAAAAAAAACAGCTGAATTCACTGGAGATGTGAAGAAGCCCCAAAGTTGTCAAACTTGGTATATGTGCTGGAAAGAGGACTGTGGTGAGACCCATCAAAGGAGCCGGTCTTCCGAGGAGGGGGATATGACCACTGTGAAAAGTGAAGGTTTTGCTGCACCGTTCCTCTAATGCGCTTCTCCCCCTAAAGAAGTGGCTGCTGCTGGAAGTGACGAGGTTGATCTGCCTCCAGAGAAATTTTAGTCTGTGGCCACAGAAATGAGCCTTTATGTGGGGGAATGTTTTATAGTGATGAACCAAGCCAGCAACTCATTGCTTCAAAGTACCTGAGACCCACTGAGTTATAAAACTATAGGCTTAGGAGTTATGCGTCATCTTTAACTCTCTAAATTACTTGCAGAGGACTATGCGCTTTTGTCATCAAAATTTTAATTAAAATCACTGCTGAGGTGTGATGGGATCCCCTGAGACAGATGTGAACTACTTCACGTGGCTTCAGAGACCAGTGGGCTGGAAAATATTTCTCTTCATTTTAAGAGAAAATGAGTGAATAAGGTTCTTGGGAACAGCATTTTCCCAATACCGTAGCTTTCTTGCTACCTCGTATCCTTCCTCCCGTTCTGCCCAAAGGACATTGCCAGGGATCCACTGGCGGGACTTTGGGAACTGCTTACAGCACGGTCATCCTACAGGGGTCTTGCTAGGATGACGCTGACCTTGAGCTGGAAAAGCTGCTGCTGGACCCATCTCTTCTCAGGTCAGGCTCTTCTGCCGTGTGAGGCGACGTATCACTTCAGCTCTCTGTGCAGCTGAGGGGTGGTTAGTATTTCACACCACTGGCCTTTAGAAAAGGCTTAAAATCAGGTGATAAAATACCTGATCATTCTGAGTTGAGTTTCTTCCCTCTGCACTAGGCTTTAGCCGGAAGACTGCTTAAAGCAGTAGCTTATATTCAAAGGCTGAAGTAAGGGTGGTGTCAGCGCAGTTGTGACGGGTAGCAGTAGCATGTACATATTTCATATACCCATAAGGGACAATGTTGTATTTTATGTTGCATGCGGCACTGCTAATGTCTCGTGATCAGAACCGTGCTACATAAATGGGTAAGGAGTAGTAGTGCATGACTGACTGCTCCGGCATTCTTTGAACTGTACACAAAGTCAGAGAAATTTCATGTGAATAGAAAGCTGCTGAGTATCTGGGATTGACTCAGTGATGTTCTTTCATGTTTACTTGCCGGGCGCTTGACACAAAATAGTCTGGTTTAGTCCCTTCTAGACTGGCAGTGCTGAACCACGAGCACAGCATGCTCAGGGGAACCAAAACAGAAAAGGTGAATTGAATTTACAGAAATAAAGCTGCTGGGTAGATTACTGAGGGTTGTACTACTTACCCTACCTCCACTGGCTCGTTCAACGTGATGAACCTAAGCAAAGAAGGTTGCTTTGTTGCTTTCCCTCAAGTTCAGAGGGAAATGGCTCAAGTGGTACTGTGCTGATCTGTCTTACGTGTGGTTGGAGCAGGGATTGGCGCGTGAAGTAGAAAGTCTTTAGATATGTTGTACTCCAAGCTGTGTTTCTGCCGTGAGCCAGAGGCTTTAACTGCATGTCTGGTGTGGTTAGTGCAGAGGCACATCAGTCCCTTGATGTGCTCGCTTGGGTGGGGGAGGAGGAATTCAGAAAGCAAAAGATTAATTGCCTGAAATGTTAGTAGTATTTTTAATTTGTGGTGTTTTTTTTTGTGTTTTTTTATTATTATTTATTTTTGGGATCTGGGAGGAGAGGGGCGTAAAGAGAAGCTCTTCTGGAGTGGCAGTACTACAAAAGGAATAAGAAACCATTGAACAAGTGGATTTTCCGCACTTGGTGTTTCATTTTCATTAGGACGCATTAGAGTCATGAAGATGACCAGTGAACTTGTCTTGACAAAGATTTCTGCAGGGAGATCAAAATAAGTAAGTTAGGGAGGAGTGACTGGAAGGACCCTACCAATTACCAGCTTCCCCAGCCTCCTTCCTTAATTTTCTCACAAGGCAATGTGAGAGGAGGAGGAGGAACACACCTTCATCGGAATGCTGCACGGGAGAACAGGGTTGCTATTAAAAGCCCAATAATGACTTGTATCAGTTTATGCAGATTTGCACTGCTGGGTTACTCTGTGCCTGGCACTTGGCAAAGCACAGATAACATTTAAATCAGGCAGTAAGTGTAATTAAGTACTACCCTTCGGCGCATCTCTCCTTTTAAGACATTTTTATACACCGTGATTTAGAACATGACAATTGGGTGAGATTAAAGCAGCAAATTGTGCCTATAAAACAAGCCCTGAGAATAGCAAGGGACTGTAAAATTTTATAAAGGGGAATACAGCACATGCCTCCAATCCGATAAAACTTTTGTGAGCTGGGAGATTAACTGTGAAATACAAATAAGATGATACAGTATGCGTAGCATTCAGATAGTAAATTGCTTGTTATTGTAACAACTTACTTCCTCTACCCAGAAGATTTCTTACTTAACTTTTCCAGAAAATCTCACCATGTGAATGATTCATTAACCACTGGAGGCGTGGAGAGGAGGTTGGAAGTCAGACAGCAGTGATGTCCCTGTAAAGAAAGTAACAGCGTAAATGTAGTGTGAGAGATCATCTGTGCTGAAACACATGCAGTCGAGCTTGTGATTGGTTTCTTGCCCAGCTTCAGGCGAGTTGTATTTGCAAAGGGAGAAAAATTCCTTACCTTATTTCAAATCCTTAATAAGACCCATTGGAAGGCTTTCTTGGGAAACAAAAATACTGCTTTATGTGGAAAAGTCTAAAATGTCTTCTGTGGTAGTTGGCAGCGTTTGGCCACCTGGTTTCTGCTGCGCTTTGAATGCATCTGAGCATCTTCATCAGCTGCACTTGGCACTTCTTAAAGAAAAGGCTCTGAACCTTTTAGAAACTTCCCGCTTTGTTTGCGGTTCTCAGACCTGGTGGGCCACAAGTCACCTCGACAAATCACACTGAAGTTGTTGTCATTGATAGTAGCTGAAAGGCAGAAAATCCCTTGAAATCACTGGTCTCAATGGCTTCTGCTGCTCGTGAACTGTTCCCGTGTGTTATGGCATTGCCTTTCATAGTCCTAATGATCTCATGTATTCTCCCTTCCCTTCGTTCACACTGATCCTACTCCATTCAGTCTTGCGGTGCTTTTTTGTTGATTAGCATATTTGGTCTTTATTAAGAGTCATTGAGGCTAAATATATTCAACTTAAATGTCTGGTGAAGTGATGCAGAACCCAAAAGCCTGCTTGTTTCTTCCCAGCTGCATTGGTTGTAGAGAGAAATTGTGTTGCTTCTTAGACCATTGTATGTCAGTCACGTTAGGAGGAAGATGATGCATGTGGAACTAGGAGGATGGCGGCTGGCTGCTTTACTGTCTGATAGTCTCTGACTACCTTTGCTCTGCTTAAAAAAAATCCCAAACAACTTTATAACACTTAACTTTAATGATGTATTATATAAGGAAATAGCAAAACTGGAGGAAGAGGTTTAAATTATTCTGGAGGTGTAATAGGGCAGTTGGGTTTTAAACGCTGAGCAGGCAGTGCATTATGGGAAAAATCTGATGCCAGGCCATGGACAAATAGCAGAGCGAGGAAGGAAATGGAGAAGAAATGAGTGGGATCCTCTGAAAATGCAGCTGCATTGACAGCTAACCGTTCTGTGGGCACACGTCGTGCTCAGCCCTTGTTTTGATAGGGGGATGTTTACACACTGTGTGTTGCTTTTATGCTTGACTTCCTTTTGACTTTTGGATTTATTATTTGGTGCCATATTTATGTTTGCGATTGTTTTGATATTGTTAGGGAGATGTCAATGCTTCTGAATCCACATTAAAAAAGTACTGGTATATAGAAATGTTGACCTTTTCTTCTTGCTTGGTTTGAAAAGTCAGTTCAAAATGGCAAGGTTTCATACAGAATGGAAATTCCGTTTTCTGTGAGATGTACATACTTGCAGCCAAAACAGGTGCTTTTGTCCCACCAGTACTCTGTTCCCACCTTTCATCACACCTGGTGCTCCCAGGGAGGACGGGAATTTGCTTCTCCATCTCCTGTTGCTATTGGACATCCAGGAAGGTCCTGGATGGGTTCACTACCATAGCTCTTGCTGCGTTCACAGTATCATTGGCTCACTGAATCAAACAGGAACAGTTAAAACATTTCAAAACATCTGTAGGAAGTCATTAGCATAGAAAAGATTTTTGAAAATGGAAGTCCCCAATATTCGAGACAGTGTTATGACAAGCTGTCAGCTCCTGATCTTGGTGGGAAGGCAGCTGCTTCTCGCACCCATTGCACGGCGTCTGCTGCAGGCAGAGCCCTGGGGAACTTCAGGCTGCATCTCAGTGCACAGTGCATCTGGTCTGTCTTAGACTCTGAATTTGCCCCGTAACCGAGTTCACAGCTCATTGTGTTGATGCTTGGGGAAGTTTGTCCCACGTGGTGACACTGATACCTGGTTTTGCCCATCCTAGTGCCCATGGGTCTCTGCTTTTTGTTTGAGTGAAACGAGTCCTCAGTCTCACTCTGTTTTTGGTGGGGATGAACTGGTGTTTGGGATTTTGCCTCTACTGTTCATATGTATATATAGTGCCTATAGTCTGTACTAGGGAATTAGGCACCCAGCGCAGAGTGAACTTCAGAGTGAACTGGACCACAATTGAAACTGCTGCCTGAGAGTTGCCTATGCTGAGCTGTTGGACTGGGACCAGAATCCTTTAGTACTTCTTTTTTTTTTTCCTCTATTTTCCCGCAGGTTTTAGTGGTATCTCTTGTTGCATAATCTACCTTTCAGAAGCATCAGCTTAAATTTTTTTGCATTAGAGGTGGTAGGGAGTCAGCACAGAAACCACTGGAATATTTGTTCTATTTGAGATGGAAAGGCTTCAGCTCAAAAATTTGACCTATAAGCTGTATTTGACTTATCTGTATACTCTGGTATTAAGATTTGTTTTCTTATTTGAATTGGTTTATAATTGGTCTATTGGGATGGCAGTGCTTGTTGATTAAAAACCAAAAAAAGCAAAACAATGTGCTTTCTTCTCAAGGTAATGCTCATCATTTTTTAAGTTTACATTTAAAGCTCCTGAGAGTGAGCAAAATGGGCAGAGGTTAAAATAAAGTCAATTGTTCTGCTTTAGCTTCAGCAAAAGGCGCAGCAGTAGGAACGTCACTATTCCACCTCGGGTAGGGATTTGTAAGTCCAACTCTGTTAACATTAATGGGGGTTAAGCAAGCAAATCCTCTGCCCATAGATGGGGAAAATAGACCTATTAATTGAAACTGCTGCTCAGCGATTCAAATGGTTATTTTCAGCTTCTCCTAGTGAGCACGCGAGCGCTTCTGTAGTCATGAATACATTTTAATAATACTGGGATATGTTGGTGCTCTGGCTGTGACTCCTCTTTGGGCTGAAGAGCTCAATACAGCTGGGATTGTCCTATGTCATATGGGCTTTACAAGGAGGTACTGTATTGCCTATCTTATGTTGCCGCATTCAAGGAGCTTCTGACTTGTTCTGAGTGATGGACTTACTGAAACTTCAACGCTAATGTGTGGGACTTGGCTCCAAATAGCTCTTTTCCCCCTGCCCTGGACTCCCCCTCAAAGTGTTTCATGGCTGGTGAGGACTTCTTGAAGCTGATCTATTGCTCGAGGAAAAGCTTAGAAAGTGATGGGGGAATTACGGTTCTGAACAACGCCAGTGTCAAATTGGCTGGCACACTGGCCATTCCTTTACATATAGCAGTGATTTGTCAGGGATTATCACTTAATGAAAGACTTGATTAACTCAGATCAAGCATAACTCTTAAATTATTTTAAAAATTTAAGAGGATTTAGACTAAGAATACTGATGGCTCAGGTGTTCTTTGGCTGCAAAGTCAACAGCTAGTGTGATTTGTAGTTGTGAGCTGGGCTTGTCTCACACAAATCATTTTTCGTCTCTCCTCTGTAATACTGTACGTTTTGGCAGGTTTTGTCCTTTGAGATCTTTCTGCATTAAATAATATATACCATTAAAACTTGAATAGTTTGTGTAGCTTGGTTAATAGTTGATTCATGGGTTAGGTAAATATGTACAGGAGGTATATGCAAGGCACAGCATAACATGAACTTAAAGAAAAATGTTCCATTCTGAGGTCTATGTTTGAAACCTTCTGCATTAAGCCCTTCTGCCCCTTCCCAATCCAGATGAAAGCATTTGGTGGTTTGTTTTCTTTTTTAAAAAGTATCATGGGATGTGGAAGAAGTTTTTTCTGAGTAATTCTCTTCACTGTCTGCATTTCAGTGATAAAACCTCTATTCAGTGCTAGGTTGCAAGTCCCTAGGAGTCACCAATAAATCATTTCACTTAAAGATGTGCTTTACTACTTAAGGGTCTCACTAAGACTGAATCTGTAACCATAGAAAAACACATTATCTGTTTCTGGGAAGAACAATGGCAGTGGTTGCTAGGTCTTCTCTACGGGGCTAGATAACGCTGTGAGGAACTGGATACAGAGGAAGGAAAGGAGGTGCAAATGCATAGGGTATTTGCATTCTTAATATGCTTTCTTTTTGTTATTTAATAAGAGAAGTAAAATACGTTAGTTGAAGTATTATGATATTATCATATGTTATCTACCTACTGCTGCAAATTAAAGTGATGTTGCTGTTCTGTAATCTGTTTTGAGGAAGCTGTGTTTGGAAATGCCAGTCATTAAAAGCCTAGAAAGCAACGCAACAGCCCAGACAAATGTTTCAGCACGCATGGGTTCCCGGCATTTTAGTAACACTTGGTATTATGTATCTTTTCAGGACGAAATTCTTTTTGCCTTGGAATTTGTGATGGTGAATCAGGGAATCATGAACTTCATGGTTCTCAGACAATTATGCCCATGTGTGTTTCAGATGAGGCCCCTTAAACGGCTGTCACGTAAGAATGAAGCCAACCAGCAGTAGGTTTGGAGAAGCATCTGGCCTAGTATCTCATATGCTGCCTTTTTTGCAAAAAATCCTTTCTTGTTGCATGAAGCTAAACATTAGCATCTTGTACCTCTTTACATTTGAACATATTTATGCAGTTGTGTCTGCGCAATAAGACTTTGGTGGGGAGGAGAAGAAATGAGTTTACGTCTCATCTTAAAGAAGCCTTGGAAGGTGAGAGGGTAGAAGAGGCAGTAGGTGTACTGGGAGAAAGAAAATACAATGGGAAGTCTTCCTGGAATTTACACTGATACCAGAACACCTGGAAAAAGAAACCCCTTCATGTGCTGTGTGCTTGCTCCTCAGGTTGTCTCTCCCTCTGAAGAGGCACCTGGCTGAGTGGGCATCGTCTGGGTGCGCTGCACAGCATCGTGTATGCGGACAGAGGTTTTGCTGTGCATGGCAGAGGGTGCCATTAGCGTAGGGCCAATGTCAAAAGCCTCAGTGGTAGGGATGGCTTAGATGGATTTCCTGCCTGGAGAAGTCTGAGAGAAGAGTGCAGCAGGTGGTCCATTTTGTCTTCAAACCATACTTCGTTCCTGTATAGAAGCATATTTTGTAATCTTCATCCGAAACATGAAGTAAAACTGCACCTAGAGTTGGTTGAAAAGAAATGCCTATCTATTATTATTATTATCATCATCGTTAAACTTAGGCTGAGTGGTGAACACTTCTGGGAAGTAAAGTTTGCTTTAAAAATAAAATCTTTCCTTGGATGTGTTGGAGAGTAAGAGTCAGGCTAGCAAAAGCCTTAGCTTAAAGCCAGATCAAGCAGACCACACCATTCCTTCTTTTCTTTATTGGTGAACCGGTACCTCCATTCCTATAAATTCAACTAGTCATTCTTGTCTTAGCCTTGGTGCACGCGGGGACCAGCTGTTCTTCTGCCTTACTTTAATTGCATTACACATTTGATGATGGCTCTTGCATGCTTTCCTGGTCTTCTCTTTTCTACACCGCTTGTTTGGTTATTTGTTTCATTTAACATGAATGTTTCATTAAATGTCTTGGTGCGTTTGGAGTGCGTTCTACTGTGCTCTCCCTCATTTGGCTACATCTGTTTAATGAGCGGTATATAAAACTGAACGCTGACTGCCACCCAAAGTTGCCCCAGTTCTTAGGAAATAAAGAGGTTTTGATATGAAACATGGCTTAGATGGCATCTAAGCAGTGTTTGTGGTAGTAGCACTTCAAAAATATGATCCTAAGCACTCTTAAGAGAAGTATCAGGTGGGGAGCGAGTATGTCTTTTAAATACAAGCACCCCTGTCTCCTACGCGATATAGACCGGGTGCTTCTGTCTGATTCATAATTGCTGGTTGAGCCAGAACACGGCTTTCCCAAACACATCTACTCTCTGTTTAAGGCCGTGCAATGAAGAAACATCTCCGAAAAGATCATTTAAAAAAGGGGGAGGGGGAGGCACCCCAATTGGGGCAATTATTTTGTGCCTGTCTGTATCCTTTGGGGCCTCTTAGGACAACCGGCAGCGTGTTAGCAACTAGGCTGATCATAAGCTGAAGAGAAATGGGCATTTTTGAGCCAAGATAGCAAAACTACAAGTATGTTTATTTTTGGAAGGATTGTAATGCCAACTGGCAGCACAGACTTGGCTAGGTTAAGGGTCTGGTGCGGCTGCAGTAAAACATAAGGATACTGAATTTAGCAAAGGAGCAACAGGAATTATCATTGGTATTGTTGCTGGGGAGTGCAGATGCAGTCTGGCATTTTATCAGCATAATCTTAGCTTGAACTTCATGAATAAAATTTAATATAGGGAGCTTGGAGTAGCTGGTGCTGGATTTATACCCAGAGAGCAGGTACATTTAATTTCAGTAAGTACATTGCACTCCTCCTCATCGTTTGTGTAATTTGAATGTTAACTGTTTAGTATCCATCAGGTTTTGATCTTCAGAAAATTTCTCTGGCACAAATTATATGTTATGGTATTTTCTTCCTGTTTATCATTCTTCACGAAGGAAAGCATGTATTAATTTCTGAAATACTGGTTAAACGTTTCTTGTGGAAACATTCCTCATTACAGCTCTTCAAATTAAAAGAAAATGCTTTTGCTGTGCCATTCCTGAACCTAGAAAATTATTAGCTGCAAACTGAGAGAAGAAATAACCTGTGCAACTACGCTACAGCATCCAAACCCAGCATGGATAGACGTGAGAAATCAAAAGGGTAAGGGGAAAAACAGTAGAAATAAGGGATGATGTTGAGAAATCTGAAATGGTGAAAAACATTTGAACTAAGTTCTTGCTAGTTGTTTTTTTTTTTTCTTCTTTTTTTTTTTCCTTAAAGCTCCAGTTTCATTGATACTTTAACCTGTGCAGAAGCTGTATTTGGCAATAGAATCCTCAGTGACTAAAGCAACTCCCTTTCCAACCTTATTTCCTTCTTAACTATAATTTCCTTTTATTTTTCTCTAATGTCTTGCTGCTTCCAAGATACTATTCATCTGCATTGGTATAATCTGAATCATAAAAGTTTTTCCTAAGTATATAATGCAGTTTTGGGGACTTAGTGCTGATCTAAATCCTTCCCAGCTGAGAAAATTTGCCATTTGTTTTAGAGTGTTTCTCCTTCAATCTGTTAAACTGCAGCACAAATTCTGATGTGTTGGATGGAGTGTGTTCCTATTTGTTTAGTTTTTGCAGGATTAGTACTTTTCAGTAATGATCCTGTTTTTGCTGTGGGATGACCTGAGGAAGCTCGGACAGTGGGGAACAGGATGGAGGTGCAGTGCATGGACAGCTCTTCATGCCAAAATGTTGTGGCTATAGATGGGTTTGCCCTGGCGGTGGCTCAGTGGGAAAGCCCATGAGGTTGGGTGAGTGACCTCAAATTTCAGTGTTGCTTACCAGGTCGTATTTCCCCTGATTTTGCAATAGGCTTCTAACAACTTGGTTTAATTAACTAGCAACTGAATAAGAGAAAGGAATAATCCCCGTCTGATCGATCACATCCACTTCCCAGAGTAATGAAGCTACGTAGTCTAGTGATACAAATAGCAGATCTTCTGTATTGTCTCCTGTGCAGTAGACAGCAGACAGAGCTGTGGTGTGTAGCTTGGGCCTCATTCAGTGCTTTGAATTACCATTTTAATGACTAACCTCCTGCCTGAACTGAAAGACTCTGAATTATGATGTGCCTGCCCCAAATCCTCCTGTAGCTTGCTGGTCTGGTTTTTGATGCAAGCAGTAGAAAGCTGTGATTTTTTTTTTTTTTTTTTTTAAGAAAAACATCTGAACATGTCAGACTGACTGGCAGCATTTGTGTATTAGTTCGTTTGTCAGAGAATGGAGTCATATTGTAAGATTTTTATTATGTTTTCCTAATAATTTACACCTGAGTATGGTTAACATGGGTCTGCACAGTGAGAAGTAAAGAGGGGATGGTGGCATGCTTTCAGTGTGCTGTGTCATCCAGATATGAATACCCTTGGGCATGTCAAGACCTACTACCGATGGGGAACTTGACATCTACAGTGTTAGAGGGTGCTTGGTGCAGAGCACTCGCAGGCTGGCTGAGGGATGCGGGTCCATGGAAGGCACTCCAGTCACGACGCGTGTGTCACAAGCTGAAAGCTTGACTCCGAGCTGCCGCTTAAATCCATTCCGAAATTCACAATGATGCTGTGAAGCTCTAAATCCCTCTGAGTTCCCTGGGTGTGTTCTTCCACACAATTTTGAGCGAGCTTGCTCCACGAGTCAGTGGAGCTGAGCAGATTGCATGAGGATGAGACACCTGGCTGGATCTCCTCCAGAGCAGAGGGGACTGAATCCTGGCAGAGTTTCCCTCAACTTCATTGGGAAGAGAGTTGGATGCTCAGCGAGTTTGCTGCAGTTCTGGCCCATGATTAAAAGGGATGGTCAGAAATAGGAGGAATCTGCTCGTGGACTGGAATGCCAAACACATGAACTGCACAGTCCTAAAGAAAGGAGAATTAGGAGAATTGCACAGCCTGAAGGCAGAGTGACAATCTTTAGGAAAGATACTCAGCTTTTGTATGTTGGTGATCATCAGCCCAGAGGGGAACAATTTTTGCAGTTCACCTCCACTTCAGCCGGTGGCTATCAGTGTATGGATTTAATTGTAGTTCAGTTGATGAGAACATTAGATGATTAAAGAGCCTGTAGGTACAGCTTGCACATTTCAAGTTAAAAGAGCAGGTTTTGTAAAATCCCCGCCTAGCTCTCCCTGCCTGACAAGTTCTGTAAAAATATTTTTAGACTGTTAAAGGCTTCACAGTCCCCCTCACGTGTGAGAAAATGTCTTTAAGCAGACCATTTTCCTAATGATGGCTACTCTGCAGCACTCTGCTTTCAGTTCCAAAATGCACAGGGCTCAAAAAAAAAAAAGGCATTTTAACTGTTTTTCATGTGTTTTAAATTGATTATTGGTGCTTCTGAGCATTCTGGAAGAAGACTTTATCTATAGTGCGGGATGGGGAAGAGAAGAAAAATACTTAATGAAACATTCCTGTGAACCCAGTGGTGGCTTTTTTCGACCTCTTCTAACCCACATCCCTGTGCTTTTATCTTTCTTTTAGATTCCCCTCTTTTCTTCAGTAAAGCTCATCACAGAAAGAGCTCCGGAGGAAATCTACTTTTTAACGTACATCTTTGAGCGAGGGGCTGGGAGGGAAGTGGTGTGGGATGTGTGCCATGTTGGAGGATCAGCTCTGGTTGTTATAACAAGTGTGCAGTCCTTGTTAACCCTGTGAGCTACTGGGTTTCATGAGTCGGTGCATGTGGACGTCATCCTTGTGTTTAATGGCTCAGCCTATGAGATGTTTGAAATTTTGCACTGGAAGACTATTGCTGGTTGTTCCTACCTATGGTCTATGGTGGAAGCTTTTTTTCCAGTGCAGTTAGTGCTCTTTCTGTTACGCTGGCATCCATGACCAAGACTTTGATTCCCTTGTGCTGAGTCTTGTCCTGCTGCACAGTGAGAGACGCTCACTCCTTTTATAAAGTATGTGGGAGGAGTTGTGGAGAAGGGATCTTGCCCAAAGCTGGTCATTGGCAAAGCCAAACTCCCTTCAGTTAGAGAATTCACTCGTGCTGGTGGGAACACACTGAAAAATATCATGGCCAAATATCAAAGCAGCTTTAATGAGAGAGGTCATTTATTTCCGGTGGGATGTGTTGTACACACAGCCGCCTTTCAGCTGACAACTCCACTGACAATGTATTGCATTTTCAGTTGCACTCCCTCCAGGCAGATGCATCTCCCGGTGTCCCAGTCACTGGTCGGGGAGGACTATGCTCAGCATCCCACCACAGGGGTCTGTCCCAGGAGGAAGGGAGGTCTGGTGCAGGCGGAGGTTCCTGTGTAGATCCCAGTCCGAGGGGATCCCTCCCATGCCCTGTGTTCCACCGAGGTCTTTTTGTTATTGCTGTATTTTTATTCCCTGCCTTTCTGCACGCTTAAATCAAATTAAAGGTAAGAGCAGAGCTCCAGCAGACTTCTGGTTTAGGTCTGGTCCTTCATCATTTAAAGTCTAGAATGCCCTGTAGGAAACTAATGCTTTATGTAGACCAACTGCAGTCCCATTTGCTACACAGATGATAATAAACCCTTCCCGAGATTAGCGAATGTTCCTTTCTGAATTAAAATATCACTTTGGGGAAAAGCTGTCTGTCTTTAACTTGCCGTTGTGCATAGTCAATGTCTCCTCCAGCCTGGATTTCTGCCAGAGCTCTGGCTCAGGGCTTTCTCCTGACCCTTACAGGTTCTTACTAATGTTGCTTGTGTTGTGCATGGAGAAACTGGGGAGCGCCCTTGAGGAAGGAGGCGGGGGGGGCACAGGGATTAATAACCTGTAATAAGAGAAAGTCCTGCAAAGGTTCAGTTTATCAGAGCAGTATTGAGAAATGGAATAATGCCGCATCTGCTTGAACTGTGGATATGCTTTCCTTTAAACGTGGCTGTGGTAACTTGTGCTGAGAACTGCTGTTCCTCCTCGGCTTCTTCTGTGCTTATTTATAGAGACTGAGCACAATTTTCAAACTTGGACCAGTTCTGCCTAACATCTCCTTAGATAAGTATCCAGCCTCTAAAATGAAAAAAAAAAAACCAAACCCCACCGCCTCTTGTCCTGTTTGACTTGTAAACCTGCCTCACACCTCAGCCTCTTCCCTGAATCTTTTCCCTGGGGTGATTCTGCAGTTTTGAAGCTGTGAGGATGTTGAATGTTTTTTTTCCTTTCTCGAAGAGGTGTACCGGTCCCCAGCTGCACAGCCCGTGAATAATGCATGAGGAGTTTATTTGCTTGTGCGTGGGAGAAATCCTCTCTTCCTGTTCAACACTGGTCTTGTCCTTNTTTTTTTTTTTTTTTTTTTTTTTCCTGAGCAGGACATGAATTCACTTGCCTTTGCCAGCCAGGGGGATTTTAAAAGCTTGGTGTTTTGCTCGCTTCTGAGTTTGGCTTGATACCCATTTTCTCATTTTAAACTGTTGTTGAGAATGTTGAAACGCCGCAGTGGTGTTGAGCAGCACACGGGGAGATGTCCCCCGGCAGCAGTCCCCGCTGGGGGTTGAAGACCATCTGACTAGTGAAAGCGGATCAGAGGGCCATGGGAAAGGGCTGTGGCTACAGGCACTGCTACCGCAAGGATCATAGATCTGTTATCGGTTTCTTTTTGGCCTCGTGACCAACGCATGTTGCAGACACTGATGTGCATCCAAAAATCATGTTGGTTGACTTGCTGGGAGATCCACCTGCGTTCCAGCATGTGGAACCAGCCCCTTTTCATTTAGGTGGCAGTCTAACTTCAGTGCGAATGAAGAGACTCTGACTTCAGACCTGAATGAGTTGGAGCAGCTCATTTTTAGTATGTGCAGAATTAATTTGATTGATCATACTTGACACTAGTCAGGAAAGGGAGAGGTATTCAGGCTGAGAGAGCAAGAACACATTCCAAGCTTTTTTTTCCTCTTCTATTTCCTCCGAATACGATGAATATTTTTCCCCTCAGCTGTCATAGTCCTCTAATGAATGCTTTTCCTCCATTACATTTTTACAAATGAGATTCTCCCTGTAACACAATCCACAGTTCAAAAATAACTTTTGTGACGTACTTTAATGGTGGCAATTTCATAGCCTACAGAGATGATACTGGAAGAAGCTTCTAATCTAATAATGAAATGTGGTATGGCACACACAGAAAAGAGAGGACTAGCTGGAATCAGCTTATTTTTCCTTTCTTGTCTCCTGCTTTTTCAGCTATTTCTGCTGTCTTCCCCTTTTAATTGCAGGGCAGAGCTGAGAACTGTAGGATTGTAGTTGTCATAAAAACTAGGAGAAAAGGTCTGTTTCCATAATCTTGTAGTTTCTTCTGTTGCAGAAGCCGCCTGGTATCACTGCATCCTCATTTCAGAAATGAAAAGTATAGTCTGCTTCATCTCTAACTGCTGACGAATGTTTAAGCTTTTCTTTTCCCAGCACTTATTCAGAACACATTTTCAGTTCAGCTAGGAATGTTATTACTAACTGATGAACAAGCCCGAATACTGAACGTGGCGAACGATTGACATTTTTAAAGTTAATCATAGAAACTTTTCATCCGGAAGATGCTGAGGCTGCTCTGGATACTGATAGACCATCTGACACCAGCAGTGAAGAGCGCTGTACAATGTCAGTTCAAGATGAGTGGCTGTAAAACAGCAAAAAAGAAATAAGATTCCCATGACACTAAGTCATCATTTGAGTTGGACAGACTTTCCTGACTGGGAGCCTGCAAACGAAAGACACATTCTTGCTAATACCTACATGCTTGAAGTGCTGTAGTTTTAAGAACTCCTTTTGCACAATGTTTAAAATAGCACACCAGGAAGAAGCTCTCCAACTAGTTAAATTGCATCAACTTTTATTTTTCTTGTTGAGATAGCGTATTTCTAGAGAAAGAAATAAGATTGGTAAGCAGCTTTAGCAAAGAAGGTGGGGATTTGGGTACAATTTACAGTATTTGGGATGGAGATGAAAGATTTGCAAAAAAGCCGTTGCTGGGTGTAGAAATGCAATTCATTCAAGGGGAACTGGGCTCCTAAACCCCTTTGTTTCTCTTAAAATGCTGTGCTTTGATTTCTGAAGCCTTGCTCAATGCCTATATGGCAGGCACTGCTGTGGTTACAGCCATTCTGTGCTCTGCTAACCACAGCACTGAGACCTGGCTCCTGATCCTGTCTTCTTGACTCAGATCTAGCACTTTAGTCTTTGAATAATTGAGTAGTTTTCAATGTGTCCGCTAGAGATGTTGAATTTTCCCAAGCTCCCATCAGCAGGAATGGCAGAAGCCAAGCGGAGTCCAGACTGCTTTCGCTCATCCTTACCATTGGCAGTGGGACAGCCTGGTAGTAGGATGTAGCAAGCAGAAAGCAGAATTTACACGGGCTTTCTAGCTGTAATTTGGTATGATTTCCTTTAGCTGTGTTACTCTTACTTTGCAGGCTACCCCAATTCTTCTATCTTTTGTTCCTTTTGACTTTGAAATTCTCTGTTGTTCTTGAAGAGCTTCCTTCAAATCCAGGATGTTTTCTGCTGGGTGAGGTGATTTAGCGGCGAGCCTTGTCAGCTCTCACCATGCTGGCGGCAGGCACTACCTCAGGGGGCTCCGGGCTTAAGTGTTGTTTACACACACTTCAGATCTACTGATTCTGCTACACAGAAGTGGGAGGGTTGAAAGGGTTACACTCATCCTTAACAATGTCTTTTTTCAGCATGCACTGAAATGGGCTGCTCCTCTGATACAGGTGATGCTGGGAGACAAACCGTTACAGATCCCAGTACTTTCTAGTGTAGCTCTTTACTCCTTAATTCCTCTTTTGGTCAAAACTGCCCTATTATGAAGAGCAACTTTATTAGCAACCATCTTCCTTCATCTGTATTTAATGTTCATCTGCTGAGATGCTTGAAAAATACTTTGCTGTGGTGATAAGGTCGCTTTTAGGTGATGTTCCAAATGGCTTTTCACGTTTCACACAGCCTTGCTTGACGCAAGGGCTGAGGGTCCTTGCAGAAGCTAGTACATTATCCACTGCCCCATTTTTCGTACCTAGTTAGTGGTCCCCTAGGATTAGCAAACGTTCCTCTCTGAATTATGTAATCTCCACGTGAATTTCTGCCTCTTTATCCTTCCCGTTCTTTCATAGGAAGAGTTGTCTTTAGCTGGCCTCTTGCTTGTGCTTCTCCGTGTACATAGGATGCTCTTCAGCTGGACACACAAGCATGGAAAGACTATCTCTGTTCTTGGGGGTTGAAGGTATTTCTCTCAATGAAACAGCAGGCTTTAAATCTATTAATAAACAATGTCCTCATATTGAAACAAGTGCTCAGTTGCACCTCAGTTACAAAGAGATTGGCTTTTGTTGGGTTTGGCTCCTTCGCCTATGAACTGTTTGAGATGATGTAATTTAATTTGTAACAGTATTGTGAAGACTTTTGGTGGTTAATTGCATCACTTCTGGGGGCCAGCAGCTTTGAGGCTGTTAGTATTTTCAATAGTATTTATGAGCTCAAATACCTAAAAGGAGCTCAAGTACAAATCCCACAAACCCCCCAATGAAAAAAACAAAACCAAAACTGCAATCCCTTGCCTTTGGCTTATAGAAAATGTTCCCTTTTTTTTTCTTTTACTTCTAGAGATCTAAGATTGTTTTTGTATTTAAAATTTATCAGCTTAGGAAAGTTCCCACTTTGTGACTTGAACAAAAAAAATCAGGGTAACAAATCTAAAGGATTATCAGATATTTCTGTATTTCAAGCTTTAGAATTCAGCATTTGTTGGTTGGTTGGTAGTTCTGCCTGGCCATACTGAGCATCTTTGTTCAACGTCTTCCATCAGATTCTCCTGGGCTGTGTGGGATTTGTTCAGCGCTTTCAGTAATAGCGACACTACTTTATTTCTGCCCTCGTATTCTGGGAGATTTGTTCGAGGGCACATCTTCCAGGAATTTTATACAAGAGGCAACACAAAAAACATTTATCTTAACAGAGCCACAACTTTACTGTCAACTATGAAAGAAGAGCCAACCGATTCCAACTTAGATTAAAAACCAGCTGTGAATAGAGGCAAATATTCCCGTAGGCACAAGGCATCTCTCTGAAGAGAAATTCTTGAAAATGCAAATGGCTGAGAGAGAGTTCAGTGTGATTACTTTGTATTTCACAAGCACTGTGGTTTCCTGTGCCCCAGGTCAGCTCTTAGGAGATTTACAGAAAAGATTTCTGGAAGACCTATGGCAGCTTTCCACATGCCATCTTCAAAATCCTCCCGTTTTCTTTGCAGGCAGATTCACTCTTGTGAAGGACTCCTTCGGGGGATCGGATAACAGATGCCAGCATGGCCCCACACGCAGCATGACAGCACAGGGCAAATATTGGAGAAGAAGAAAAGCAACTTTTTTTTTTTTCTCCCAGCTCCGAGCTGTCACATTAGCTCTTCCAGTTGTGAAGGCATCCTTGACAGGACATCACATCTTAATAATGCCAAGCATCGTCTCGACCATAGCTTATATAAGTAGGCAGGGGGTAATAATCAGTTCAGACTCCATCGGGAGGCCATCAGCTAGATGAGGAACAATTGACCTTTCAGGAAAAGCCGTAGAATTAGAGGCAAACTAAATAAAGTAGCAGACAAGGTAGAGTAGAACTTGAAAGCAGCATATTTGCATCAGATAAGTGCAAGAGGATGCTGGGACTAAGGTTCTCTCTATCTTCAGGCAGAGAAAATGCATTCAAAATCTACTTTTCAGTAGGTGGGTTCACCACAGCTGTCCTCTCAGAAGAGTGTAATAGAACTAATGACTGTCCTCCTTCAGTTTTACTGATAAATCCATGTGCCAATGGAGAAACCATTCACACGGATGATACCATTAAATACCATTAAACTCCCCAATTAGTATTGACTTAATTTGACAAAATAGTTTCTTATGTCCCTGCTTCACATCCAGGGCAGTCTGAAAGTTCACAGAAGTTCATTGAAAGTTAGTTTTTACTTTTGTGCCTTCTAGTTGGCTATCATCTCTTGCTTGGGGCATAGAAAATGAGGATAGATTTGAGGAGGATGAGGATAAGGAGGTAGGAGTAAAAGCGAGGGAAGCCATAAGTTGGAGTGACCAGTTTAAATACTCTGAGATTTGGCGTAGTGTTGAAGGTATCACCTGAGCAGGTGGCGTTGATTTCTTTCAAAGAGACTGTTGTGGTCCTGGGTTGGAAAGAGGGACAGCAGGAGAAGCAAACAGCCAGCAGAGAGTCCTACTGATCCGCAAGATTCCACCTGCAGGACTTAATAAGCAGAAAAATCATTGTTTAGCCTAGTAGTGGGCAGCACTGGAGAAGAAAAGCTCTTGAAATAAGACTTAGAGCAAACTGTTTGCAAAGATGCTGTTAAAGTCTGTCTGGTATTAGGTTCCAGTTTGAGGAAAGAAGAGGAAGGGGATAGTTTGAAGCAGTGGTCTGATGCCTTTAAGGATTTAAATTCAAAAGGGCGGGGGGAAGAGAAAGAGGTTCACAAATTCTGTTCATGACATTTTATCTTAAAATGTCAAGTGCTAAGGCTCTGGAAATACTGCTTACCTGGTGGATGCAGTACTGCATAATTGAAGCCACTGGAGAGTTAAGGAAATCTGTACTTTCTGGCCTTTATTTATTTAAAAATAAAAACTTTGGCAACACTGTATGTACTGCTGAGTACATATGGCACTAAATCTCAGTGCAAAGTGCTGAGATTTCAGGGACTAAGCAGAGATGCTCCGTATGGCAGCATTCCTTCTGATCGCAGAGGTTAACCTTTGACGGCCTTTGCTCTTACTTTTCATCCGTTCTGTCCTTTCCTGAATTCCTGGGGATAAAGACTGATGCAATTTTGTTCTGAAACCAGGGAATATATGTGTTTAGTTGGTACATGTGAAAAATGGTGAAGATGCTTATCTCTATTTTTGCCACTGAGGAAATGTGCATCACTAAGTATTGAAGTGTTTAAATGTTTAAAATGAGAAGCCCGGAAAGGTCCTAACGCAGCAAACTTTGAGGTCTTGCATTCATCTTTGGATTGTTTTGGGATAGGACAATTAGTTGACCCCAGGCTGGCTCTATTCTTCATGTGGTATACCTCTACAGAAGAGCAGCAGTGTTGATGTGTCGGGCTGGCCACTGCTGACGTGTGTTGCTTTCCCTGTGCTTTTAACAGATGTAGCAGGAGCAAATGTGTTCCTGCCTGACAGTCACAGCCGTGATGGTACCACGAACACCTTCGAGAATCATTCCTATGGGTGAAGGAGTTTCCTGTGGGAACCAGAGTTTCCATACTCATTGTTTTCTCACCTTTACGGCTGTGGCGTCACAAGCCAGTGCCATCATCAGTATACTTTTTGTAGATGAAGATGCCCAAAAGTTCCTCCACTAGGTTAATCCCATTTTTGAGTGATCCCTTTGTCTACGGTTATGGCTGGTATTTGTCTCTTCTAATTTTAAACTCTGATCCAGAGACGAATGAGTCTTTTGCTTCCTCAGCTTTTTGGGACCCCCATAGAAACGCGCCCACATTTCTGTAGGATTGCACCTGAGAGAGTCTGGTCTGGAAGTTGGTGCTGGAAGCTCTCCACCCATCCGTCTTTCCTCAAGACTCAACTGACCCCTGTACTGCTATCGGAGAGAAACTCCCCTCCAGAAATGTTGCTGGGTTGTCCACAGGAATACTATTCAAAAGGAACAAACATGTGGGATGTGCTTTCCTCGTATTGGAGGAAAGCCTATTTGCATCTAGTACATTAGGAAGATAGTTTGAGAACAGTTCATCCATGTGTGAAGCTGCCCACAACAATTCTGCCAGGGCTGAGGAGCTCAGGGAGATCTGCTGGAACTGGCGCCAGGGGCTCATCCACCCAATTCTTCCGAGATGCTGGAGGTCAGAGAGGAGCGGATGTGTAATTTGCTTGTCTGAACCAGTTCTTCTGCCTTGTTTTGTATAACCGGCAAGTTTTCATACTGTGTACGGAACTCCCAGAGACAAAATAGCGATACTGCGTAATTTAAATGGGAGAACTGAGCCTCCTCACGCTGCAATTTGCATTATGCAAAAGTCTGAGATAAAGGGGGTGAGAGTGCATGTTGCGGGCTGTCTCCTTTGGAAGCTCGTCAGCATGACAGATCACCCAGCGTACAGTACAATTTACAACGAGCCTTCCCAGTTGTTTACCTTTATATAATTACACAGCATGGGCTTTTTTTTTTTTTTAAGGGAAGTACTGTGTAAGGAAATTTTGTTTCTTTGAATTCTACCTTTACTGGCATTTTTTTCCAGTGCGTATGTTGGAGGAAAAAAAAAATGCACATTTTCTCTTGGTCAAAGTAAAGTAGGTGCGTTCATTATAGCAACTCAGGATTATGCGCAATTGAATTTAATTTTTTTTCTCAAGTTAAATATTTAATTGCTTTGATTTTTTTGTTCATATCCCAGGAAAAAAAAAAGAGGGTAGTACCAGCAAGTTCCTTTAACTATTCCTTTCCATATAGCATATGCTTCTGTATACCTGGCACGACTTGCCTTGTGCTAATCTTGTCCTTACAGGCCAGCCCTCTCCTTAGGGATTTCACTTCCTAAAATTTTAAGGGGGGTGTGTGTGTGTTTGTGTATGTATATACACATAAAAAAAAAAAAATCTTGTCTTTAACTTTGAAAGCATTTTGTTTTCTTTCAGCTCCAGCAAACTGTATTGAATTGTAACTATATTGAAAGCATTTCCATAGCACCTTCCCTCAGGGATCTAAAACAATTTTCTCACCACTGCTAAATGCTGAACTTTCCCTATACACTTGCGAAGTAAGTAGGATACTGCTATCTGTGCTGTAGCATAGAAAAATTAAGGAAAATGTTGAATGCAACATACTGTTTGGAAGACATGGGGGTAAGGCTTTTAGCTCTTGGTTTTGAATATTGTTGGGTATTCACACAATCATACTTTTCTGGGAGAAAGGAAACTTTTCTAGTTACAACATAGAACTTTAATGTGCCAAAATAAAGTGCAATATTTACATGTGGAGCAGCGTAACTGCATTTTCAGTCAGTATTGAGTATAACTTTTTGATAGTGCATGAACAAAGGTGTAAAATAAGGAAGGAAGGTATTTTAGGTTTTTTTGAGCAGATATAGAGTGTGTTCCTTACTTTACCCCTGATTTGTTGTAGCTTAACGGGTCACAGTGTGGACTCCAGCATCTGAAAAAAAATGCGTTTAAAAGTCAATCCAGCAAGGAAAGGGGGAGAAAATTGCTCCAGTTGGCAGGTAGTTGTCCACTGTTTGGTGGCATAACCTCTGGCCAAGGCAAGCAGAGGTGCTGCTGTGCTGAAAACGAGTGAAGTCTGCTCATCTGTCACATCTGGTGTGAAGGTTTGAAAGCATGATGGCAAGGACAGAAGATTTGCTTACCAGACTCTGTTGTTGGTTTGGTTTTGGTTGTTTTTTTCCTTTCAGTTTCCAGTGTGAACTGTCTGTGTGTTTAACAAACAAAGAGAGAGTGCAGTGGTATTAACTATCCTTTGGTGATTCCACAGTCGTTGTGTTCCTAATAAACTGCAAAAATAAAACTGACTATGGGAAGGTTGATGGCTAGGTTAATATACGCTGTAGTGGAGTAATTTTAAAATAATCCAAGCAAAGAAAGGAGATTTATATAAAAGTACATTTCCATTACTTGTGCCTCTGGCACACTAATGTCTCATCCAGCATAGCAAAAACCCAGCAACATTATTCTTGTTTCTTTTATAACATCCATAGCCTTTAGTGTTGCTTTCCTTTGTTAATTTTTGAAAGATTACTTCTTAATTGAGAGACATAATTGACTCAAATGCAAGTCTTGACTGAAAAGAGTTTGAAGAACATAGCAGGAGTCTTGTGTTATTTTTTGTTTGTTTTTTTTTTTAAAAGTAACATCTAATTCTTGTGCATGTCAACATTCAGTTAAAATTTGGTAAGTAGAGAGGGATGCAAGCTCCTATAGATCTATAGATGTCTGATGTCTTCATGGCAACTGCATTTGCTGTCTGTTTTTCTTAGGTGGAAACAGCAGAGCAGTAGGGCAAGTCTAATTTTGGGGTCGGTGAAAGAAATCAACTTTGAAGCAACAAACCAGACTATAAGTGCAGTTAGGTGTTTTCTTCCCCCCCTCCCCCTTTTTTTCTCCCCCCAAAAGGCTCAAGATCAGTCTTTAAACACCACAGGTACGGCAGCGCATTTTAAACCCACTTTTTGTTACACTTTTCATAAAAGCTTAGCACCTGGTGAGCATCTAAGTGGAGTTACTACTTAGAAAGTCTGGCTACTTGCTTGGGTACTGAAATAGAAGCAGCTTGCTTCTAAAAATCTATCCCAAAGGGCCAAGACTTAAGTATTTTGTATTCCCATTACTTTGAATAGGATTTTTTCCTTACTGAGGAGTTTGGCATTTGGCTTGTTTATAGAGCCAGGCACTTCTTTTATGTAGGTCCATTAATTTCGATCCTACTAAATGTGTATTCCTAATTGCCCTAAGTCAATGTATGTACAGAGATTGGAGGAAGAAACTGATCCAGAAGGGGGGGATACTCGGTATCGTGTGCTTTGAATCTGTGGGATTGAAGGACTGTATCATCTTGGATGTGACCTTCAGATTGGTAAAGTTAATATATAGCTTTTAGGAGAGCTGTGGTGTAATTAATGATTAATCAGGGTGCTTTGTTTTGCATATTTTTGAATTCTGCAGTCAAAGCTTGTGTGTATAATGGGTGTTTTTTATTTTCATTCTTCTGCAGCTCCTCTTTGCTGACTGCATCTGTTTGCTCCCTGATGTCTGTAGGCTCTAATAAATTGAGGAGTTTAGGCAGACAGCTCCTTAGGCAGGAGCTCTCCCTCGGCTGGTAACGCTGCTGAGATCTGCCTCGACTATAAAAGGCTCAGAAAAGGGGACAAGCTTTTGGCTGAGAGGCATAAGAGAAGTGTAACAACTTTGATGTTCCCCCTTCTTCCCTTTTCTTGGATGTTTAATTGGCATTAGGAAACAGAGCAGGTCATTGGATTCATAAGCGAAAAAAGGACTGTTTGAGTCAGAAATACTCCTAGGAAGTCTTCTGTTGGTAGTGTTTGCACTGATGTTAAGATATTTAGAGGTTTTTAGAAATACCTTAGCTGTCAGAGGGATGCGATAAAGCAAAAATCTGAGTTCTCATCAAAGAAAAGATGTTGGTCCACGTATTTGGGGAGAACAGCGTGAAGATGTGACAGCTTTGGATCTGAATGCACAAAAAAACCCCACCAAACAAATAAAGCCACAGATTTCATTCCCATGGTGTTGCTGTCTTGTATAAATATCCAGAGCAAACTGGTTTATAATTTCATGTTTATTAGGAGAATATATCTTTCACCAGCTGCTTTTTCCTTGCTCTCAAAAGCCTGCATGACCCATTCTTAATGCCATAACATTACAGGTCAAAGAAGCGATACTATATCATACAGTAATAATATAGTAATTTGCCTAGCAGTATCTGCATCAAGCTAAAATCTTGCAGTTGACTGGAGTACTTGGCTTTTTTCCTGTCATTACCTAGAGACTTGCTGCTTGAAATCATGGTGGACAGACGCGTTCTTTGTATTATTTTTTTTTCTTCCCATGTTTGAATATTTTCTGCTGGCAAGAGCCTGTGGCTTGAAAGGGAAAGGTTCAGAGCGATGAGAATTGCTGGACACAATAGCCTTAATATCCTCACAGAAACACAAGCGCTACAGTCATGGGAGGGAGAATTGTGATTCTCCCTTCATCTTTAGGGAGAAGAGAGGATCTTCTTCGAGATTAACCATTTGTAGACAGGACAGATCATTTAAAATTTCTGTCCTGTTACTGTGATACCTTCAGTATCCCTTCCAAAAAAAATCAGTATTACAAACTAAATAGAGTAACGGGAGCAGCAGTGGCAGGAATTAAAACAACGCCAAGGCTGGGTCGCTCAGGACATTGCTGCATTCTTGTGCTGCTCAGGAAGGGGGAACATCCTTCTCCTTGTCCATGGGGGATGAGATGAGAAATGATGGGCTTCAGTTGCAGCAAGTGAGATTTACTTTAGTGACAAAAACTTTTTAGGATGAACTACTGCATTTGATTGCTTATGGGGGTTGTGGCACCTCAATCACTGTGGGTCTTTAAGAATAGGTTAGAAAAACATGTCAGGAATAATATCTATAGAGCTGCTCCTGCCTTGGGGCGTGGCGATGGACTGGGTGACCTAGTGAGGTCCCTTCCAGCCCTGTTTTCTGTGATCTCTAATCCCGGACTTTTCATTACTCATCCCTTGAAGCCCCAAAGGTGACAGGACTATCACACTTCATTTTTACCCTTACGCAGCCTTTTTTGCTGGATGGTTTTTACTCATTTTGAGAGGCTGGCTTCAATTACATTTGTCATATGATTCTCCTTTCTTATAGCCTCTTTTTTGTCGGGGTTGGTTTTTTTTTTTCAGTCTGTGCCCTCTAGGCCTTTTCTCTCCATTTTTTTAAATGGATCCTACTCACTTCCAAACTTTCTGAAAGCAAAACTCGCTCACAACTTAGATCTCTTTTGTGGGTTTGAAACTTGAAATTAGAAAAAAAATGAGTTAGAGGAGCCGTTAAATGCCTATGTCATGCTTGGTGCTGCGACAGATACAGGAGCAGGAACTGGTTTTGCCTTGTTGAAGTAAGATAAATGTGGACAGCAGATGATGAGATGGGGAGCTGCCCAGGACAGCGGCTATATTGCCTGTTCGTACAGGACTTGGTACAGTGTGACCCTGAACCTTGAGTAATGGCTGCTGGAGTAATGGTTGTTAAACCTTACTTAGGTGGGGAAGCCCACGAGGTACCAGATGCATGTGTATGGTTTGCACGTGGCGTTGCTGTAAGGTATAAAAGAAACAAGGATTGCTCTCTGAAGTGATAAGATGTGATGATTTAAGGATGATTAAAACCCACAGTAGATGAAAAGATAGCCAAAACAGCGCGGTCCTGCAAGTGATGGGTTTTTGTTCAGGTATCATAGCGGCAATAAGTGCCTGACACAGCCGCACAGTCCTCTCTCCCTGACACAGCGGGATATTTCACAAGCTGGTATGAAACAGTAGTTTCCCATTATATTTGCCCCTTTTCATCTCTTCCTGAAATGGAATTAAATTTGTTCTCTTAGTGACGTGTGGTGTTTTTTAAGTGGTTTCCTTGCAGGTTGGCTTTAGGGCTTCCCCAGCTCTCCATTTGGGTTAGTAAAGTGGAAGATTGCGCAATAAAAGCCAGGTGTCAGGTTCGAGGTAAACAAACATCCTGCTTTATTGCATAGTAGTTTTCTGGTTCAGCTCCGGGATGCCTTGGTCCGTGAAATAGCTGTGTTAATTCTCTGCGTGTCTGGGTGTAATCGCTACAATCGAAGTTGTAGAGGGGAGAGTGCTTGGAGCAGTCCCTGCCATGGTGACGGCCCTACTCCTGTGATCTGTGCTTGGAGAGGAACGTCATGCTCAGGACAGGCCACTTCAGCAACTGTCCAAGACTTGGTTGACCTTCTTCCCCTTGTTGGCCACTGCCTTCTTCCGTGGTTTAACCTGACAGTCAGAAGATGAGAAATCCCTGGAGGCCTTTTGCACAAAGGTGCACGATGTAAGGATTCACCAAAATGCTTTACGTTCCCCTGAATATTTCATGTTCAGTAACTGCATGCATGTTTGCAGCAGTGGAGCAGAGGCGCAGTGCCATGCGGGGGCAGTGGGCAGAGTACTGCCGTGGGAACCTGGTCCCGGTCACTGCTCGTCTCTGCTACATGGCGCAATGTATTTGCAGGATTTTCAAGTTTGACTTTAGTAATATTGATCATAAAATCACAGAATGGTTCGAGTTGGAAGGGACCTTAAAGATCATCTAGTTCCAACCCCCTGCCCTAGGCAGGGGCACCTTCCACCAGCCCAGGTTGCCTTTAGGTACTGGAAGAGGCTATAAGGTCTCCCTGGAGCCTTCTCTTCTCCAGGCTGAACGACCCCAACTATCTGAACCTGTCCTCACAGGAGAGGTGCTCCAGCCCTCTGATCGTCTTTGTGGCCTCCTCTGGACTCACTCCAAATGATTTAAATCATGAAATTATCAACCCTCCCTCCTCCTGACTTTTTCAAAAAAGTTGGCTAACCCCATTGTGTTATTTTTCTGAGGAGCTGACTTTTTTGGTAACTAATTATTCTACGTAAGTGCTCAGCTGTATGTTCTGAAGTGCTATTTGCTCCATGGCTGTGTTTGATGCATTCTATTTAATTATGCAGTTTAAAAATAAAAATAAAAAAATAGAAAAAGAAGGGGGAAACTCACTTTGGTAGCTCTAGGCTGCAGGAGTTGCCATGTCTGCTTAAATCTCTGCTGCCTCTACAGCGTTTGGTTACTGGAACCCACAGACCCCTTCAGCAATGTTTATGAAGGCAGAATTGGAAAAGCACGTTTTTATGGAACCTTTGATTAATTTTTCAAGGGGTGACCAGAGCTGCTGTGTTACAGAGCTGTCAAATACCATATGTCCAGAAGCCCTGTCATCTGAATTTCAAAGTCAGAGCCGTATTTTAAGAGACTTGTCCTTTTCATCCTATCTGGTCTGTGGGGGAGTGTTGCTGGGACTAAACCCTGTTCGACCGCGTGAAAGGAACGTGCCAGGCTTCCTTTGCCAGGGACTTTGAGTTTAAATCTATTTCAGGCCTTTAAAAAGGTCAGTCGAGGCTGCCGGCCAGAACCTGTGTCTAATTCAACGCTATTAGAATCACAGAAAAATAAAATCCCTAATCTTGGACTAGAGGGCAGGGAGCGAGGGAAGTTTCAGACACTTATAAACTGTAGAATACGCTCTCATCACAAACTGCTTCTGCAGCACGAAGCAAGCGGACGTGTCCCTGTGCACGAGGAAGGTCGCTCAGGCTCTGCTGTGGTCTTTGAGCTCCACCAGTGGGGACCTGATTGCGGGTCTAGGGCCCGAAGGAGCTGCTCTTCTTTGTTGGCCAAGAGAGGTCAGGATGATGATCCCTCATTTGTCTTAGCTGTTAGGTGGTGTGTCTGTCCCAGGTGAGCTGTACCTGGTTGTTTAGGCTCCCCACATCTGGAATATTTGTGCTTTTGCTCTGCAGTGAGGCAAAGGGGAAGCAGCAGCAGTCATGTGGGGGTTTTGGGGTCTGGATTAGAGTTTATTGCACCGTTGGCTGTGGTGGGCGGGCAGGGAGGGGACACTGAGCTTCGTGCCTCGGTGGCCCATTCCCATCCTCTGCCAATGACCCCAAAGAAGGGTACCCAGCTTATTCTCAGTTCGTATCTTCAGAGATACTTAACCGCCAGTGAAAATAGTTGTGTGGATTCCTACCAGAGTAGCAGGAGCTTTATTTCTCCTTTGCTTTGCTGTAATCTTTCATCTTGTGCTCCTATTTGTAATCTAACGTGTTCTTTTAAAACTGGAAGGAGCTGACATCAGTGGTTTGAAGAGCCAAAGGAAAGATTTCTTATAACGGTAATCAGTCTGGCTAATTTCCCAGAAGCATCTCGACCTGCCGAGATAGAGAGGAGTCAGGGAGAGAGTCTCTTGTTCTGCATTTGGGTCTAATTTAATAATACTTTGTTGATTTGCAATGCAAGTTTGATTCTGGGTTTTGCCTGGTGTCTTGGAATGCAGTTTTTTGCAATCTGGAAAAATATTATATTTGTTTCATATTATCATATCAGGAGGCATTTAATTTTCTTGGCTTCCTTACTGAATAATCTGTTGAATGTGAAAAGCAGCTTTAATGTGATATCTCATTGATTATTTTCATATTAAAGCCCTGTGATCTGAAGAGTAATAAGTTTGTATTCACTTGCCATCTTATAAGTAGGTCTTAGTTGTAATCTTGTAGGTTTTTAAAATCGAATCACCAGAAATTGCAGAAATTATGTTTATATTCACTTGCCATCTTACTAATGGGTCTTAGCTTTAGTCTTTCTGATTTTCCAAATTGATTCAGCAAAAATTATGTTATTAGGATTTGATTAAAACATGCAATTTCAGCTTAATTCTTTCCTGACGTGTTAAATTTTCATATGCCAATGTGAAAAGTTTTAGCAATATTAGCCTCTTATCTAATATATCATTATTTCTCAAAGTGTTTTGAGAGTTTGCTGTTGAGTTTATATTTTTTGTATTAAAATCTTGACTGCTAGTAAAACGTACTTGTCCATTTTGTAGTTAACTGCTGTATTAATTTTGAAGTTATGACTAAAATTGGAAAGTAAATTCAGTATCTCGGTATTACGCAGCAAAAAATAGTTGTTGCAGTAGGGATGCTGTCTGCTAATACACTTATTTTGTCTTAGCTAATCACCGCTTTTATTCCTCTCGCGCATTTTTGGCTGGATGAAGTCCAGCTTGCGATGCTAGTGGCTGGAAACAAGTAGGGGGATGAGTGCGGTGGATCTATGAAATGCAGTGGTGGAAGGAGGTTTGCATAGCAGAAGGTCTACGCTGGCAGCGGGTGGCCTCTCTCGCTGAGCTGGGAGTGCTGTGCGTGGGCTGTCCTGGTGTTGTGGCCATCGCACGGAGGCAGGAAAACGCAGGGGATGCTGCGCGTGCGCTGTAAATCAGCGGTTAAAGAGATCCAGGGAAGGAGGTCAGCTTGCCAACGATGGTGCCTGCTCCTGCGGCTCTCCCAGCCATTCACAGATACCAATGGAGCGTCGACACCTTTCCATCATCTTGCACCTCCTCCTTTTCTGTAGCACCAAGTACCTTCTAGAAATAGATAATGCAGTGAAGCTGGCCTGCATGATTGTCGCCTCCGTGTTTTTTTTTTTTATTCCTTCCTAGAATAGCTTTGAGAGGTTTTGGTTTTCTTTTTGTTTTTTTAAATTTAGTTTTTCCTTGTTGTATGTGCTTACTGCTGAGGGCAGCCAAAGCGCCCCCCCCCTGCCCCCCAAGATGGAAAATGAGGGGGGGTGGTGGTGGTGTTGTGTGGGTTTTTGTGTTTTTTTGTTTTGTTTTGTTTTGTTTTTCTTCAATTCTGAGGCGTGCCCAGCTAGCCAGGGGTACCAGATAAGCCACTGCAGCGTTTTACTCATCAGCTCTGTTGGTCACTGCCTCCATTCTTACCGCAAAGGGCTAATTTTGAGAGTACTTTTTAGCTCCGGTGCATTGTCAGGGAGCATGAGAAATTCTTCCTTCTCACTCTGAGCCTTTTTTTACAGGTCGGCAGGAACAGGGAGACCCCTCGTGAGGGGCAGGGAGGGTGAGGGCTGTGCAGATGTACCTAGTGGTTGGCACTGGTCTCTGCAGATGGAGAGACACTGAGGATCCCTTCCAGTCCTCTGGGGGAAAAAAAAAAATCCCCTGTAAGCTGCTCCCCTGTGAGCCCGTCGCTGGTGTGGAGGTGCAGCATCTCCGTGCTGCAGGGAAGCCGTGCATGAACCTGCACATCCCACCCAAACCTCTGCAGCCACAGCCCGTCCCAGCCCCGGTCTTGCTCTCTGCTTTAGCTTTTGAAACTCAGGTGCACGCCGAGGGTGAGTCCTTTTTCTGCCTTCTGAAGACTGGTTTCTGCCAAACAGGTATTTGTCCTAAATGAGAGGCAGATGAGTAAATAAACCTTTAGGAAAAGCAGATGGGACTATGAATTTCTTTCTCTTCTTCGTTAATTTCTTTAATAATGCGAGGAGCATTAATAAGAAAAAGTGGAATGGGATGTGATGTTTTTTTGATGCTGTTTTACAACCCTAAATTTACAGTCTTGTCTCAGATGAGGTAGTGGGCCTGTATCAGTAAATCTGAACAGTATTTTGACTGAACACCATGGAAAAAGCATTACATCTGAAGCCAGAGTGTGCTTCCACACCATGGCAGCTGTGAGCCCCCTCTCCTGCTGTACACGTGCAGGGCTCCCCAAACCACCTCCTTAAATCCTTCATCCTGAAACTGCACCTCTGTGGGTGGCTCCTGTGCTGTCAGTGGGCTCTGAGCACCGGTGTCAGCATCCCCCCCACTTGGAGGGGATTACAGGTTGGGCAGTGTTGCGGTATAACATGATGTGGTAGTGTATGGCATTTTAGGAAAGTCTCAGTTTTTCACAGAGGGAAAACCAGTGATGGGTTAGCCACCTGGATTTTGTACACAGCTGAGGCTGGAAAAAAAGTCTGAGAATTTCTGGAAGAAATATGAATAGCCTAGCGTGCAGGGAGCAGTACTGTCCCTAACACTGTAAGGTTTTCAAGTCCAGTGCTTACCACTGCCCAGATGTGCCTTCACGTTGCTTTACTGTTAGCAAAGTAGAAACTAATAAAACCATACCAAACCCCAAGAGAGACTTGAGGAGATTTCTATGAGCTCTTGCCACACTTCATGTCCCCTGCGCAGCCACTTTGGCGAAGTGGTGCAGACCAGCCTGTGAGCATCGCTGCTGCTGGCCTCTGCGGTCCTTGCACTCACCTCCTGGGAGCCATCGCCTTCCGTGGGCTGACTTGTTTCGTGTTAACTTCAGCAGCCTCAGTGGTGCCCTGTGACTATCTTTTTGCTTTCTTCATCACCTTGAGTTGCCTCTCTATTAGTGAGTTGAATAAAGAGGATAACAATATAATTGGGCAAAATATTTCTAAATTAGTATTGCAGTTCCCCTAATAGGCTTGGAAGGGGAGAGTGGGCGCTGACACCTGCCGCAGCGTGTGCTAGAGTGGAGCGTGGTGCGGGAGTAAGGTCAGGTTAGACTGAAGGGCATGCAATCAAAAGCAAATGATCATTTTAGAGGTAAAATCTACCACTTAGGCTAAAAGTTAATGTCTGTTCTTGCAAGCCGTGACAACATCCTGCCCATTAAGAAGGCTGCCGCTGTTTCCCAAAGTGAGATGCTTAAACCACCCTGGGAGTGGCTGCTGGTGAAGTCAGTGCAGTAACCATCAGCGAGGTCAGGCTGCTGACCTTCAAAAAGAGTTTTTCCCTTCTGGAGGAGTAACCTCTGAAAAGGCAGACTGCTAACTTAATTTTTGGTGTTTTATAGTGTGCAATGTCCATCGTTTTATAGATCAGCTGTTTCCATGGAGTGTGTGTGTGGGAGGGTTGGACCAGAATGTTTTAAAATATATTAGTTTAGAAATTAAGTATGGATGGCGTAAAAAGTCTATGAAAATTTTAAAGAGCAATAATTTGGGGGAAGGGAAAGATGATAACTTTGTGCCCAAGAAGAGTGTATGACTTGCTAATACTGTGAATGGAGAGTGAGGCTGTACAGGTAATCAGTTTTGTGAAGGTTTTATAAAATGACACAGCTCACTACATGGCAGAGCGTAATTTAGTAATAGATCAGTGTCCTCTCTTTTAGGCAGTGATGCTATTTAAGTAGAACATTCATTATATCATGGTAACAGAGATCCTCCAAAACCTAAATAATTGAAGACAGGCGCTAGAAAAACAGTGAATACACATTACAGTTTCGCAGGCTGCTATTGCTGAAAGCCACCTAATTGTATTCTGCTGCAATTAATAATCATCTTAATGGCTTTGCATATTTATGAATATATAAAAATAAATAAGACAATGCACACGCTAGGATAAAATGTTGGTTCATAAACTCTTATTGCTGAACAGTAATTAAGCATGCCTCTAATCACAGCATCATTTTTCATTGTGGATAGGTTTGGGTGGGATGGGGAAGTTTGAGAAAGACAATGTGACTATTCAGAAAATTACCTTGCGTGAAAGACTTCAAATCACAAATATCGACGATGAGGCATGTGTTTGCTTCTCATTTGCCTCCCCATTACCTGTAGTGTGGCTTTTTGACTTGGTAGAGCTCAAGTATGTGGAAGGGCATCGGTTTTCACCCCCCTCTCCCCTGCCAGATGGCTGGGGAAGTTTTTGTCTGCTGCCCTTTAGTCTGTATTGAAGAAGAGGTCATACCCAAAGATCAGAGAAGTCCCTCCTGGCCTTTAAACAAATACTAATAATCTCTGAGGTTTTCAGTTTAAGATTTGTCTCATGGGTATGCAAATATAAATTCAGGATAAGGCCACAGAGAATATTGCTTGCAGTTTTGGCCCTAGTGGATTTATTCTCAGCTTACATCCATGCAACTGAGAGATGAACTTCACTGGTTGAGGTTTGTCCTCAATCTGCACAGAAACTGCTTACTCTCATTAGGATTTTTTTTCCTTTTACAGCCCCGTGCATTGCAAAATGTTCCTGCTTTGTTTTGACTTGACCTTTCATAGTCACTAAAAATCAATAGACTTTAATGCATTTATTAAATAAGGAGGATTCTAGGGATTAACATGCAAGGTTCACTGCTGTAGCAATGGGAGAAGGCAAAGAGTGGAATATTACTGCACAGCCAAGGCAGGCTGCTGTGGTTACAAGAGTACTCTGCTCCTTTTCTAGTAGGAGCTGGTGACTGGCTGCTGATCAGGCAGCCCAAGGTGCCGCTGCTGTCTTCCTCTTCACTCTTAAACTTCCTCCAAGGGAGGAAGATTGCTCGTATCTTTTTCCTTTTTCGTCTTTTCTTCTATGAGGGGAAATTACTTTTTCCCTGCTTTGGTTGTACCGTAGTTGACAACCTAGGGATAGGGAGCGATGGAACTTCAAACACAGCTGGACACCATTTGAGCTGCAACGAAATTGAAGTATTTATTACAAAACATGCCTTATGAATGCCACACAGACCGTTACACCCTTCAGGTCCATGGAGATATGGGGAATAAGATCCAGCTGATAAGAGGGTGCTGGATTTCTGATGTTTGTAGGGGCCTTACAAATGGAAGCTCTCACTTAAAGGCATTGCTTTAGTATCTGACAAATTATAGTAGGAGAATGTTGTTCTCTTTAAAGTTGTCCTTTGAGGTGGGACTTCCAACTACAGTGCTGAGGAAGGAGTTTATGCCTTGCACCCTAGATGAACTTACTAGATAAACAAAAGTTTGAAAGCTCTTTTTTGGTTGCAGATCTTGAATCTTTTCAGCATTCACTTTGGCAACTTCTGCATTCAGCTCGTCTTTAGCCTTAATGCCTAGTGCCACCTGTGATCATCTACATTTGCATGCAGATCCCCTTTCAGATTCATGGTGTTGGCTTCTCACAGTTGTGTTGTGTTACGCTGTTGTTGCACTGACTGGCATGGTGCAAGAAACATAATTTTCTTGGGAGGACCAGCAGCTTAGACGTAGTACGGGATTTCTTTTCTAACTTTGCAGCTTTACTTCTGACCTGCCCTTAATGACAATTTTTCTTTGAGATGAGCAAATAGATGAGTAAAAGCTCAAGGTGCTGTGCTGAATAACTTTAGCAGGAGAAGTGGGATGACTTTCGCCTTCATTGTTGACGTTCAGGCAGAAGTTCCTAAATTCCTAAAGGCGTGTGTGTATCGGTGGCTCTATTTACAGCTTCGGTTGTGAAGATGGAGGTAACTTGGATTCCTGAAGATCCACTGATTGTAGAAAAGTCTTGTTTGACCAAGTTAAGTCAAAAGTTTTTAGCATAAGTAGAACTCTCTCTCCCATCTTCTGTAACCCTGAGCTGCCCATCAGCTTATTCTATGCTGTAGCTTTTGTTTCCAAGAGTACACTGACTTTTGTGACCTGATTTTTTTTTTTTAAGTAATAAGACTTGTGCAACTCTTGTGCTTAATTTAGTGTTCTGTAGGATGTATATACTTATGCATCCTTTCTGTTTCTAAGTTTAGCTACCCATATTCATGCAAATCTCTGGTTTGCATGTAAACAAAGGATTGGTGTTCTCTAGCGTGCCACCTGAGATGTGCATGGCTATGATTACAGAAAGCCAATCCTGTACATTTTTTAGGTCCTTTGGAGAAGGAGTAAGAAACTGAGCTTATTCTTACTGTGTTCTAGCCTCTGGCCCCAAATATACATGCAGTAGCTAATACCCTTTCTGAATGACCAATGTAAATGCTATTGACTTCAGCAGGAGGTTGGCTGAACGCAGAGTACCTGATATACCAACTTACCTAAGGCATGGCTGCCCACCTACGCGCCCATGTTAAGGACTTTGAATGCAAATTTAAGGTAGGCTTTTCTTCAGCATTTTATCAACCTACCCCTTATGAACTAACAGTAGAGACAACGGATGTCCTGGCACATCTTTTCTCTAAACATCTGTCACAAAGCTTTTAAAGCCTCTTATTTATATGTGTTAATCGGGGAAACGTCTTTGCCTCTTTAAAGCCAGTAATTGTCTTACGTAGCTGACACTTGGTAATGTGTCTTTGAAAAGATTACAGGTTGACCCCCCACCCCTGACCAAACAAGAAGAAACAACCAAACCCAGAATCTGGGAATGAAAAGCTACTTATGGCATGATCTGCTACAACATATTAAAACCAGAGTACATACATGAACAGTTTTCTTTCAGTACGTGACAGCTCTCACACAATGGTGTCTTGATGTGTCAACATGCATTCAGATCTCAGCGTGTTAAGAATGATTTAGAAGGAAGCAGTGTCAAACCATATTGATCAAATTTGGGTGTTTCAAGATGTAATTATTTTTTTTTCCCTCAGCTGCTTTATAGGGAACAATGGTTTGGGTAGGTTTTAAAAAAATAACATTTATCACCATAACTAAGAACCTAAATAAATTCTTATACTAAACCTATCAGAAGCAGAATTTTATAGCAGTTTTGCTTTCTTGGGACATAACTATGTCTGATCTGCAGTAACAGAGGAGTGATAGATATGCACACAGGGGTGGTTAGATGATCAGTAATTGATTGTTTTTTTCTTAAAGAGCAAACTTCTTGTATTCCAAAATGTGAGAGCGCTTTCCTTTTATGGGGCCAGCATTGATTGTACATAAAACATGTGATAGAGGGTGTCTGGAAATGGTAATTAAAATTGTAGAGTTTCAAAAGTGAGCATTGATTATATTTCAGGGCCATACCTCTCAGTTAAAAGTTAAAGAGTAAACAACAGTCATTCAGCTATAGAATGCTCTGAGGCTTTTGCATCAGGACAAGGAGGGGACTTGAAATGACAGTTTGAGTTCTACCTTTGTAATTGTTCTAGTGAAAGGTAGAACATTACAGGTTAATTACATAAAAGAGAGGAACTTATCTGGTTTCTTCCTTTTCAAGTTCCACTAGCAGTTTTTTAGTGATTAAAGCCCCTAACAAAGTACTTATTACTTCCTGTGAAAGATGGCGTGGGTGCCCAAAGCGGACGCTGTAGTGCTAGATGAGTCTGGTAGGCAGGGAAGGGGCACCAGGAGGGGTGATGCTGCTTAAATGACAAAAGTTGGCCTCGGATGTTACGCAAGTGGGGTATATCAACACACTGAAGATCAGAAGTAAGGTCTGTCTTCTAGACTATTTTCTTAAGAAGAAAGAAATTTCAGGGTTCTCTTCAATTTCACTGAGCCAGTAAAAGCTGAGGCTTATAGTGGAGAAACGCATGAAGCCCTACTTGCAGCACAGCTCCACAGTCTCCATTGCGAGGCTGTTGGCTTCCTGTAATTTCATCCAGATTGGGTTGTCATCCTGAGACCTCCTTTCTGACACAGGCGATGTGGAATGGGTACATCTCGGGTAGCAGCCACGTCAGCTGGAAGCACGCACAATTGCTTGGTGCAGGTTGCGAGACACATCTAGGCTGCACCTTTGGCTGGTCTCAGTGTGCCAGGATTTTGGCAGCTCACGGTTTTAATGCCAATTAGTGTAACAAGGCAATTCAAATGAGGTTGAAAACCAGTATATTCAAGGCAGCCTAACTGTGTTGGAAATTACTTTTGGTTATGATGGTGCCCTTATCTTTTAAAGCCAAAAGAGCAGTTCCTCAGGATTTGGTGTTGCGCTTCTCTTTCTGCACACAGAGGTTGTTCCTGAAGCACTTTTCTGTGTTACATGCTGTATGCACCATCGTGTCAAAATAACTTTCCCTGGAGCTGCTAGGATACTGCTGTAAGTTTCCACAACAGTTGGCGTAAAACTAAATGAATCCAAAGCCCTTCCAATGTGATGTGCAGCATGTCAAAGCAGGTTTCTTCTATAAGCACAAACGACACAATAACTAATAGAGGTCAGGAAGCACTTTCTCCAAAGGGGAGGTTGTTCCTCAGTTCTCCAGCATGGATTTTTTTTTTTTTTTTAATGCTTCCTTAAAGAAGCATTTTGTATTAGCTCCTAAAAGGAGAGGATGGGGTATTTGATAGCTCACTGCTGAGCTTGCGTGTCTCTTCCATAAAAGTTGAAGCTGCGGATCCTCAGTTCCAGTTACGGTGCGTTCCTCTGGCTTGCCCCCGTCATTGGATGAAATGCTGTAGTGAGCTGAATAAAGCACGGTTTGGTTCACAGCAGAAGTACAGACCATGCTTTTTGTCGTAGGCTTTTTAATGGGAGTTTACGTGGCCTGCCTGAGGCAGGAAAGCACAGAGACCGAGGGGCCACCAAAACCTCCTGTCACTTAGCGAAGGCAGGAAATTAATTGGGTGAAACGTGCCGGGCGATTGTTACGGGATTGTATGCCCTGCTGGCTGTTAACACGTATGCATTTATTCTGCAGCAAACATGAGGGTGTACAAGTAACTTAGCACTCAATAAATTATGTCAAATTATCCTTTTTCCGCTCTTGGTGCGTAGGAGGTTAACGCAGCTCAACAAGCTGTGAGCGGTGGCCTGGCCTCGAGGTGGTCTGTCTGTGCCAGCCAACTGAGCCACCGCTGCGGGCACGGGCTTGGGACCTGCTGCCGTGGGGAGGTCAAACGTGCTTCAAACATTGTCCAGTCTGGTTTTAAAGGTACCAAACGGGGGAAAGTTCATCATGTTCTCTAATAACCCATCCAAGCCTCTAATAACTCACACGATTAGGAAGTTTGCATCTTATTTGAAGCTTGAATTCATGACTTCATTTTCCAAAGACTAGATCTTATTTTGTTAGCATGGCTGAAAAACTCCCTTCTTCCACAACCTCCATCTGTGGGTAGCTATGGATAGTGATTAAATCATCTTGTGGCCTTCAAATTGGTAATCTGAGCAACTCCGGGAACTTAAGACCTCTGGATTTGGTCTTTGGACACCCCAATATTTGACATCCACCTTGAAGCGTAGATGCAAAAACTGGAGTACAGTGTTATAGCAAATGTTACATCAGTGCTAAGTAGAAAGCCGGAATCATGGCCTGTTCTCACTGAATGTTCCCCTTTTTATATGTTCAGGGATGCAGTATTTTTTTGCCACCTTCTTATGCAGAGAGCTTGTGTTGTGGACAGTAGCTGCAGGAAAGAAGGAATTGTCTTTCTCATGTCTGTACATACTGTTCAATGCAGGCAAAGTATTTCTTTGTGTCTCGTTTTGAAGGCTTGAAATTCAAGGCATCGGCCAGCTGCAAAACCCCTTGGTGTAAATCAACAGGACTTGAGCAGAATTGTGCCAGTTTACACCAAGTCAGAAAGTAGCAGGAGATGATGCAGTAATTCTCATTACTGCCGCTGCATGCTACTAGAAGCAACACAAATTGTTTTAAAGAGGTCTTATGTTTTGTTACTAGTAGTTTGTGTTTAATTTAATAAAAGTACATGTTAGCTTTGGGTTATTATGCACTTATATGGAAGGTAAAAAATAAATTTTGTGAGATGAACCAGTACATTGAAGGTGAGACTTAAAGGGAAGTGACAAGCCTGTAAATAGGTGAAAATTGAGAGTTCAAGTGTTTTCTAGGAAACTGCACACTTATGTGATTTAAGTGGTAGTGTTGTTGATTTCAGGGCACACTGCTTTTTCTGCCTAAATCACACATGCTGTCAAAAAAAATCCCAATGTGTTTTTTGGCTTTTGGTAGCATATAGGCAGGAATAATGTCTGATTGTTGACCTTGAATTGCTGGACATCTGCCCTGCAAAGGTCGCATTAGTAATTTAGAAGCACAAATGGGGTTGTATCTAATTTGTAGCCTACTACAGACAAACTCGTTCTATTTTTGCAGAAAAGAGTACAAAGAAACTAAATTTTCACCACAAATGAAAATACTTAACTGCCCTTGGAAATAAAGTTATTAATGGTTCTCCTATTTATGCATCAGCTGCTGGGAGTCCCGTCCCTTGCCTAGCAAGACTTGGGCATTAGACTATTTTATGTCCGTAGTAAATGATCAGATTAGCGTTATGCTCAGCAGTAAACGATCAGATAGGGCTAACAGGGTCTGTAGGGCTCGTTTCCCCTCCGTGCAGATCTGCTTGTCCGATTGTGGCACTTGCATTATTGGGAATGACCTTGGCTGTGAGGTGTTTTTAAATGCTGAGAGTTTGTTGCAGAAAAGCTAAAGAAGCCCAGTTGATATTACTGTAGCAACAGATGAAGGTGGGGAACATGTGGTACTTCAGGTATGTGACCTGATTGCTCACAAACTGTGTGTTTGATGGCTGGACTACAAGACGGTGTCATCCCTGGAAAGGGAAAGCGGTGCCTTTAATGCAGTTTTACCCCCTTCCTGTAATATCAGCTGTGTGAGGAAAAAGTTTTTATCACCTCCACGTTTGCATGAAGAGGGTAAAATCCTGTTCTGTAAGGCTCGGTGACTGTGAGCAAGCTTCTCAAAACCTGTCTTGCTGCAGCCAGGGTTTTATTTATTACTAGAGGAACTCTAACGTCTCAAATACAACTGCTATGTTTCATTATTTAACAGCAGAGTTTTCAGTTGGGTTTTAAAGCTGATGTTTTTAAGTCTGCAACCTCTCATCTGAAGGACGTGGTGAGAAGGGCTTCCTGCTTTCTGAGTTAGTATTTAATGTGTGGAAAGTGTACGTACCAATTGAAGTCTGTCCTTAGAAGCTTCTAATTAGGACAGAGTGATTTGATTTTTCTGGAGGTACCTTCAGGTTTCCTGAAATAACAAGACAACCACAAGGGTGATGCAGAGCAGGTATCACAGGTTACTGTCATCTTTGCAACTGTCAGAAGTGTTTTGGTGGTAAGCGAACCCATGCGTTTGAATAAATAAATATTTTTTACTTAATTTATGGTTTTCATGCTGAAAAAAGCTGTCAAGTTTGAGGTATAAAAAGACTGACTTTTCTTTTTGTTTGCAGTGGCATGAAAATTTTCAGAAAAACTGAGTGATGTTTTAAGCAACTTCCCCGCAGGATGCGGAACCACTTAGGTAGTATTTTCCATATAACTTTATACAACAAAGCAGGAGCAGGGAGGCAGGAGAGCCAAATGTAAAGTGGCCTCTCGGGGGGTAATGATATGGTGTGCATTGCAGAGAAAAGCAGGCAAGTGTTTGAAATCACTGCAGTCAGTCTAGGATGTGTGAATAAAGACAAGAATTGCCCTGCATCTGGTTTGCTACCACTGCTGAAAGGCTGTTTGCGTTAGCTCACCGATAGCATTTTATTTGGTAACTAAGCCTTGTGATGCCAAATTCTGGGTGCAGAGGCGAGACCTTACAAGTGATGGTTAAATTTCAGAGGCAGGTCCTGAGCAGTGCTGTGGAGAAGGATGGGCTCTCAGCTGTGAGGAGTGGTGCTGGGTTCTGTGAAGCAGTGACTGCGGCCGAAACATGTTTCTGACAGAAAATTCTGGACAGACTTCACAGGCAGCACTTTTGTCTTTTAATCTCCTTTCCAATGGGAGCAGCAGTGTGTTTGTGGATTGTGGAAGGATCATAGAATCACAGAATGGTTTGAGTTGGAAGGGACCTTAAAGATCATCTAGTTCCAGCCCCCCTGCCCTGGGCAGGGACACCTCCCACCAGCCCAGGTTGCTCCAAGCCCCGTCCAGCCTGGCCTTGGACACCTCCAGGGATGGGGCAGCCACAGCTTCTCTGGGCAACCTGTGCCAGTGTCTCACCAACCTCTATTAGGAAGAATTTCTTCCTAATATCTAACCTAAATCTACCCTCTTTCAGTTTAAAACCATTACCCCTCATCCTATGGCTACAGTCCCTGATAAATAGTCCATCTCTGTCTCTTGTAGGCCCCCTTTCCGTACTGGAAGGGGCTATAAGGTTTCCCTGGAGCCTTCTTTTCTCCAGGCTGAATGGCCCCAACTGGATCCGTCATCCTATTTTCCAGATAAACATTTGGAGGCATCTTGAACCCTCCTGTCCCGTCAGATGTGCAGCAACGAGAGAGTTCTGGAGACTCGGGTCTTGAATCAGCGATGTATCACGTACTGGATGCAGCGCTTCAAGACCTAAAGCCGTTGAGTGATGCAAGTCTCTGGGCTTGTGCTGCGTGACCCCACCATGGTTAGTGGGGTCCGGAACGTGGTGCTGGGCTCTGGCTTCCTTTGCGGTTAGTCTGTAAAAAGCGAGGAAGGATTTCAAAGCAAAGCAGCAGATGTGAGCCTTTGCCCTTGTGAATTCATTATTGGTCCCCGGCGCTGAGATCCTCTGTGTCAGAAGAGGGGAATTATTAGTGCAAGATGTAGTAGGTAGAAACACAGAGACTTTTTGTTTCTGTCTGAAGTCACCTCGTCAAGCTTTCAGGCTGGTACGTTGGCAGCTGAGCAAAAGGCTGTTTATTCTACATGACTCTCGGAACAGTTTGGAATTGCTTCCAAATACAAATCAGTGGCTTGTTCCCCCAAAAGCTAGTCAGAAACTTTTATCACATCTGTCAGTCATTGTTTTTGCTTTCGTGGGTCAGCTCTGGAAAGCCAGTGCAATTAGAGGGTGGTGTGTAGTCTCTGGGCGAGCTTTACGGCTCTGCCTGTGGAATGCAGATTTTGCTTACAAAGTTTTAAATTATTATCTGTATGGCTATGAAGACCGTGTCTATTTAGCAAAGCCACTTCCCTGGTCTCAAAACTGGCAGAAAAGAGTCCTCCTTCCGTCCCTTCTTGCTTTCTCCGTGTCCTCCAAAATGACACAAATCATGTCCTCTTCCCTCGCTCTCCCAAAAATGTAGGTTTCATTTCAATGAGAACTATAAGATTGCAGGTAACCTCTCTTCCTCATTTTTCCTCTTAGTGAAACAATGTCATGTAATTGCAGTCTGTTTGTGGGATTTGTTGATCCTTGCAGGATGAGGTGCGTGCAATTCCTTCTGTTCCTCCTCCCCTGGAAATCCCCTTGCGCGTTGTCTTTGTGCGTGGCCTGCCTGCCGTAGCAGGTACTCTCTCCCTGTTGGTGTCGGCAGCTCTCCTCAGCAGTCTGGTACCCCTGAAAGCTATAAAATGATGAAAGAGGAGGATGAGGAATAACAACCTGCTTTAACATTTCTGGCAGGGATGAAGTAACACATTAGGTGTGTTGTGGGGAATGTGGTCTGGGAGGTGGAATGAGTTTTAATAGCTCCTGTTTTAACAGGGCTGCAGGGAGCTTGACGCAGAAATGAAGAAGTTCCTTCATAGTACGGGCCCCTTCCCATATCACGGTCCCCAAGATTTGCATTTTCCAAAGTCTTTAACTCCCATTGCCTTTAAAGAAGGATTCCCCAGCTTTGAGGGGGGAGGAAGGGGGTGACATTGTAAGACAAAAGAACCTAAATTCTGGTGCTTACCCCAAACTTGTTTTCTCTTTGGCCTCTAAGTCCCTTGTTTATGGAAATGGTTTTTCCTTGTAGTCCCTATTTTCCTACGGAAGATGAAACTGCAGATTAAGTAATGTTACCCACGGGAGCTCTCGTGATGGTTATTGGCTTCCTTTGAAATACCGAATTGTTCTCTGTTTCACAAACTGTAACGCTGGCAAATAGGGATGTGGGGATATAAATATTTGCAATAGTGTCTATTCAACCACTGTTTGAGAGAGACTATTTCTTTAAAATTCCTCATACTTGGGCCTTAGGAAAAATGGTAAAATCTTTTCAGTTTGAAAGGGAGCCTGAAGAAATAGATGGTTTTAGAGAGCCGCAAAATGGGAAGAGACTCTTCTGCTATAGTTCCTCCTGCGCAGTCTTCACAGCAACTTTGTAACCCAGGTCAGATCTGCTGTTTCTTTTCAGCAATGAATATCCATCTGGGAGCGAAAGCCACATGCAAGCTTCATATATGTAGCTTTAAGTCAGAACGCTAATTTTTAAATTTAAAAATAACTTTTAGGTTAATTTATGAATGCCTTTATTAGCTCAGTAAATGGAACCTGCAAGAGCAAAGCAGATTGCTGCTGCTGTGATATCGTAAAAGGACTTGTTTTTTCTAGCTTAGTTAAAAGGAATTGATGTGAAAATAACCTGCAAGAAAAAAATAAATTACCTGCATGATTCAGTAATTCACAGTGGCTATGAACTTGTCTACTAGCACAGGTTTCATCTTGGGGGGAAAAGAAAATTGCAGCTAATTCGTGACAGAAATATGAATGTCAAGAAGGAATGAATGAAATGGACAAGAAGGAATTCTTCATTCCAGGAATGGGTTTTGCTCTTTTCAAAGAAAATTTTTGGTTTAGTTGTGTTCTGCTGCTTCACCCTTTCCAAAATCCCTGTGTAAGTGTTTGGGCTTTAGCTCCTGGAAGAGATTAACAACTCCTCTGCATAAAAGTAATGCATCTGACTGATGGGGGTTTCTCATGGTAACGGTTCCTTCTACCAAACAGGCTCTTGACATGTTTTTCTCCTGTGGGATAAACCATTCATAAAGGTTAAATATGACTGGACTATTGTTTTTGTTGTAATTCAAAAGTTGACTTAAGGTCGAAAATTCTTTCATTGTTCTGGTCTATTTGCTTTTGTCTCAGGGTCTTTCTGTTGTGCAGTTATAAATTAGCACGTTGCATCATGTTCACAGATAAAATTTTAATGAAAATTCTTATGTCAGTATGGTTGTCCAACAGAAAAAAAAATGGATTGCACTGAGATAGCTCAAGGGAGAGAAGAACACCTTGTGAAACCTGGGATCAGAAGTCACTTCTAAGAATCTTGACTCAGGTACTTAAAAAAAAGCAGTTAAGAGAAAAAAATTACTGAATTATCTTTCACAGAAATCTTTATTTTGAATTATAGATCACCTTCTCTAAGCTTCTGTAGTCTAAATATGTGTAACACACATGAAGTCTTTTATCTACCCCCAAAATTATGGGAGGGGGGACGGTCAAAGAATAAAATCTGGTTTATTCAACCATGGGTAAGAGAATGCTTGTATGATCCCCCAGCCCGCCTTGGGAAGCCTTTGTATTAATATGGGTCTGAAGAAGGGAGAAACCAATGACTTAACCTTGGAAAAAAAACACTTGCCCTGTAAGAAGACTCAGTAGATGCTATTGGCTCTATTGCGCTTAATTTCTCCGCGTGTTTGTGGAAACACAAGTGGATTTAAGTATCCTTAAGAAACACGTGGTGGTTGAAATCAGCTGGATTCAGGGACAGGTCTGCATCTTTCTGCGGCCTGTTTTAAAACTTGATTAATACATAGCTTTCTTGCCTCCTGCTTTTGCTCTCAATAAAATTTCTGAAATTGTTGGGAAGGAAGTGGCAAGTTTTGTCTGAACTTTATTCCTTCAAAGAGCATTGAAATTACTACATTTCAGCGTGCAGTGTAATGTACAGGTTGGTCAATGAGGATTCTGAACTTGTCAGAAACAAATGTGAAATAACTATTTTTTTTTTTTCCTTGAATTTTACAGTTTTGTTTCTGCTGATGTGGGCTCTGTCATACCAATTGCTGTGTAGTAATTTATTACTAAATGTTAGGTGGATAGTGGTGATTATTTCAAAGACAGGGTGATCTAGAAGAGACAGCTTGCACAGGAAAAGCAGTCAGTCATATTAACAAAACTGGCAATAAATGCCAGAAAACATCACCGTCATTTTATACCCCTTTTGGTCATGCTGTTGAGCTAGATGAACTGTGTCCTTGTTTGTGTTTCAGAGAAGAAATCCGAAATATAGTCACTTTGGGGAAAATGCAAGTGCCTTGATTTATTGATGTTATTTTATCAATTTTGCACAGGTTTTGCGGGGAGGAGGGCGGGAAGGAAGATTAGCAATTTCAGATGAAGACAGGCAGAAATGTTCACAAATGCCTGTCACACCCCAAAAGCAGTAATCAAATTACTGCCGTGAAGCAAAATGATATAATTGATTATGAAACTTGAAATCAGTGCCTAGAGCATTAGGAAAGCTGACAGTGCGAGCCAGTGTATTTAAAAAGAAGAGTGGGTGCAAATCTATTAAATATGTTTTTAAGGAGAAGGAATCTTTTGCAGAAGGGTACAGTATCAGTAATTTATGGGCATGAACAAAATGCTACATCAGTGATTCATAGTGTCAGGCGGGGCTATTAACATGATTGGAGTTCAGAGTTTAATTCACTTCCCTCTTTAGATGAGGAGAATTATGTCCTGTAAAAACTCATATGGGTTGTTTCAAATGGTGTGTGAGGACCCTTCTGGGTTAAGCTGAAGAAACCATTTTAAAGCAGTCAGAGAAGTGATGGGCATTGTATGTTGCTGTTTCTTAGACGTATGGTATCCATGATCAAGCCTTTTTTTTTTTTTTTCTCTTAAAGGACAAAACTATCAACTAGATGTACTAAGTAACTTAGATGATTTCTGTTTCCAGTACTATCAATCTCTTGCCAGCTGTCCTTTTACATGCACCCCAATAGCAAAACCAGAATTCATGTGGGACAGGAGCACTGTTTTTTAAAACCCCATCAGGTGGGAGATGTGGTAACGCTGTTGTCGGGGTAGGGTTTCTATTGTCATTTGTATGTTAGAGAGCATCCGTCTCATTTCAGTTGTTGTAGAGGAGACTGGCTTTAAGTTGAATATCACTAGTTAACATTCCAGTTGCTGACAAAACCGATTCCAGCATCAGTAGGCATTTGCTTTAGACCTTTTTCCCCTAAATCTCTGAGTTCACATGGTTCTGCAGTCTCTGAAAGTAATTGCTATTACCACAATATTTTATCAACATCTATCAATATGAGAAACCAAACTCAGCAAAACCTAGATGGGAACAACTCATAAAGTTCGTGGAAGACGGGTAAGGTTGGGGTTAGCAACTGAGAAGACGATTCAGGTGCAAGCTGCGATTCTGCTGCTGCAGACTGTCAGAACAGCAGGACAGGGCTGCTGGTGGCACTGCGTGGAGCGGCATTGGCTCGCAGTCCCTGTAGATGACAGCTCTCTGGGCAGAGCAAGCAGGAGCTTCCTGACCTATGAGAACCATTCTGTTGGCACAGATTTGAAGTCATTTGACTTCCTTAGTCAGAAGAAGGGGGGAAAAAAAAAAGAAAAAGGCATTCCGTTCTCAGTACCGAATGACTTCATTTCTTCTGAAGACGCTAAAACCAGAACTGCCTCCTGGAAGTCTTGTTGTGACTGCCTTGGTATCCTCTGTCCTTATGGGAGTGATATTTGCATAGTTTGCCACAACGGTTAAAGTACTGCTTGCACGAAGACCCCAGGAGTTAGGCATGGCATGATTACCTTCATTTTATGGGTATGAAGTGAAGCCCAGAGAAAATTCTAGTTTTCAACGTTGTGGAAGCCAGAGGCTCCAGGGGACGGGAACTAATCTCCCCAGAAGCAAGACCAGTCTAGGTAAAAAATGAGAGTCTCCTTGCTTCCTTCATTAGGAAATCTGTTTCCAGTCCCAAGCTCTGGTGACTTTAGATGTTTGCCACCCAATTCTCTAAATCTGCTTTTTGAACACAGTTTCTCTTCCCTGTTTGCCCTGCAGAGCTGCTGCTTGCTATCTTGGGTATCCTCCTCTTTCTCAGTTTCCAATTAATCTTTCCCCACTCATCTCAGTCTGTTCCTCTCCGGCTGGCGCAGAGCTCTCCCAACAACTCATCTGCAGGAGGGAAGTGTGATTTAATAGGGAGGAAAGAGGAGCTGAGTGCTTGTAGCTGTGAGTGATATTTGAGCTGTAGGTTTATTGGCGTGTACACCTCACCTTGCTTAAAGTCTGCTCCAGTATCTCAGGAGATCTTTTCCATCTCTTGCAGGTTGCTTTACACTTTCTGGTCTAACTTCTTGGCTTCATCTTCTGCTGCTGTGAGTGAAACTTGAGGCAGATGCAGTGCTCTTGCTCTGACCTTCAGTATTGCTCCTACAGCTAATACGAAATGCCATACGAACCTTGATGCAATTTCCCATGGCTGCTGTAGGCACTGTAGGCAAAGTGTCTTATTAATGGAGGAACCACGGGGGATTTTGATTGCGCTGTTGCTTCTGATTGTCACACTGGCTTAAAGATAAGTTATGCTTGGGGTAGTCTGGCCATATCTCCCCGTGCATTTCACTTGGGCATAAAAATAATCTGCACCTACATGCTTTTCTATTATCACAGCGGTTTAGGTGAGTTTGGAATTAAAAGCTCCCTGTGTAAGACTGGTCTTCTGGGGGAGTGATTTGTGAGGCAGTAACCTTACCGGGAGCTGGAGGGAGAACTGAGGCTGTGGAGGAAGGAGGTTTCAGAAGGACGTGGGGAACTGGGTGTTGGACAGGGAATTCTTGCTGGGAGTCTGGGAGGGAAGGTATTTCAAGAGCAAGGTTTGGGTGGAAGTCAAAGCATTGGTCTGGGTGTCTGGTAAGGACTGTGTGTACTTGGTGGGCTGGACATCCGCCAGCAAACGGAGAGGTAGAAACCCTGTGTTGTAGCAAGCAAATAGTTGGGCATTGTGGGGAGGGAAAAAAAAAAAAGAAACAACTTCTGGTCTAAATGCTCGATTCCAACACAGCTGGAGTGATTGCAACTTTCAAAGAGCATTTTCCCCAAGACGAAGTTTCAGCTGGCATAAAAGCCAGCATTTGACATCTTTTTCATGTAATGACTATATTGACAAAAGAAGGCCTCACTGTTGGCTGCCTTTGTAAAACAACTCCAGTGCAGTTCTTCATGCTCTTAATTCGTGTATGTGGCTTAAAGTCAGCTCAAAACTCCTGCTGGAATGCAAGCAGGTCAACTTGTACGCACACATGGTTAGACTATTAGAAAGTGCGCCACATGGCTTGACACAGGCTCTTTGCAATTGTTCGTTTCTGTTGCAGCAGACAGTTTTAATACACCGATGTTTGCGCTGTAGCATTTAACATTCCTATCCCCAAAGCAACTAGAGAAGTATTACACTCTGCTCCACCTGCTCAGGCATCCAACCTGAGATGCTGCAGTGCAGTCTGTAATGCCTACAGTTATTAGGAATTTCTTTGTAATTAAAGATAAGTTTTAATAGCTGTTGCAGACACTGACTTCAACTACTTGCTGAGGGCTAAATATTCTTACAGCACTGAAAACTGACCTCAGTGTTCGAAAGGCACTGGCCAGAGTCTGTGTGTTGAATTATTCCAGTGTTTCTGGTTTCTCTGACGTGAGGACGGCTTTCCTTAGACTGCTGCTTAATTTCAAAGTTGTATTATGGTTCTAATTTATTCTGAAGTACCAAAACACAGACTTCTCTGTGCTCTCCCTCTTTCCTGTGAGATTCGCCTGCAGTTAGTTAAACCTCACACCTTTACTGGAAGTCTGTATCACCTCCGATACTTGGAGCATCTGATGGGAAGGCTGTTTTTTTTTAAAAAAAAAAAAGTCTAGGGAGTGTTTTATGTGCTGTGTAATTTAAATAGCCATCGTGATTTCTTCTGTCTCTAAAAAGAATGCAAGGGATAGGGCAGAACTATATAGAGAAGGAACTAATCTGTATTTTAATCCATTCCACCAACACAGCCTGATGGGGTGTGTATGTGGGAGGAGATTTCTAAATAGGAAACTGTGATATAAGGAATCCTGGGAGCCGTGAGGATTGTGTAAATGTTTTGTCTTTAAAGCAGAAATAGTCTGCTTTCTCTACTGAGAAAACTCATTTTGCTTATGAGAGAGCACTTTTATAAACTGTGATGAATGGAGATGAAGCAAAGGGATGGGACTGTCATTCTGTACACTAAAAAAAAAAACCCAAAGAACATTTCTGTACTGTTTTGATTTATTTTGTAATCATTTTGTCTTCATCTTGTTGCCATCATTCAGATACAGCTGGCTAGAGGTGTAGGGAAGTGCAGAAATCTTGAACAGAGCATAAACAGGAGAATTAGCGTTTATTTCATTACTGTGAAACATAGTCTGGATAGGTGCGAAAAAGGAATGTGAGATAAGTGCTAGACATTGGCTTCGCTATAATTTACATTTTATTAATAAATATTCTTGGAAATGACGTTTTCCTTAGCACCTCATTGTAAACTGTGGCTGATGCTACGGGAGTCGTATTTCCTACTGGTATAAATCAGCATAGCTGAATTAAAAGCATGGTGATTTTCCATCAGCCTTGGAAGCTGCTCCAGTTGGATGAGGAAAAGTTATCTCTCTTTGTCAGACTGAATTGTAGAACTGGGCTTTGCTCTTCTCTGCATATCGCTGTGACAGATAACAGGCCTTTAATTTAGTGGAGAAAGGCATATGAATAACTAGCAGCTCAAAATTAAGGCCAGACAAATTAAAATTAAAAGTTAGACACTTTGCTGGATAGTGGAAGACAACGTAACATAAGACTAAACTATGGGTTGATGGTACGTTTCCTTTCTTTTAACATTTTCAGATCATGACAGAATGCCTTTCTGGGAGACTTTTAGTTGGACTGAAGCTATGGGTTTAATAAAGAGGTAACTGGGGGAAACTGGCTTGTGTGACATGATCAGATTAAATGAGCTAATGGTTTGTTTTGGTCTTAACAATCTCTGATATCTGGTGCCAGTTACCTTGCTGATGATGGTGTAGTTCAGGTCCCTTTGAAAAGCAGTGAGTGAGGTGAATGTCTTTCTGGTATGGTTTACACAGTCCTTTAAAATTGTAATTCCACATTATAAGAGAAATCTTGATTTTGTGAAAATGATGCGATGTTCGTATTAAAGCTAAATTGAGGTTTATTCATTAAAGCCTTTTTTTTATGATGGATGGAAAATGCAAAAGCAAAGCATCTGCTGACTGCAAAATGGGGACTTTTTTGAGTGATTGCTCAGCAGATTTCAACAGATGACATTTTGTAAAGTCATCAAAACACAGTATAAGGGAAAAGTACGACTGAGAAACTGTAGGTTAAAAAAGCAAAAGAGAGCTGGGTTAATACGAATGCGATGATGCATTGTGTCCCGGTGTCCTATTCCATCTCTGGACGAAGACTGCTAAGTCCTGGGAAAGTCATGTTGACATCCGCCTCCTCTTACGTGGATGAGTGAATGTTCTTTGCTGTAGCTGATGTTTGTTGGAGGTGGCCAGAAGTGCCTGTGACGAATGCTTCTGCAGGAGGCTGGAGGCATTGCAGGGTGCGTGCTCCGCGTATGGTTTGCTTGAAGACATCACTTTGGATAATTGCTCTTGGTTTGTTTCTCAAGAATTCTCAATTTTCCTCCAGAGAAACTCAGTAACAACGTGTCCCTTATCAGCTGCTGAGCACCTGGCTCCAGGAGGGTTAGTAGAAGCCTAAAGGGGCAAAATTGTATTTATCGAGGGTTAGTCCTGAAGACTACTGTCTCTTTCTCCCACTTCATTAGGAAACTAAATTTTGAAGGGAGCTGTGTTTCCTGGCTGTGAAATCATTAGCTTTTTTTTTTTTTTGTATTTGTACACTTTTGAGCTGTGCTGAGTTGATCTTCATATGGTGTAGAAAAAAGTATCTTGGTAGGGTTTTTTTTTTTTTTAATTTTACAAAACTGTAGCAGCCCTGCTCGTGCACATGGACTAAAAATCTGTCTCTCCTACAGTCCTGGGCAAAACTCAGAAAATTCACCAGAATTTCACACAATTTCAATACTTTTACCCGTTCCTACTACTCATTGTGCGGGCAGACCCCTCACCAGCAGAATATATGTCTGGGAAGGGACTTCCTGAGTCATTGGGTCCATTTTCCTGCCATCATAAGCAATTACATCACATGAGCCTTTTCATTAACTGATCAAACTCCATTTTCGTAGTACGAACACTTTTTGCCCTCACTACTTGCACTGGAAAACTGATGTAGAACCTCATCTTCTGATTTGTAGCATGTATTTATTCACAGCTGGTTTGCACCCCCTTGTTTTGATGCCAACACTCTCCTTAAGTGTAAACAGGCTTTTGCCTCGCGAGTGTTTAGTTATCTGGTGTATCCATAAGCAGAATTTAAACTCCTTCCCAGGCTTCCTTTGGTCAGGCCAGCAATGATCATTCTCTTAGTCCTTTCCACCCACTCCAGAGATAAAACTGAAATTACCCATGTGAGAAATTCTTCTCAGTGGTTGCTAATGCTCAAAAGAGAAGAAGCTAGAGGAAACTTTAAAGGATGGCTAAACTGAGAATCTTTTAACTTCTGTTTCATGGCATTTGTAAAGAATGTCGTCAGCTTTTTGCGTTGTTGAAGCCGTGGCTGCTGATAACTTTCAAGCTGAACAATATGAGGGCCATGGGGTTTTTTTTTTCATCGTAGCGGTTCCTTGAGGAAGAAGTCTGAGGCGAGAATTGGGAATGTATTTCTCACGTAGTAGAAGTAATTTGTGGGGGGTCTTGTGGAAAATGCTGATGAAAATGCTGGTGTGATATGTCGTCGTAGTCCTAGTGGCAGAGTTGTTCCTTGTGAATGTTTCGGTTTTTGGCATTTTGGTGTGATCTGGAAGAATCCGTGCTGTCCCTTTTACCACCTCTGTTCAAGAATTTGTCACTTGAAAGAAGGAAGCTCTCCTACAGATACGCTGTAGCTGCATATTTCTTCTGGTCAATGAGAAGCCAAATTTCAGAGCGCTCTTTGGCAGGCAGGTGATAATAGCTTTAGGTTTAAAGAAAAGGCTGAAATGACTGGACAATCTAGGACATGGAAAAGCGGCTGGAAGAGAGATGACTGAGTGAGGGGATAACAGTGAAGGTCTGCTAATCTTCAGATGGGAAAATCTAATAGGGGATATTGTTTAGTTTCTTTTATAATAGAGGAAGCATCATTTAAAAAAATCAGGTGACTTCAAAAAATATACAGAACCTGGTTGTGGAAGTCTCTGTGCAGGATAATCTGAATGCTCAAAGTTACTATGGGTTCAAGATGCGGATGTGGGAAAATGCATTGGTGGTTCTCACCTGCAAAGACAACCTCTGCTGGGTCAGGAAGTCCTTGGGCCGCAAGCTGGGATTCTTTTGGGAAGGCATTGTGGTATTTGTGTCCTGTTATATTTATCCCAGGTCAAACAATATTTGTGACTGTCTGGAATGTTTAGTTCAATGGGCTCATCAGGTCCAGCTGTTCTTAATGTGGTTTCGTACGTGTTGTATGTTCTTGTATGTCTGTAAAGTTTTCATCTTTCCAACAAGTGTTAAACATTAGGGTGATTATGTTGATGCTTAATATGTCCATTTAAATGCTGTTAAGTGATAAGTTGTGTAACACAGAAGTTGGACCTCAACTGAAATCATTAGTATTGAAGAAATCCAAACCTCTCTTGCTGAGAAGTCGTAATAGGTTTTATGGGAAAAACTGCTGGAAGAATCAGATAAGGAGCCCTGAAAACATGGAGAGGGGAAGAAGTATTACATTTTGTACTGAAGTTCAAGCCTCTACGTTTGATTGCAGGAAATAGCTGTACCAGAGCTCTGAAGGATTCTTCAACCTACTGATACGAGCTCTGGGAACTGGGCTATAAACTCCTTGAAACCCAAACGGATGTTTTGGTATATAGCTTCAAAGCTTTGAAAGACTGTTTTCCCCACATGCCTTTCTATGTGAGGAGACTTTTAAGAGCTGCTGAATAAATTTTATTATCTTTCCTACAAAAGCACTATCCACATGGAAGAGATAGGCTTTGAACAGTCACAGGCTCAGAAGTGAAACAATAAGAACATAATGCAGGCCCAATTGAACAAAAATGGAATAGAAACGGGAGAGATGTGTGTCAGCCTGTTTAGGACCCAGAGGGGTGAGAGTTTTGAGATGCTTCACTAGCTTCTTCATGAAGATAAGTAAACACAAGGGAGCTATACTGGCTTCAGCTCTGCCATGTTAGATAGAAGAATTCTTAATGTTGGGGAAAATATAGATGAATAAAAATCCAGATGTTAGTTGTGTTGTTTTATGTGCATTTAGAAATGCATCTGACAGGGATGAAAGTGAGTTGAGAACCTACAGAGTTTTGAATGGGGAAAAGTTAGTAAATTTAACTTTCCCTCTATGCTTTCATCCCATTCCCACGCACTAACTGGGTGTGTATTGGTACCGGAGGCTCTGCTGCACTGGTGCTGTTATAATCCCTGCTGTAGGAATTTATCAGACTTTAAAAAAAGACAAAGAAAACGTCTAGAAGTAGGGGACTGAGACATAAGAAATGAGATCCAGCTCAGCTGAACTGCCATCTTTTCAACCTGGAAGTCTAGGGTGCTTTTCCTATCGCCTTCTGTTACTAGGACAAGCAAAACACCAGTATTGTGCTGTGATATTATCACAGGTTCATTAACCTGTTTTGTTTTATAGTTCTTGGGGGGAAAAAACCCAACTTAAAATTCTGGTGGTTCTTTTACTGAAGGTGCAATATATGGCGGTTTTTAATTTTTTGATTTAACTGATCTTCAGAACACACAAAAGACTTCAGGTGCCTAATTTTTCCCCACTGCCTTTATTTATTTATACCCACCCTCCAATTCAAGGCCTTGTTGAACACAGCTTAAGTGGAAGATACCCGCACGATGTCTGTGTGTGCCTTTATGTTTCATTCGGCCATCCTATAAAGCTGCTTTTCCACCAGTCACCAATGCCCAACAGCATACAGGGCAAACATCAGAGACAGTGACATGTCTTTGGTGAGAGCTGTGGCCTTTTTTTCTGCAACCAGAAGGGGAAAGGCAAACCATTTTAGAAGGGCTCCGTGCAAGAATCTCCTTACACTTTCCATGTTGCAGTTTGGAGTGTTTGTTCTTCTCTGTTTAGGCTTTTGTTTGCCTTGTGTCATTGCAGTGAGTTGAGAGCGCAAAAAAAAAATATGTTTTTATCGTAGAGATTTTTCAGTTTGAAGATCTGAACCAGTTGTGGAATTGCTTTGAATTTTTTTTTTTTTTTTCCCCAAAGGGGAATGCACCCTTCAGTGACACAACTAGCAGGATGGAGTTTATTTGTAAGGTCAAGATCTACTTATAAGTAATAGCACTTCCTGTGGGGAAAAACACTAATACAATTTGTGAAAGTTATTTTACTTGATGGTCAAATAAACTCAATAGCGCATCAAGAATAGGGTACCTGGCTGTGGTGTGACACATGCAGCAGCATTTAGGCAGAAGGCTTTGTTTTTCTTACAAATGAATTGATGGATTTTTCGTGTGGATGTTTGATTTCTGAAATCATAGATTCAGTATTCTAAAAGATAAAGAAATGAAATTGTAGGGTAAAAGAACAAACCCAAACCAGCTCCAAAAATATGGGAAGCATGGCAGCAGAAGTGTCCGCTCAGGGAAGATTATGAACTCAAATTGCCAGAGCCTCTTTAGCAGCTAGTTCGCATTGGTGGTTTATCTGGCAGAAGGAAGGTGACAGGGTTGCCAGCCTGCCTAATGATCTTCATCTAACATTTACCTTATTGAAAGGGGAATAATTCTGTTAAATTAACATCCCAGCATATTTGCTGTCCAGCTAGTTGATGAATTAAATAGCCTGAAGAAAATGTTTTATGACTCGTTTATCCATAAAAATTGCTGAATTCTTCACACAAAAGGGAATGACTTTTCAGTAGTTGTGTGCTGCAATGCCCTACACCCCTTGTCTGTAAAAAAAATAAAATAAAATTGTATACTGCTTTATATAAAAAAAAATAACTTTAATAAAAGCTGTGCGTGTTTGGGAAGTAGGAGAGCACAGGGGCAGATACTGCTCTTGGAGCGACCCCGGCTCGTGCAAGCACCGGTGCTTTGCCGCATGGCGTGTGCCTCCTGCTCGGAGGAAGCGCAGACCGTTAATGACAGCCTACGAGTCTGTGACACTAGGATCACTCAATCAATCAAATGTGGCACCTTGTGCCAGCCCAGCCAGCTGTCCTCTTCCATCAGCGTCCGAAAGTGCCGCACCGAAGGCTGCAGGTGCCAGCTGCCATCCTCAGATAACCACTGGAGCTGCCCCAGGATAAGGGTATTTAGGGAACCTGTTTAGATTGAATTTTCTGTCTTGACAGTCCCTTTTGAGCTTCAGTTTAGAAAAGGAGAATAAACAAATTATAGGCTAATAAACAAAGCAGCGCATCTATAACAAGGAATCCAAGCCTGGAGCTTTGCATTTATCTCTTGTAGACCCGTTGTGAGGCATCACCCTAAGTGCCTGTGACAGCAGGAGATGCTGCTGAGGATGCAGCTGACACGTTGTGCTTTGACCAAAGCTTGTAATGTCACAGTGAAGTTTGTGGTTCACGGATCAACCAACCCATTGAAATTTTGCATTGCTTCTCTTACTGTGCGTTGGGTGTGCCAAAGAGGTCAAGAAGAGGAAGACATAATTTTATGAGAAAATGTTATGAACGTGCTCATTAGAATGTTCCATAAGCAAATTTGCCTTCTTTCGGTCATTTCCAGCGTGAAAGAGAAATCCATGCTCTGCAGATATGCAGAGCTTGTCTGTGAGTCCTAGCTGAAGTTCTGATGCTTCTGTACCATCTGAAGGCCTCCATGCCCAAGAGGTCCACCACATAAGGGTGAACCAGTGGTTTTCAGCTCATAGGCAGGGACGCTTCTGCATCGTTAAGTCTTGAGGACTCCAAAGCTTCAGAGCTTGAGCCTGTCAGGCTGAGGAACTTGCAGCTCCAAGAGCCTTGGGCAGGAGCAAGATATGGACAGTTAGGCTTTTAGCGTGGAAACCTGTGTTTCAAGGCAAAAAAGGTTCCTTCTGCTGCTGTAGCCCCCAGACTGATATGTGATAGGCGATATAAACTGTCTTAACAAAGAGGTTCTACTGCTGTTCTGGATTGCAGTGCTTCTGAGTGCAGCAGGTTACTCTCATATGTCTACATGGAGTTTTTCTCTGCGATTATCATCACTAGGTTCTTGTCCTCACTTGATGCTTTCTAGACAGCTCATTCTTAATCTCCAGCGTGTTTGAGTTTCCTATTATTTGCTTGCTGAATGCAATCATTTGCAATTTTCCAGGTTGAAAAAATGAAGCTCCTTGGGGGGGTGGGGGTGGTGTGTGTGTTTAAAAAAAAATGTAATGGAACATCCCCAGGTTGAAACAGGCCCTGAGCACAGCTGATGGCATAGGGCCTTTAATTTACTACATGTCAGTGGTTTGATGGCAATTCAACATGACTGGTGATTGCCTGCATCATGTTACTGCTGTGGCTGAACAGGCTGTTTACCTTTGGAAGACAGAAAGCTCAGCTGAGCAACGCACAGAGCAATCTCCTGTGACCTGCTAATCATTTTTTTCCAAAAGGCTCCCCAGCTGCTGAGGAGCATAAACCTCAGGGAAAGAAACTTTACTTTGCGCATATGCTTGTTTATCTATCTGCTACAAAATGGTGAAACCAGAAAAATTAGGTTGGGGGCTAAATTTGCAAAAGAACACTTTATATCAGGGATTTTCTTTGCTGCAAATTGGTTCTTAATTTGACCAGTGGAAGACATTTGTTCTTTAAGAGATTTCTCTCACATTTATCATATAAGTTTGACCAGTGCTGAAATCTTTCTCTGTATTCCTGATGTTTGTTGTGGGACTACTTAGAAGCGTAAGTGGCCCTGTACGAGTTGGAGAGCAATGGTTCAAAAAGAAAAAAAGCCATCTGGTTCTCATTAATTAGCTGAAAGGATCAGAGCATTTTCTACGAGAGACCATGCTGTGTGTAGGAAGAGTCAGGGGCTCTTCTATTTATGCTAACAGCATAGGCACAAGTGGATGCGAACTCACCTGCCAAAGAACGATTGTGTTTCTAAAAATGAATTTGGGGTCCAAGGTCCTTAGATAACATCAGAGTTTGGTCTTTTATTCATAGATGGCATTGCGGGCAGTGGCGGTGCTGGCTTCCTCCCACTGCCATGCGAGTGATTATGGAGGGAATAATGTGGGTTTTGTGTTGAAAAGAGAGCTAGGATCTTGCATACTCTTTGAAGAAAGAAGTTAATGGTGGATTTTTAAAATTATTTTTAGAGGTGCACATCTACAAGTAGTACAGCTTAAACTGAGATGTCTGTACATTAAGCTTTGGTTGCTGCTGGAGCCACGTGTTTCTGATGTGCCTTTTAACATTTGGCCTTTAGGCCTTGTCATCTGGACTTTTGTGGCTGCAGAGCGGAATTTGTTGAAACACTCGTGTGGATGCTCTCGTTGGCAGCCCAAGCGGTTTCCAGGCTCCTGCGGTCCTGCATGGCCCAACTGCTGCCGGCGCAAGCGTTGACGTACATGACTTGCGTCGCACTCGCTGCTGCCGGCGAATCTATCACAGGGATTACGAGTTTGCTAAAGATGGTTTTATAGACTCTGCAGCTGGCTGGTTTAAAACTAGATTACTGTCACATTTAGAAACATTTAGCACCACTGGACCAATGAAGAATAATAATTTAAAGAGGCTGACTAGATTTAATCAGTTTTTAGGAGATGAGACTTAATCAAACATAAGAGGTTGAGAAGGCTGATAGAGCTAATGAATTTGCATATGTAATGCAGGGCCTGCCTGAACCATAGCACATTTTCTCTGGCCACGCTTGGTTCTTCGTAATGGAGCGCTTGCAAAAGTTATCAAGTCGATAGGTATAAAATCCTTTGAGCAAGGAACCTCGGCAGTGGGGGAGGAAATTACCTGAACTGCAACTTAAAGTAGACGTCGCATGAGATTTTTTTCAGTGTAGGAATTCAAAGAGTTAATTTTCAAGGCATTTTCATAATATGTAAGAGAAGAGAACTGGGAAATTACTTTGAAGAAGAAAGATACCCTCGTATCCACTGAAGCAGATCTCTGGGTGGCTGCTCTTGGTGTAGACCTTCGGCATGTACTCAACAGATAGCCCTGGGCAGGTATTTCGACTTCCCTGGCCCTTAGTTCCCCATCCGTAAAATGGTGGTGCTAAACCTTTTCTACTCTTTTTTGTCTATTTTGTGTGTTATTGTTATAGCTAGAGAAGTGTTGGCTTCCTAAAGAAAGGCCAGCTGAGGTAGATGCTGCGCAAATACGTGCGACAACAATCTCTGCCCTGATATTACCAATCTAAATAAACACCATTATATTGCTTCCACCTTTAACCACCCCAAGCCCCCCAAAACACTCCCCACCCTCATTTTTTTAATGTTACCTAAGGATGAGGATAGCACTAAGATCAGAGTTTGTGTGATGAGAAATCTCTTTTGTAATTTATAAATCGGGGTAATGCTTTAAGTGAAAAAACCCACCCAACTGTATTTGGTTGGCTCATCATTTGAAATATGTGCTTGTGTGGTAGGTGCCTTGACCCTCTCTTAGTGTTTTTGGTGGGAGCAGAATTCTGCCTGTGTTTTGTTCAGCAAGGCAGCCATTGTAAATATTTTTCTGTTTCTACTGAATTAATTGTGAGAGATGCTGCTCTTTGCCCACCTCCTTCTGGCAGTGCTGGCAGAGCTCTGCTGGGCTTTGGAGTGAGTTTTGTCTCACACCTCTCTTTAAAGAAAAGCTGATGTGAGAACAGAAGGACCAAACCCTGAGAGGTCCTTTTAAAAAATTCAAAATTTGGGGTGCCTGAGATGTTTTTGCCCCCTATAAACCCTCTTTCAGCTGGAGCAGCTGGTGTGGAAATAAAAGTTAGCTCCTTTCTCCTGCCTTATTCAGGTCAGGTTCTTCACTCTGCTAGAAGAAGGGGTAAACTCTATTAACTGTTGACACCAAGGTCTGCTGTGAAAGACAAATATGCCATAGGAGTGTGATGAGGGGAATTGGGTTGGGATAGGGATTTTTAATCAGTATTAGACCTGATAAGTGAACTAACACCACAACGAGCCGAATGATTGGGAGTCCTGAAAAGGTGAAATATTCAGTAAATGCCATATTTTGTGTAATGCTGTATCAGTTGCTGAAGCTGTGGCTTTGCTCCCTTTTCTTATTCAAGATCAGAAATGCCCTGCTCTATTCTGGCTTTTTGATACACTTTTGTCATAGTGCTCAGTAATAATGGAGCTGCACAGTGACTTTCTTTAAGGCATTGTGCTTACATGACAGGCTTCGTTGCCAAAAACAACATCAGGAGTTCTAGAATGCTGTTTTTGTTGTTATTGCATCAATATTGTGAAGCTGTACTTGAAATTAAATCTTTATTATGCCATGTACTGTTGAAGACTGTCCCTTTTGCATGTTTCAATCCAAGTTGGCCATGGTCATTGTGAAGGGAGCTGTGGCATCCCTGCCTTCTACCTGGAGATTTGAGATGCAGAGAGATCCATGGCCACCTTAGGTTCACCAAGGTGTTTGCAGTAAAACCAAACTTAGCTTAGCTTCAGCCAACAAAAGCTGCCTAGACATTTTTATTTTTATTTTTATTTTTATTTTTATTTTTATTTTTATTTTTATTTTTATTTTTATTTTTATTTTTATTTTTATTTTTAAATATTCTCTCTGTAGATGTCAGAAATAAAGGCACCTTCCAGGTGTAATTGAATCCCTTTATCTTAGACTTCTGTCTTAGGCCATAATGAAATGCGTCATAGACATAGTGGTCTTTCTCCACTAATTCCAGAAGGAGCCTCAGTAAGCACTTTGAATAGATGACTCTCCTGTAGGTGGATAAGGGTGAGTGGATTGAGACCCATTTCAAGTAGAACAGTGTCCCCAGTTTCTTTCCAAGTTCCTGGTGAACACCATACTCCTCTTCTGTGTTCTAGCAGCATGCTTGTTTTACTACCAGAATTGTTTAAACGCTAGTAGTGTTGTCAGAACTTCCAAAGTCTTACCACTTAAGTCATATTTTCCTCCCCAAAACACCCAGGTTTAGCCCTGCTGAGTATTTTGCATCTACAGCGTAGGAAGCTGCCAATTGTGTTGGTCTCGTTTTGTTAGAAGCAGTGCACATTCCTGTTCATTTGTAGTTTTCTTCACGTTGTGTTTTTCTTCATGTTTCTAATAGTGGGTACCATGCCGAGCTAATTAATGGGCTATGGGAAGAAGTCGCTGATGAGTACAGACTGAATATCTTCAGATGGAAAAGCTACGAGTTGCCTGTTGAGTTTAACGAACAGCCCTACTGAAGCTTTGATGCGCAACCAGATGCAGCGTGTAGAAGCAACCAAATAAAGGGTTGGAGGGATGAAATTAGTTCAGTTGTCTCTTATTTTCTATATATACACTTCTAGAAATGGTGATTACCTTGTGGGTAGCTAATCTAAATACGGAGGTGCTTAATTTTTGCTCCCTAATTATACAGGTTTGTACAACAACTTTCATGAGCTCATTCAAGGTTTTCCTGAAGTAAGCAGAGAGGGATCTTGTATTTTCAGCATATCAACTTGTTTTGATGCCTAGCAATGTAGAAATTAAGCAGGGAGAACTGAAGAGCCATTCTCAAATGGGTTTCTTAATAGTAATACACTTAAAGAGTTCAGGTGTTTTTAGCTGTTTTCTTTTGATATGGGGAATATCAATGTAATTGTGATGGTTGTTGACGAAGAATCTCAGAATTGGATTGTTGATGCTCAAGGCGGTAACTTTTCTGTTTAAAATGACATGAAATATAAGTATAAACAGACATGAAACACAGGAAGGAGCTACTAACCCATTTCTGGTTATACTGGTTTTCTGCTTTGAGGGTTGAGTGGTTAGCACAAACGGGACTTGAGGTCACTTGCTCGTCCTGCTGATTTGGGGTTCAGGCAGAGCTGGTTGAGCAGGAGTGGTCTATGACCAAATACACATTTCATCTGTAGGAATGTTTCCTCTTATCCTGAATAGAGGAGCATTCCTCCAACCTACAGCCACTGAGATATAACATGTCCCTGTTGCACATCCATTTCATGGAAGTTAGGGGTGGGTGCCCTTGATCTTTTCCACCAGATCTAGCCCATGACAACTGTCTGCCTTTTCTTCATAGGCAGTCCCAGGCTGTTCTGCGTTGACGACTTTCATTGTGCAGACATTTCAACCTGGCTCGGTTCCTCCATCCAGATCTCTGCCCACATCCTCGCCCTGGTGCAGGGGAAGGAGGCCTATAAGGAACAGAAAGCTGGGGAGAAAAGGTGGAAAGGTTTTCATCTTTGGGGCTAGTCTATACCATTGCAAAGAATTCTGGAAACTACTGCTTTGGTGTTTATGCCAGTCATCAAACCTGGAAGGGGATCCCTAATTGGGTGTACAGTTTCTTTCTGATTTCAGTATATAAATTAGATGTGGTAGCATGGTTCAGTACTGAATGAAGGAGAACATCAGTGTTACTCTTTACAAACCTCAATTTTGATATCTGCATTAATTTGTACTCTACAGAACTTTCCACCAAGATAGCAGGCGGCCTCGTCATTTGCCATGTAGGATGAGAAAGGTTGGCTGTTGGATGCAGTTCAGCTGCAGGGTTTTAAGTTAATACTAGATTTCTCCTTTTGGGAGAATGTTTTTGCTGTACTTCCTGCATTGACTGGTCATTATTGATATCTCCATCTTCCCCCTGCTCCCTCCTTAACTTTTTGGGAAGGTCATATGCCTGGGATTTACAGCTTTTTTTTGTATATGGTGACTGTTGTAGCAAAGATGAATGCGAAGGGAAGCTCTTGTATGTTCCTCTGCCTGGAAACTTACTCAAGGTTAGAGATCTCAGGTGACTTTTATTGTTACCTTTTCTGACAACAGCCTCTCAATATGAAATATAAACTAAAGTATAAACCCTCAGAAGAGTGGCAACTAACGGGAGATAGAACTGAAAGGACTGGCACGGAGATACAAATTGCTTATTGTTTATAGTATTTGTCTACTTAAAGCCCACTTCTCTCTTGAGAGCCTGGCTTACTTAAAGAAGAATTGCTACACTCTGAGAGAAGTTTCCTATATCATAACAGTGTTATAGAAACATGTTGTGAAACCAGCTGCCATGAAATTGAATTACAGGTGTTGTATTCTCCACTGCTTAAATTGCTCTATTATATCACAGGCCTCATCGTTTTGTTTTGAACAAATAACTGCAATTTAGTAGGAGCCTAAGAGATGATGGTATAAGCAGTCAGGGGTTGTTTAAGGCTTCCCTAATGATGGAAAATTGTTCTTATCCATCCAGAGTGTGTTGTCTGTCAAAATGCATGTGCAGTGAATGGAAAAGGAGAACTGTTTCCTCATGGCATCTTTTTCCTAAGTTTGTTTTTATATTTTTCGATGTGTGAAACAATCCCCTGTAGGTTTTTAGACTAGTCAAAGCAATATGGGCATTCATATTTAACTTTGACACAGCTCCGATACATCAAATTATGGCACTGGATGTAGTCAGATATTTCACTTTCTTCACTTTCAATTTGCTGGAATTAAGTAGATGGTCACTCAACCTAAAACTTCCCAGATTTTCATGGAATGAGGTTTTAAAAGTTCCTTGAGGAAATACTTAAAAATAACTCTCAGTGCAGAAAGCAGTTACTGTTTTAGGCCAGACTTTAAAACTATTTTGTCTAGGCTGAGATTCCTGATCGCTGCTGTGTGTGTGCCCACCCTCTGCTCCGTTCTCCCTATCCCACTCCTGCCCGCCTTGCGGAGCAGCCTTTCCTCTCATGTACTTGGCAGTTTACCCTGGAGCTTAATGTATGTGAATCGCTGCAGTTGGCTTGGCAACAGCATAATTCCCACAGAAATGAGATGCTTGCAAGAATCTTGGTCTTGAAAATTAACCTTGCTTCCCCTACTACCTATCCAGGTCTGTATTATACTACGAAAGCCACGATATACTGAAATTCAGAAAGAACCTGCTGTATCATAGGGCTCAGAACAAGCTTTATTAGTATGCTATACTGCAACCTGTTACTAGTCTGAAGATTTGATAATGTGTTACGTGTGTATTCCTCCAATTGTCACAGATTTCACAGAAAAAATGAAGCTAGGAAGGATAGCAGGAGCTCAGTCTGTCCATCCTCTTGCCTGAAGGCAGCGCCTGTTCTTCCAGGTCCTGCTTTATTCTTGACAGATGGCTGTCTAACTTGTTCTCAAAATTCCTCAGTGGTCGAGATTTGCTTACTTGCTTGGAAGTGTCATTTGTGAAAAGGCAATTAAATCTGCTTGAATGATCCTGCTTTGCCCGTGTTCTGTTAGCAGTTAGGATCAGTTTTCTTGCTTGTTTCAGGTTTTTTGTGTGCAGGCTTTTTGCTTGTGACTTTTTGGATTAGCAATACTTGCTTGACTTCTTTTTTTTCCCCTCTCCTGGTTTGAAATGTGATTTTTCAACATCTGCTTTTAGCCAGTGTATGTGTTAGGCTTCTCATGCTCTCCCGACTTGATTGGAGGCAGTATGCAAGTCCTCTTATATTTCAGAGATTTCAACTTCATGGCAATCTTTAAAAAAGGAAAAAAATAATTTGGAGTGAATTTTTTTGAATGCATATTTTTGCTGATAAACCTTACGTGGGTACTTTTACTAAATCCCGTCTTCTTGTCACTTGGAGTGAGATGTGAGGAGATAAAACTGCTTTACAAAGTTCTGTGAAAAAATAATGTGTGCTGCAATTTAGAAGCTGTATTGCTGAAGGGCATTTAAATGTTATGTTTTTGTTTTCGGCAAGTTCTATTTTAAGAGAAACCAAATATCTAGTAAGGACTGTTTCAGAAATTCAGTGAAGTGCTGCTGATACTAAAAGAAAGAAGAGAGGAGAAACGAGGGGCGTAGACCACACAGCCTAATGTGAGGGTACATAAGCCTAATGACGCAAAATTGCAAATGGCACAAATTAGAAAGCGCTGTCCCTTGCCTTCAGACCTGCTTTTAGCGCTCTCGGGGCAGCTCCAGAGCTGCAGTGTCAGATCAGGATTCAGCTGTGCGATGTCGGGTGGCTGTTGCCAATCACAGCATCCGCAGAGCCGCTGCCTGACTCCAGCCGGTGCTGGACATGATGAGTTGGTCCCACGTGCTGATAGAAACCTTCTCAGGCTCTGAACTGTGCTGCTGGATGAAGTTGCTGTGGGGCAAGCTAGGGAGTAAACTTGTGGGGTATTGGGGAAGGGACTGATGTTGCGGTGTAATCTCACAGACAGAGGTTCCCTTTCCTAGTGCACCCTTCGTTCGCCGCTCTTGGAGTCAGACTGATGCACAAGTGACAACACAGCCTCAACTTCCCCGGCACGTGAGGGAGATGCTGTCTGGGCTTCAGCTTGCAGTCGGGAGAGTGTTTGGAGCAGCTGCTGTGCTCTAAGTGTTCAAACCTGGGCAAAGAGGTGTTTGGGATAGAAAAACTAGAGGCCAGGCTTGGAGGTAATAGAAAGTTAAAAAGGCAGTTTTACAAAGGAGTGTTCACTTTCTCACTGCCTGCTCTTCCTGACCCATAGAAGCTGCCAGCGGCGGTGTCAAGTCTATGAAGTGTCAATGCAGCTCTAGCCAGAGCAATGAACTATAACCAGAGATTTGAGGAACGTTTGTTTGTTTTTTTTTTTTTTTTTTTTTTTTTTCCTTTGGCTTTTGCCAAGAATTCAAGCAACAGTGTAAAAAATGTATTTTTCTCACTGGTGTCACTTTCTACTCCTGTAATCCATCCATATGAGCATGTCTGTCTTACCTTTGGGATGTTGGTTGTTCCTCCTTTAGCTTGTACAGGTCAAGGATGAGGTGGCAGCCTTAGCTTTGGTTCTCGCTGTTTCGCTAAGTGAGATACCTGATAGTCTGGTGCAGCCTGTGTACCTTGGAGATGTGATAACCAGATATCTCTTCTGTTGATGGCTGACTGTTCATCTTAGTAAACTGGGCTAATTCGGGGGAAGTGTTAGGTTTCTTTTTTCTTCAGAAAAGAACAAAGCATTTTGCATTGAATGCAAAATCATTTGAGATAAGCGATGAGATTACTCAGTCAAAGCAGAATAAAAACTGGGAGAAATGTAATTCATTGTTTTATTTTTTTCAAGCTGCTGACATGATGTGAGAGTTGCTAATGCAGTATGAAGTACAAACGATATGCAAAATTCCCTGATAACTACCTGGGAATTCTCATTCCATCAGCAACTTTTGTGTTACCATAAATGAGACAGCTTGAAAGGCACTTGTTGCGTTTTGTATTGCATGCATAAGTCATTTGCACTTCAAATGAACTGGCCTACATTATTTTTGATGGGTTTTTTTTTCCTGCATGGCTTTCATAAGCAATGGAACAATGCTGAATTACTACTCTTGCACATTTAACAGTTCAAGAATTGCAGAGTAAGGAGACATATGTCAGATGAGCACCTTGGTGCAAGCCGCTTAGCAATTGGGATTGTTAAAACTGGGTTTCAGAGAGTCAGATCAGGATGTCTGATCGCCTTTGAAAATTGTTGAGTGTCTAGATTTTGGTTTTAATATGTTTTTATGTTTCGATTACAGCTGGTACTTCTGTAATCAATACAGAATTATGGAATATACTGAATCAGCACAGTGTGAATGTCTGTGAAGTGTGTTTCTCTGTCTCNCCCCCCCCCCCCCCAGGCTCAACCCCAGTGGCCAGTTTCTATCTGTGGGGCTTGAGGAAGGATCGGGGAGCCAGGAGGAGACGAGGTTTCCTTCATGGGCTCCAGAGAGCACTGCAGTGGCTTGCACACCCAGGGGATACAGGTGCAATCACATCCAGTGTCCCTCCACCATGAGTGGTGGATCATGCTGGATCCGTGCTGTCCTTTCTCCAGCCCCGCTCTGCTGGACCTGTCCCCCTGCCCGTTCCGTGTGCCGGACAGGAGCCTGGCCATGCCGATGTCCGCTAGGGATTGCACAAATCCTCACCTCCTGGGTTATTGCACACAGCCTGGTTTCCTTCCGTATTTCTTGAAGCTGGCGCTCTCTGTGGTAGCTTGGGCGTGTTCGTGCTCACCTGCACTCAGGTCTATTTTGGACCCCACACAATGGTCCTGAGATTATATCACTTAATATTTTCAGGTCAGCTTGCCTGAAGCAATGAGGGAGCTGTGTTGCAGCCCATCATGGTGCTGCTTTCTGCAGCAGGAGCTGAAGGGCAAGTGTTGGGCGTGAGGTGTGTGCAGGACCTCCCCGGGTAGCAGTGGTCTTTGTCGTAGTCTTCCTCCATAGTCTGTGGCACGGTCTGTTTCAGACAAACACTGTCACAGCAACATCCAGCCAGAGTTTTCTGGAAATGGATTGTTCCCCCAGCACATACTGGGAGGAAGCGACCGTGCATCCAGCGTGAGCGGTCAGAGGCCATGAGCTCAGGAGCGAAGCGGAGAGCGAGTCGTGTTGATAAGCGCAGAGTTTGGTCTTCATCCAGGAGGTGAAATAAAGCTAATGAAGTCTCTCCAAAGCTTCAGGGCTTGCTTCTCAGCCGTTGTAAAGCAGCACAGTCCAGTATAACTAAGGTTGAGGATCTGACCACGTGACTTTATCTTTGCAGTGTACAACAGATGATTAAGTACAAATGCTTGTTGAGGTGATGTGGGCAGTGTGTAAGGAATGTGCCTAAAAGCTTCCTAATCTACAGTTTGTTCAATCCATGCCATTACCTCTCCGTCGCTATTCCAGTATCTCTGTATTAATCTGGAAGGCTCTCCTTGGTGAATATGATGAATGTATAGAAGTCCAGAAAGGCTGGGAATGCTCACGGTTGCTGTGTTAAAAATAATTATCCGGTGTTTCTAGCCCAGGTGCAATCCTGGAAAGCATGGAAACAGCCTGGGATGTATGCTTATGGCGCTAGGAGAGGTCAGCGGGAGGTAGATGCTCACAAACTAATTGGACTTCTGGGACTCTGTTTTAAGGAGTGCCTTCATATAAAACAATGTACATATCCAGCACACGGTTGCTGCTCAGTCAGTTGTTTCCTAAACTGACAGTTGTTTTAAGATAAGAGATGTTTTTATTTCACTCAAGCCCTTTTTCTCTCCGAGTCCAAAAGAGCCTGAAAAATATTATCTCATGGAAAAATACCTTTGGGTATGCGTGTGAAAAAGGTGAGTGCGTTCTGCAGTGCTAGCAGGGTCGCTTTGCGTGCCTCGGTCTCCTTTCTGAATGCTGTTTATGAAGGAGAAAAACTGGCTTGAAATGCAAAGGATGTGAGCGGCCTTTTTTTTTTTTTTAAAGGATGCAATGCGGGTTTTATCTACCACGGTACAAAGTGGCCCATCGTGAATTGAGTGAGGTGTTGCTACCTGGGGGGAGGCACTTCATCCTCCCTGTGTGGCTGGAATGATATAAATGTTACGTGTTGACTATTAATGAATATTCATCAGTTGTGTGTATGTGGAGGGCTTCATAACCTGTCATTACAGCCTTATCTTATGCCTTAGGGAGAAGAAGGTGGCTCCTGCATTTGGTGTCTGATGTCAGACCGGGCAAAATACCTTAGCCCGCGAGCCTGGAAGGGCTGGGGCTTGCTGGGTACTGAAAGAGAGCTCTGCGCTGCTCAGAGAATACCAAGGAGGGAGTGTCCAAGGTCAAGCAAACATAGAAAAATAAAAAAAGAATACTGAGTAGGCAGTAAATATTGTACTAAGGAGGCTTCTCTTCTCATCCTATAAATTTATGGCCCCAGTGCCTGCGCTTTCCGTCTCACATCACTGTTGTTCTGTTGTTCTAGACCTGCCTAGGTGGTTGTATCCTGACTTTTTTCATTGTTTATAATACTTGCTTGTCAGCATAGTACAAATATAATTTTAAGCCCCCCAAAGGTTTTTTCTTTTCCCCCCTCTGGTGGTGTTACAGATTCCCATTATTCTGGTGGTCTCTACTTGCCTCTAAAAGGCCCTTCATTTTTCCCAGTGCCCTTCCACAAACACCTGAACTTCTGCCCTTGAGACCTCCAGAGACTTTTGCATCCTGCCATCTTAGGCTGCTCTCTCCTTTTTGGCAGCAAAGTGGTGAGCGATACAGCGTGGATCCTGCTGCTGACTCTTTTATTGGGACTCATCCTCTCTGCACTTGGCTGTGTATGACTTAGTCCAGCCTAAACTACTTGTCCAGCTGTCCCGTACCATGAGCGGGCAGAGGATGGATGCTGTGTATGTTGAACACCATCTCTTTTCACTTTTTTTTTTGGGGGTAGGACTAATGCATTGTTTGCAGTACTGGAATTGTTTTAAGTTTTGTATAGAGTCAGAGTCTTATTTCCCCAACTTGAATGGAAGTAACCCGCTCTACTGCACTAAAAATCTGAGTTTGCCTCAGAGCTATGGGCAATGAAGACCTTTTTCACTGTGGCAAATTTACAGGGTAGAGCACTCATGAAAATCAAATATTGGCCTTTTCTGGGTGTTAGGCTCAGATCTTCAGAGTCCTTTGTCGCGTGAGCCCAGCAGTGCTTCTTTGGAAAGGAGGGGTTGGTTCCTCAGGGTTCCACAGTGGTGTCTTGAGACTGGTGCCCCAGGAATGGAACCTGGAAACCTGACTTCAGCACGCTGGGCTGAGCCCGTGGGGGAAACGGCTCCAACTCCATGGGGTCCCGTCCGTTCCCTTCCAGCTGAAGTGGCGGTTAATTGGCTTCACCTTCTCTAACGCAAAATACAGAGCTAAACACAGATTAAATTTAAACCAAAAAGTTCATTTTGAAACAAGATCGCTCCGCTGAATGTTCCCATAGCCTTGCTCAGTGCAGTATTAAGAGCGTTCTTGTTACAGCGCGGGGAGGTGCTGTAGTGAAGAACAGAAGAATATAAAGCAAATTGTTTCCATAAAGCAGTTACTGAGGTGGATGAGCCAGATTTATCTTGTCGTGCTTGGCCTGTTTATTGCAATAGGTTTTGCCTGTGACATTGTTTGCAGGGTAACTTTACATCCCAGTTGATTACTTTCTCTCTTTTCCTAATACCTTGTGTATGGATAAATATGCTCTTTTTTTTTTTCTTTCTTCTTCTTTGGATTAACAGCAAATCACTGTTTCTTTGGTGGGTGATAGAGAAGGTTTTAATTTTCCATGCTGAAAATCACCCAGCAGCTGTTTAAATGAAAAATCTGTTTTGTAAGAAAAACAGAACAAGACAAAAATTACTGGTAGCTAAAAAGTACTCACAGCATCTGTTGTTTAACTGTATCGATGTTGCAATTAACAAAAAACTGTAAAAACATATCAGCATTCAACTCCATTAATTTTATTTTTTTTTCATAATATTACTTTATTATTCTTTCCAGTGCGTTTTGCAAAAGTACAAAATGACACTAATAATAGTAAAGGAGTAGCTAACTATATAAGCTTATTATAATCCTCTGCAAAGTCTATCAGAGATGTATAATTTTTCTTAAAGTAAACAAAAAAAAGATACAAAATTACACCGCTTCCAGGAAAAAAGTATATGAGCATTGATTAGACTCAGACCGGTCCAGCTACGTAAAGCTTAATTGGTCATGGTTTTGTGTTGAAGAGTGCTTCTTACCTCACTCCTCTCATGCTGTTCAGTTTGGGATCGGCGTATTATTATTTTCATATTTCTCACTCCCATGTTGCTGGAGAAATCCAGAGATACTGCCCAATACGCAGACGTACGCTCTTTGAGTTACTACGGTGCAATGTCGTGTCAGCTCCTGTGTTTAGTTTTAAACCTGTTTCGACTTAGTGTAAGCTGGCCCGGGGTTGGCTCAAGTGGACGAGCCGAGGCAGCTCCTCCTGCGCGTTCCCAGCCCGCTCGCCCTGCGAGCACACGCCTCCGACTAGGCTCTTCGGTGCTCACTCAGCCTCTGGCAGCAATTCAGCTAATTAGCTTAAATATAACACCTGAACTTAGATGAGCTCCTGAGTGCAGGTGGAGTCTGGGGCTCCCAGTTTTTTTACGCTCCCTGCCAACATCGGTGCGGGCAAGGTCTGGCTGACGCTGACCTTTCTAATTTGTAAAGCAGAATAGGAGGGGACTCACTCTGCGTCTTCCACTTGCAAACAGTTGATTGAAAGTGTGCGATGTTCATCCATGTGTGCAGAAGTATCCTCCCCACATGGGTGATGTATCAAATGGAGACGCTTGAACTGGTGCTCTGGTTTATGCTGATCATTTGCTGTTGTCGGGGTGTGTTTTAATTCCTTTGTTTTTTACTTTGTTTTTTCTTTTTCGTGGTGGGAAGATGACAGTAACATATACATGTCTCTGGGTTCTGCAGTATTAAGTGTAAGGTCTGTATATAAATGCAGCTAATGAAACTGGGGACCGTGTGGCCTCAAACCATTTAAAATAATGGCACGAGCAATCTCACTCCATTACATTTGAGTGGAAGCAGTTCACGCTGAAGTGCTGCTTCCCTGAGGAGCCAGGGAGCCCTGATTGAATCTCACTGGAAAAATGGACAGTGAAGATAAGTTTGTTGCAGGGCAGATGACAGCTCTGACTCAACAGAAACCGCAGTGCTCAGGGGGAGGGTTGCCTGGAGCCTGTAAACACATTTGCCTTTCTTTTTCTTTCTCTGCTGTCTTACAAGCGTTGCAGCAAAGGCATCTGCCCGGTAGTCATGTTTCCCGAAGGCACGGAGGTCCCGCACCTGTCTGTGGTGCCAGTAGGGTTGTGGTGGGTGATGCTCTGCTCCTTGGTGCACCATCTTTGGGTTTGCAGCCTTCCCGCTGTATGATTTGTAGCAAATAGCCACATCAGGAGAGTGGTTCTCTGACATTGAATACTCTGTCCTATCTGCTGGCATACTTGTATCAGAAGATTAATTTAAGCACGCGGGCATTTTCTTGACTGCCATGAAGCACCAAGAGGTCCTTCTAGCAAGCGGATGGCCAGGCCCTGGCCTGGGTGCTTTAAGCGAGTGAACCTCCTTTTTAGCCTATTGTAATATGTTTCAGAATACAGAAGTTGTTGGGAGACGCTTGACAAATTAGTTTTGACGCAGGTTGATGAGCTGATGTGTGTTTTGCTGCAATCTGTCCATCTGGAGCGGTGCCCGTCACTGGCGGGTGCGTTATTTTCTCCAGGAGGCCGTCCACTCCTGACCGCTTGGCAAGCCGTGCTGATTTTCTCACCGCCACTGGTCACTTGGTGTCTGGATGAGAAGCCTTGGAAATAACATGATGCTCCTGTGCTTGGTTCAAGATCCACTGCGGATTTTGAGCCGGCTTGCCGTTCCTGCAGAAAAAGCACTTGGGGAGTGTTTCTGCACTCTGGGGGAGCTGCTGTGCAGCAACGTAATACATCCCAGTTCTTGTAGAGGAAGAAAATGAAACTGCTGCCAACGAAGACCTGGCATATTTGAATATAAATACATCTGACAAAAGCGTAACTGCATGCGTATCAGGACAGGACAGTACTTGACTCTAATCATGAAGACTGACTAGAAGAAACGACTCACAATTAAGTAAAACGCTCCAGAAATCGTCTTGCAGGGTACCGGCTGGTATCGGGAGGAAGCAGGACTTCTGCAGGACAAACAGCAGTTCCCAAATGCTTATCTAGCAACAACACATTGAACAAAATAAACTTGACTCTTCCCAGTGAACATTTCATGCCGATGAGAAAACTCAGTGACGTCTTCAGTGATGGAAAATAACAGGAGGGAGAGAAATTTGGAAGGGAGAGAGAAGTAGAGTTGGAGATGCAAATCGAAGAGACGCAAAGCACCGTGCAGCAGCGAGACTGCAGCTTCGTCATGAATCCCTTCACCCCTTACCCGTCCCAGTGCTGACGTGGGATTGTGGACATGGACTTGTGGGACGTGGGAAGCAGCCGAATGGAGCAGCAACGTGCATCCTGCTGGACGTGTGTCCCCCGGGCACAGTGGATCATCCCGCTCTGCCTCATCATCGGTGTTGCTAACTTTGTATTTTCTGTAGCGACATCGGGAAAGGCAGGCTCAGCCTTCAGAGAAGCTGTGGCTGTTATTAAATAGTCTCCAGACAAAAACCCTGTGCCCGTCCAAGCTCAATCTGAGAGCGCCTTTTATATGCAGCTTTTCCAAGCTTTCCCACAGCTTTACAGGCATATAATAATTTTACCAGAAGAAATATTGCAAATCCAAGGAATTCCTATTTAAGCTTAAGTACAACATAAACCTCCATGAGAAGGTTATTTTTCTGTACGGTTCTATCACACTGGGGAATTAATTTATCAGAAGTGCAAGAGAGGAGGTGGGTGCTTCTCTCTCCCACATAGCTTAGCAATGTATGGGTGAACGTTTATATGCCTTACGTTTCTTCTGCCTTTCAAGATGTGATGGCTGCTGGTTTGGGGGATCACTTAGTATTCCCGTCTTGTGAGAGGTGAAACACTGGGTCATACAGAGGCTCTTGAGGCTATGATTCACCCTCTCGGGTTGTATTAGGATTTGGATTTCAGTTGTGTTAAGGACAAGAATTACGCATAAAATACACTTCTGGATTGTTTGTAAGTTTGGTATGGCTTGGACCTGAGCTCTGGGTTCACAACTACTCAAACTGCAGACTAATAACTTTTAAAGGGATGGAAATATAATCCACTATTTATATAAACTGCTGGTGTCAGTTTGAACACTTGTAATATTTAGCACACCATGACACTAAATGCGCTTTGACATTGTTAAGGTTGAGAAATTATTTCTGTGTTTGAGGGCAGCTCCTCTCAGCTGGGCAGGTAATCTTTTTTTTTTTTTTTTTTTTTTTTTTTTTTTTTTTTAAAAAAATGCAAAAGACCCTTAAGCAACCCCATAAATTTAAATAGTAAGCCTAGATCAAATCTCGAGGCTCTGTCAGTGTTTCTATTTGTGTGTTAGGGCTTCGTTTTGACCTGACGGAATGGGCATAAATCAGGGCAGCAGTTTCCCTTCGCAGTCTTTGGGTGGACTACCCTTTCAAGCTGTCCATCATGTTCCGTGGTTTCCTCCTGTTTCACAGTGCTTGGTTTCCGCTCTTCCCTCCATCCTTCCATTGCGAGCATCTACTTTATTTTAATCTTCTTGACAGGACCCTCTTATCTGTTCTTAGCAAGCTCCATTTAACCCGGTCTGCCTTGAGCAGATCTGTATTTCTGCCTGCTCATTTCTCCCCAGGGCACACTGCAAGCGGGGCACTCTCTCCCATCAAAATGTAATATTTTGATGATTTTACTCTTGTATTTAGGGTTTCTGTTCTCCTGGAAATATGAAAGCTGGAGCTGAGCATTGGTGGGGAAGGTCTGTTGTTTCTCAGTCCTCCAGTCTTCCTCCAAATCCAGTCCTGGCCTCCACCAGGCTGAGAGGTCTCCTCCTTTGCCTTTCTTGTAGCAAAAAAACCCACCAAACAAACCCAAAACAACTGGTTCTTTATGTTTATTTAAGTCAGAAGCACAGGAAGAGGAGCTGAATAATATGATGTTGTTTAAAGTTGCCGGGTAAGAAATTTTCCTGCATGATAGAGCATCTCCCGCAGGGACTAAGAGCTGTCCCTCTGATGGACAGTTTAATCTCGGGGGGTTAGACTCCCCGCTATATACAGCGGAAGGTGTCTCCCACTAAACGTGAGTTTGGTCTCTCGGAGGTTCCAGTGCACGTGCAGGGTGGGTGATGGCCGGTGGTTTCTGCAGCAGATGGCATTTTCCAGCGTGCCCTGGAGGCATTTGGGAGGCGACCCGGGACCGCGGGAGCAGCAGCAGTCCCTGGAGCGGGGCAGGGTCGCCCTGCAAATTCTTTCATCAGTTTAGAGGGTTTGTTTCTAAAATCATCCAAGGACTGAAATACTTCCACTTAGCTGGAAGAGAAGAAAGAGCCTTTTACCCACTTCACGCTCTGTTTTTTTTTGTTTGTTTGTTTGTTCTTTCAAAAGCCACTTTTGTCAAAGCATGAGTTGGCTCTTACATTGGTGAGTCTCTTTTATTTTTTATTTTATAGACTCCTACCTGCATTGGCCAGAGTTTGCAGAGGAGCAAGGGGCAGAGGGCAGCGTGCCGGGGGCCAGCTGCAGCCCTCCGCCTCCTACTGAATTTGCCCCTCTTGTTCTGAAGACCACGCTGGCGATCGGCCCCATGCGAGCGGCAGAAAATTATTTTACAGAAGTGAATTATTGCAGGGCTGGTGGCCAGTAGCCTCTGTCTGAAGCCTCTCTTTTGGAGCATGTGAAGATTTATGGATACATTTAGTAAGTGCTGAAACATGCCTTTGAGTGGCAGTCCAGCTGACTTCACCGTACATGTAAGCACCTGAGTTTAAGATCTTTTTTAGCAACTGAAACGTATTCCTGGGGGAGCTTGAAGTGGTCAAAATGTTGGGCTTTTTTTTTCTTTTTTGTTAAGCTTCCTAAAGTCTTACATACTGAAAAGGATATATGAAATTAGAGTGTTCACATTTTTTTTTTTTTATCTCATTATTTTTCAACATATATTAGAAGGAAGAGACTGTTTAGTTTCCTTTTCTCTTCTCCCTTGTGGCTGAAACTTCACAGCAAAGAATTGAACTTTCTTTTCTAATTCTCCCCATTTGACATATGCCTTTGATAATTTCCATCCTTTCCTGGTAAATACAGAATTTTCTTTTCAGAAAGCAGTTGAATACTATTTTACAATAAAATCGGAATTTCATCTTTCTGTAATTAAATTGTGTGAAGTCAGAAGGAAATCAGATAGGACTAATGAACCTGGCATATTATTTCCTCTTTTCTTCCTTGTAGGTATTTAAAAAACAAATCAAAACCCCAAACGAAATAGCCCTGGAAAGGAGGCTGTAGTGTCTGATGCAGTAAGGGATAAAGACTTTAATCTCTAATATAAATGAAGGAGACTTATTTTTTCCTCTATCAACACAGAGAGGTCACTCGGAGACCCTGCCACTGGAGTTGCTGTGCGTGGTATAGATTTTGAAATTGCGGTGTGATTCCTCACTTTTTAATAAGCAGAAAATTGCACAAGAACTTTGACAAATTAGCATCGGTATCCAGTGACCTACCTAGGGGTGAAAAAGGAGGAAAACCCCATGAGAGTAGGATGATTAATTGGATAAAACGTTATATTGTGAAGAAAACAATGTGGAGTCCTGTTTAAAGCATGTCTCAACTGGTAGCATCCACACTTCTTTTTATTGTTTTTAACACCGCTGTAATCCATCAAGAGGTATCTAATGGTCTGCTCTTCAGTTCTAGGTGCATCCTAGTAGCTATTTTCCCGATTTGTTAACATAAATATTAGCTATGAGGAAGCAAGCATGGCTGAAATGTCTCTTCGTTCCAGACAAAGTATATAACTAGCTTAAGTTTATCCTTTCCTATGGGAGAAATACCGCAGTTGGTCTTTTGTTTCCCTTCCTCATTACCCGCCGTTTGGCCAGAACAGCATGCTGTGGCCCAACAGCAGTGGGATGTTCTGCCCGTGGGATACTCTGCATATTCCGAGTTGGCTGGAAACCATAGCAAACTTTTGCCCGAATGGGACTAGAGTAATAGGCAGGTGCACTGTTCTAAAACATCCACATTCATCTTATGAACATGAGCTTTCCATTTCTCCGCTATCTCCCCACAGAAAAACCCACCCACCCAACCAAAAAAAAAATAAATCTGTATTTGTTTTTTAAGCCAGCAAGCTGGCTGAGGTGTGCTGGGTCAATAAACATGCGTATTCCTTCCCATGCAGCACCGTGACTCACTCTCTGTCCTGACTTAGGGTGACTTTTAAGATAACTGTGTGTTTTGGTTTTCATTGCATCTTTTTTTCCCCCTACCTAGCCTTTTACTTGTTCTTCTAGCCTGAAAAATTGAGAGTATTAGAGTTACAGTACTGTGTTGCGTTCGCCTGTGTAAGGTGTAAATTGTGTCAGGATTGGGCTCTGAGTTACCATTCGATCCTGTTAGGCATGTGATTTGAACACTTCTTACTCATGGGAAAACATGCAAAAAAATCTCGAACTTCTAGAAAAAGATGAGCTTCCTGCAATTCAAATAATAGTGGGTACTTATTGTATCATATCTGTTCCCAATTTTCTTCAAAGGACTGTTTCTCATTGCTGGTTCTTGTTGTTCTGGTGACATAATGGCGTGGCTGGGAGCTGTAATTTGCAGCATTTTCTTTCAGAGCAAACTATACAAAGATGTTTTGGATGTTTAGCTGTACTGTTTCAAGGTAGCTTTGACAGCAAGTCGATGATTCCAGTATCCACTGCGATGCCAGCGGGAGGCTGGGCGTGAGCCTGGGGCAAAAACAGAGAGGAGAGGGAGAAGGTGGCTCAGCAGAGTGCAAAACCGTGGAGCGCTTCACAGCCTTACACACCTTCTCCCAGAGGATACGAAGCTCTACGTGGTGCTCTGCTTCACCGAAAAATAAGCTATGCTGTAAAACATGAAGATTAGTTTGAAAGTGATTTGACAAATTAGAAAACTCATTTAAAAATAGGGGGAAATTTTGGAAAAAAAAAAAAAAGTGTTGATTTTGTTCAGTTCCTCATCATGAAGCAAAACAAGTGGTGGCACGTGGCCAGGTGTGTAATAGTTATTTTCCTTTGCAGTCCTCTTTAGAGCTCCAGCTTTAGCCCAAGTTGGCTATGCCTTTCAGTAGACTCAAGAGAAAGTTAAACATATTCCTGGCCCTTCATTCAACAGTTTGTTTAATGTGAGTTTTCTTTCTTTGCTATAATTTTATTTTGTTCCCTGTTTGGTCCAGGGACAGACTTTTCCAGACTACTCTGACGTTCTCCATCACTTTTTTGTTAGTTTAATATCCTGAAGTATATAGTGCGAGGGAAGTGCTGTATCCCAGGGATACCTGAATTCACTCTCCCAAAAGCAGCAGTGCCCAGCGCCGGGAGAAGCCGTGTGTGGGCATGGAAGGAAGCTGCATGCGTCTACCCCTGTTCTCTTCCTGTACGCAGGCTTAGCTTTCTGGCCAAAACGTTTCGGTATGCAGCATCCCTGCCTGCCTTCACCGTTACCAACATATAATCCTGGGAACATATAGCCACTTATGATCCACCAGCCCCAAACAACTGTGGATTTCCTCCTCCCCCTTTATTGCCACATATCCCTGTATTGAATCACTTATTTTAATCCTTAAATAAGTGTATTTAATGACTAAATAAATTAGTGTAACCCATTTTCCTTCTGTGAGCATGCTGAGGTGCACAAGCGGGCTCCAGGTAACACTGGGTAAAGTCACACATGTGCAAATTAAACACTTGGCCGTGTACATTAAAAAGTTTATCTGATTCTATGAACAGAGGACATTGAGGTCTGGTGTCATAAACGAAATGAACTAAAGCAAAGTGAAACTCCATTTTCCACCAGAGACGTGAGAGGCATCTACTTCTGCAGCATAATGCAGCTTGGATCATGTCTCTATTTTTTTTAGCTGAATTCAGCCCTGAGGGTGAATGCCCGGCGGCCAAATTAACACGGTGGTCTCTAAAGGCTGTGAATGGATTTCAGATCCTCTTTGAACGATCTGTGCAGTAGTATTTATCTGGAGCACAATATTCATGATGCTTTTGGTGAGGAAAAAGAGCGTACCTTCAGTAGAAGATTTTTTCAAAAAGATGTATTCTGGATTTAAATAGTATTTTCTATAAGAAAAGTAGTTAATATCTGCCAGAACTTTGTCAGATAACACAGTAGTTGTTTTGTTGGGGAACTGGTGACAAGTGGAACACACTGCTCATAGCATCGTACCTCGTAGCTGAATAGCATAGAAAGGGAATTAAAGATCTTCCCTTTGCTGTGCACCCATTCTGAGCAGGGCAGGGAGCAAAGGGGGGTTCTTGGAAACTCTTGCTCTGGGCTCGTCTTTGCCCGATGTGTTGGCTGAAGATCTGCCGTTTAATTCTGTTTTACCCGTTGGTTATCAGCATAAGGCCAACAGCAACCCTGCAACAGGCTGCGGAGCCGCGTACGGGCTGTGCTGAATCTGCCATTTTCAGGAGTTCACCGCAATTAAACTCCCAAATGTTTAATGAGATGTGGGTAGATAATGTCGTCTGGTGTTTTAGATAATAGTCAAGATGCTGAAATGCTACAGGAAGAACTAAGGGAAAGGGCAGGTTATTCTTATTGAGGACAGAGTGGTTGGTGAGGGAATGGGGCCGCATCCCAGTGGGGTCGGTACCAGTCCTTGTGTCCTCTCCTGGCCCTGCCCGGTGTTGGGGTGCGACTTGGGTCAAATGCCTGGGAAAATGCGGCACGTGAAAGCTGTCTGCAAAAGTGGCATAACTGTGACTCTCTGCCTCCCAGGGATTTGTGAGAATAAGTCTGTTAAAGGTGATGAGGTGCTGATGGATGCTACATTAGTGGGGCCAAATAAAGCTCTTCGGATAGCGAGGTGGACGTGCTGGGAGCAGAGGGCGAACGGTGACTTTTTAGATAGCTGAAATTTGCACGTAGGAAGTTGGTACCCACATGACGAGTTCAAAATCACTGCCCATCTCACCTGCCTGAATTGCTCCCGCGTAAGGCAAGCGAAGCAGAAGAAAACAGCTTTTTCAGCTCTACCCTGCTTCTCTATCCCAGGCTGAGATAAAGCACTGCATATTCCGACTGCCTCATGCAGCCGCGTGTTCCTCCAGCAGCCGTCTCGGCAGCGCAGAGGAGCCAATCTTTCTCCGTGAGAAATCTGAGTGTTAATAACTTGTGGCAAGTGTTGTGCTGAAGCAGACAATTCTGTGCCGCCGGCCAGGCGCGTTGAGGAGTTACACTGGACAGTGGAAGGAAAACACTTCATTCACATTTGAATTCCTCGCAGCCTCCTGGGGCGGTGGGGGGAGCTGGGGCACATGGGTTTCACGTGGCCGTTTTCCCCTGGAAACGTCTCCAGCGATGGTCTGGTACGTGGCAGTGGCTGCTTATTTCTGTGAGAATGCCCCCTGGGTTGTGANTAGAAGTGATAAAAATAACCAGCTTTAATCACGCCTCAGGATGGGGCGTCTGTCTGGTCCCCTAATGTCATAAGGTGGATGTGAAGGATAGGCTGGGTGTATTTCAGTTGGGCATATTGAACATGTTTGTTTGCTAAGTGTAAGTCTAGTTATTTTTTTATTAGTTATATTTGAAATGGGACTGTCCTCCCCCCACCTCCAGTATTTCTAACTACTGTTTTTCTCCACAACGTTTGAAAGCCGTTTTGCAAATGCATGTTGGAAATTGCATTGACTGGAGGAAAAAGTGAGTTATGATAAAGGAAAAATGTTGACTGCGTTTTCAGTACTGTTTTGTTTAAAAGTCATTGGGGAAAGGAAAAGCAAGGTAGGCTAAAAATTCCAGCATTTCCTTGTGATATTTTTCAGTTTAGAAAAATTGGTGTTTTATAACTAAGTCTCACTTGAAATTACTGGCGCTCGCCTGATCCCCAGCGGGATTTCTCGAGTGCGGTTGCCCACGCCACTTAAGGATCTTTCCTCCCTGGCGGACATGAGATGTGTGAGAAATTAGTATCAGTGCCGTGAGAATATTATTAAGTATATTGCTTGAATCTAGGGAGACCTTTTCCTATTCTTTAGGGATGATATCTTAGAGATCTACCCTATTGATTCACCTCTTAGGTCTAAGCTACTCTGGGGTAAGCACGTATGTGCGGGCTCTGGGATAACAAGCTGCTGTATCCCAGTTAATCCACAGTATCTCCCCATGGGTAAATGCAAGGTAATTCAAGGCTGCTTATCTTAGGGTTATGAAAATATTTGTAATCATAAATATATATTTAATATCAATACAGTTTTTCTAGGCCAACTAGCTCCAAGGGTTTATGGAACTGTTTTAGATCTCTGTTGCATTGTGTAAGTAGGATATAAACACCCAATCAAGTGTCTTTTAGTCTTTATGTTCCCAACGCAAGAGATATTTTTCTAATAGATATTCTTGAAAATTGTTGAAAGTAGTAAAATAGTTCTGGTTTCAAAATATAATGTATTCCATGCAAGAAGAGATCAACATAGTGCTCTTCAGTGCTGTGTAAATATTTGTATATAAATAGAGTAGTCCTTTTAAACAAACAACTGAAGAGAGTAGATTTTCTTTGTGCAAAGATTGTGCATGTAATAGTTTTCACCTACCAGTTTAGCAATGCATTCACATTGTAATTTTATTTGCACGGCACTATCGTACCAGACGACAATGGCAGAGGAAGCACTCAGCATTCTTCACTACACGAAAACAACAATTTAAACGCTCAAAGGTATCTTGCTGGTGACACTTTCCCTGCCTTCCCTTTCGCTTTCTAATGGATCTGCGATTGATATTATTGTCCAGTTTGCAGAAGGAGAGTGCCTGGCAATTCACGCTTCACTAAGAGGTTTCTAATAAAGTTAGAAAAGCTGTAAAGTGAGATCGGATTTCACTAAGAAAATGAATATTCTTTCATAGCTAAATTTTTTATTTTTTTTAATAATGAGATGTCTAGATGCACTGTACTCTAAAATGGATGCCCTTCAGAAGCCTAGAAGGAAATAGCATTTGGGTTTAATATGATACTTAATTTTTATTTCCTTCTTTCTATTTAGAACAAAAGTGAAAGTGACACATTGCTGTATTATCTCCAGATTACTGCATTATTCTTACGAGGTGGTAGGGTGCTTTGTATTTCCCCTGGCGTTCTCAGTAACTATTGTTAATGATGTAAATTAGAAATAATTTTTCCTTAAGGGCTCTAAAAGTAAATCTGTGCAACAGAGGCACTTTTTGAGAGCAGCATGCAGCTTTCTGTGCAAAGTTTCCCCATGGCCAAGCAGGATAATACAAACAATTGATGCCTGAGCTGAGCTGTTCGGCTTTTTTAATTCTCCTCCTCCCTGTAGATTGCATGTTAGGAAAAATTTCTTCGCTGAAAGGGTTGTCAAGCATTGGAACAGGCTGCCCAGGGAAGCGGTTGCCCGGAGGTATTTAGAAGACGTTTAGATATGGTGCTTAGGGGCATGGCTTAGGGGTGGACTTGGCAGTGTTGGGTTACTGTTGGACTTGATGATCTTAAGGGTCTTTTCCAACCTAAATGATTCTGATTCTGTAATTTTCTTTTGCTCTCACCTTATGTCATATTAGGTGGTAGCGAAACAGCTGTCCTAGGAGCTAATACAAGATATTTTGTCAGCATATGGTGGTAGTCTTATCTGGGGTGTGCTTTGAATACCAATAGCTTTTTCTCCTGCTGCTGCCCAGCACAGGTGGTGGGGATGACTGCCGGGCAAACACCCAGCACTGCTCGAGAGGCGGAGCGGAACGCATCCCAGATGAAAAATCCAGCTGCTGGGATATTTCTCCTGCTCTAAACCAAGCTGATTTTTATTATTTTTCTTAACAGTATTAAAGAACAACTGTTAATACTGAAAATCAGGTTTCTAATATAAGCTTTGAAACAGCTCACATCTTGAAAATGAAGTGTGAGCCGAAGCTGGTTGGTAGATCAAAGCCCAGTAGCGTCCGGGCATGTGAGCTGCTGACTGTGGTGGGCAGCTGTGGAGCCCAGCGGCAGAGCCCGCAGGACACCACGTGGGCACGCAGCTCTCCTCGGCTGGTTGCAAATGAGGTCCCGGGATACTGCTGTGGAATTTCTTCTTAAATCCTGTTGCCCGGCACAATGCTGCATCTGTTTGAGGTATGGAAACAATTTACATGAATCTCCGAACAAATCAACTACTTGGAGAACATTTAAATGAACAAAGGAAGGAAGAGTATCTGAATCGAGACATGACTGAAAGTTGGTAAGGAGAGGACAGACGGTCATTGAGACCTTAAGGATGGGACACATGAAGCCCTATAAATAAATAAAGCTCTAAATGCATTTTGTTGTTTTGCTGTTATTCAAAGACCCTGCTTTTTGACCAGTAATGAGCTTGGGTTTAGTTAACTGGAGCCAGCTATCGTTTTGCACACTCAGCAGTTCACCTGTCTCTGAGGGACAGGAGCACGTACGTGCAGTTGGTTCTTCTCGCGCAGCTCGAGCAGAGCAAACAGCTCCAGTACCAGTCTTCTGGGACTGACATCAAAGTTGCTTCATTTCCTTACAAGATTTAAATGCTGCCTTCAGATACACACACGTGACTTCTTGCTGAAGTTCCTGCTCCTGCAGTTCCGAGCTAGTAGAAATCCATACGGATTCGTTACCTTCAGCGGAGTGACGTAATTAACATGAGCTCAGATCTGGCCCTTAAGGGATTCTTAAAATTTCAAGCTAATTTGAGTATAACTTTCAAGCCAATGACAGATAAAATTAAAATCCTGCTTTAGGGAGCGTAGTAGCTATTTTTGTTCATCTTATTCCCATATTCCTGTAATCCAGTTGTGCATGAGTAAGCATATCAGAATGAATCCCACAGTGATGATTGTTTCTGGAAAGGGATGCTCTAAGTTGGCTAAGAGAAAATACTGAATTAAGTAGTTTTCTAAATACACTGCATCTCAGAATAAAATTAATAGAGTGGCAGATGCAATTGTTACGCTGAGGCTAAGACCTGAGACTTGCAGATGGAATAGGAATTATTTTTATGTAGAAAACCAGCATGAGTCTATGAAATGCTTCTGTTTGATAAAACCCTCGCTGAAGTCACCAGAACTGGTTTTCCTTTGTGTGGGAATGCTTCGTTACCTTGCGCTGACTTTTTTCACCAAAAAGAACCTTAATTTTATCTCAAGCATGATGTTCGGAAAAGCTTTCTAATTCGTAAAGGCAACCCCGTGAAAGACTCATGTTTTTGTATATTATTTTATAGGTGGGGATAAATAATCTTCTATAAAAAGGCATGTGTAGCAAGCTACAGATGTTTGGGATGGAAGGGTTTGACCTGCCTGTGTAATAAGATATCTGGCTCTAATTAACTAAATCAAGCTCGTAACTGGCCATTAAGACTCTGGATGCATTTTAGTGTTTACTGGAATTGCCATTTTGATGGTCATATATTCTGTGGTGCCTTGGGACTATTACTGGTTTGCTCCCATTAACGCACAATTTCCATTCTGCCTGTCCTTTAACCTTATTTAGAGATACCAAATTTATAACTAGAGCGCCTGGCAAGATGGTGTGCGGTGTTTGGAACCGCTCCTGATTCTACTGGAAATCTCAGCTGCCCAGCAAAGGCGCTGTTGTCAAAACAGCAAAGAGATTATCCAGAATTAATTTACTTGCAAGGTTTGAGGTGAAGAAGAAATTTTTCCCCGAATCCAGAGTCAAGAACTGTTTTTCAGGTTTCTTTTTCTTTTCCTTTTCTGCGTAGGATGTGCTGCCCTTCTGGCATCATCTGGGCATTTTCATCCAACTTCTGCCTTCCTTCTGCTCGTGTCTGTTGTTTTCTTCACGCAGCCCTTTCTGGTTCAGGCCTGGGTTCTTGGAACTAATTTGCAATTTTCTGTTGGGAGTGTGATGTAGTTGGGAAACGGGGACCATGTAGTGGGTGTTCTGGGACGGTGTGACTGAAGGTTGCGGCTCTGCAGGGGCCAGACTCAACTGGCTGCAGTCCTGCCTTCCTGCGAGCGCCCCGACTCATGGAAGTCGCAGCTGACAGCTACTTTATTTTAAAAGCAGGAAAGTCTTCTATCCCCCTTGCCATGAAATGGTGCTATTCGGGGTACTTTGTGTGCTGGTGTGATTATATCAAAAAGCAGAAATTTGATGGTAGGAATAGCATCTGTAAATTTTTATTTCTCTGATGACAGGAATGTTGGAAAGACTTGACAGCACCATGGTAATCATCATATACATTTAATAAAAGCAGCTGTATGCTAAGTGTCAACTGAATATTAAAATCATATTATTCAAAATGGATGTCTGCATGGCTGCTAACTGTGCATTTGATCAATTCATGTAAACATGATACATCACTCAATTGTATTAAATTTAAGGTAATTTAAAAATCTTCACTTAATTAAGACTGATTTTGGCAACCTAACATTTAGTGATTGCTGTAGGCTCTTTGAAGCAGTCAAGCCAAATGCTCTTGATTTATTTATTTATTTTATTTTTACTGCTGTTTGAGAGGATGTTTAAGGGAAGCAGCTATAAGGTAAAAGCTGGAGGAAATCATTTAAAGTGTGTGTGTAGCTAAAATTATTGCTCTAACCAGCTGATCTGGCTTTGAAAGCGCTGTGCTGCGTTACACGTACGTAAGTACCTTTAGTTTCACTCTTTGAAACTTACTGCTCACGGAGACTGTATGACAAACAAGCCCATTCATGCTGCTTAGAGAGTAAGTATGGAGCTACAGAGGTGAAGAGAGCTGTGTTAATCCCATGTGTGGTCCTTCAGCCTAGTTGATTTTTGACATGACTATTGGAAGACCACCTTCTTTTTTTTCTCAATTCAGTGTTCCTTTTTCTGAAGTGCTACAGGCAGTATGGAAAGTGCAAGCTTCTTTTTGGTGAGAAACTAAGGTTGAAAGTCTATGGGAGGAATTTAGTGAACATTAAAGCAGCAGTCATTTAAATTATGGAGAAAAGGCAATAAATCACTGTGCTTGGTACTCATTCTGAACTTCATCTCATTTAGAGACTTTTTTCAGTGTTGACGGAATTAAAATATTAATTTGGTTTTCAATGAATCTTTCAGCTGCACTTTATGTTTCTGCCTGAGGTTTTTATAGATTTTGTCACTTTAAAAAATGTATTACTAAGGGCAGAGTTTTAATTATCTGATTTCCTTTCCCATTTAAACTTCCAGACTGAATTTCATCTAAAGATCATATCTGCCATGTATTTGATTATTGGGTGTAGATCAATCATCTGAAGATATCTGTATCATCTGTCGCACACATTGGAGAATGAAGTGCAGGAATTCGTATCTGCTGCCCCTCATGTTGGGTTGTCCTGTCTGGATGCAGCACGGCTCAGGCGAGCAAATCCGCCCTGGATGCACCGCTGCACCTGTAAGGTGGTCACAGAGTGGGGCTGGGAAAGGAGAAAGGCTTCAGGCCCAGAGACTAGCAAAATTAACTCTATTAAAGGTTTGGGTTTTTTTTATAAAAAAAAAAAAAGGTAAAATATGTCCAGATCTTAAATCTCCAAAAATAAAAGCATGTGCCGAAGTCATACTGCATTGTGATAATGTCTGGGTGGTTTTAGGAAAGGAAGCAGGATTATCGTTCTCAAAGACCTTGCCCGAGCACTCCCTCAGGTGATACACTGGGTATATATTTCCTTGTAAACTGTACATTCCCACTGCAGTCAAACATTACATTTCCAGCACAGTCAAAAAAAGTAACAAAGGAACCTCTCTGGTGCAGATTTTCTGTGCAGAGCACAGGCGACCCTTTGGTCTTGTAGAGTCACGAGTAGTCTCTTGCTTTGCAGAAACTGGACATCTCTTCAGCTGGTGCTGCTTCTTCTAGTCTTCCCAATAATTAAATCATTCCTTAAACATTTATTGTGATGTAAACTGCTAAAGAAATCAGGTTCATCTCCATTGCAGACAAATGCAGTGTCCCCACAAAGGAAATGCACCTGCAGCGTGCTACGGAGACGATTGCGAAGTGATGGTTGATTAATTGTCTTCAGGTTCTCGGTTTGTTTATGCTATTTTAATTGCCTGCAAGGCTTTTTGTTCCAGCATATATAGGAAATGAAACATTGCTGGTTGCATGTGACATAACAGTTGTTGGTGCGCTTGCAGCTGTTGCATCTGGTGTCTCGGGGGCCGGCAGAGTTCATGGAAATGGGAAAATGCGGGGGGGAGAGGTGTGGTGTTGGACAATGAAACCATTTTTAGCTTAATAAGGTAGACCGGCTGTAAAGATGGCAGTCACTACCAGGCTGCTCTGCTCTGCTCCGGGGGATGGTGTGCGGCCTGGGTGCACACCCAGGGTCTAAAGTACAGACTCGGCTTCTGTGTCCCTGACACTAATTCCAAACATAATGAGAGCTTCTTCATTAGTCCTGTTCCACAGGAACACTTACTCTCCACTTATGTAATGAATCTTCTGTAAGTAAAAGTGTAGTACGATAATTGTGATGCATGATGGGCGTGTTTAGATAACCCTCCTATTATTTTAGGAAGTGCAGTACTTCAAAGAAAACTTATCCCAAGGTGTCCCTTAAACTTTTTTTTTGTATTACCCTCTGGATTACTGTCCTATCTCCCTCCTTTGATATGTTAATTCAGTCATTTTCCCTATCAGGGCTCATTGCTCCTGCTTTTTTCTTCTTTTTTTTTTTTTTAAATGTAATTTAATTTTGTGGAGAGTTAATGCTTATCAGTCTTGTTTTACTATTTGAGAATTTCTGTGACCATTTTTCTTCTTCGAAATGAAAGTCTACATACTTTCCTGACTGGCTTCCTTTGTGTTTACTAGTACATTATGTTACTATTTCTTAACACTCCTTCCTTGTTAAAACCAGCAGCACTGATTTTACTTGGTTTTAGTTAGGGATGCTTGGTTCTTACAACGCTTTGGTGTAATTAAGAAACATATATATCAAAGCTCCTGACCTGGAAGGTTTTGTCAGGCTCTCTGCTAGGCCCATACCTGTTAACTTTGAAACTTTAACCAAGATTAGTCAAATTTACCCCCAATCCATGAAAACTTTACTCTTGACGGGATCAAACGCGTGTTGGAATTGAAGCATGGTCACAAATGAAGCCTCTGGCATTAAGTGCTTCTGTCTCTTGGCCAAAAGCATCACCTGTCAGATTTCACCAAAACTTGTACAGCGTGTGAGATCTGACTTGTTTTTGATTCATTATCCTTTGCTGGATAGCTGATGAATTTACAACTCATTATCTAAGCCCTTTGAGCAATAGGTTTACATATCTAGCCACTGTTGTCTCAAAAATTGGGTGTCCAGCTGTGCCACCCGCGCACAGCCTGGATGATGCTGATTCTGCAGGGCCGGGGTGGCCTCATACTGATTTGTAAAAATCTAATTCTTTATCCCTTTCTTATTCAGCATAAAGCTGATAAACCAGTTTTGTCGTTTGTACTTCAAGTTTAGCAAAAGCCGTATGGTTTAGCGGGAGCTTAATTATATTTACTGTAGAGTTCAACAAGCTCCTTTGGGTTTTTATCCCCTCCCCCCCCC